>VXAD01006405.1:141858-220486 GCA_013399195.1 Dicrurus megarhynchus | reverse complement strand
GCAGCAGCTGTGCAGTGTGAACAGCAGGGAAGCAGCAGGGATGCAGTGGGAGCAGCAGGGGTGCAGTGGGAGCAGCAGGGGTGCAGTGGGAGCAGCAGGGTTTGCACCTGGAGCTGTGTCCTCTGCATTCAGCTTTTGAACTCGGAGCGTGGCTAATGCAGGGGGGGATTTGAAAGGCAGCTGCTTCCCCCTTTCCTCTCAATTCCTGCTGAAGAACGGGCGTGTAACGAGATCAGGCTGGGGTTTTTGCAGCGCAGCTGAGGCTCATTTCACGTGCTGAAGGCACCAGAATTCAAAAGAAATGCTTTTAATGCCTGAAAAAATGGAAATGAAATGAAATGCCTTCAGAGTACCAGGGGGAACAAGGCAAAGGCGCTGGTGAATGAAATCAAGTGTGTGATGACAGGGGAGAGCAGAAACAGAGTGGAAAAGGGAAAAGAGCAGAGAAATAATCTCCAGCCTGCATCCATGGAAGGTTTGGTTCGTGGGTACTTTGGAATCAGGAGGAGTTAGAACACGAACACTCTCGTGGCACTGGTGCTCAGGTGTTTTGCCTGATTTTGGTTGCTACTCACACTGCAGGGCTTTGCTCTGCTTTGGCAAGGTCTAGAAGAACCCCCAGTGCTCCCATGGGGGGTTCCAGCCTGGAAAAATCAGGGATGTCACTGCCACCCACCCGTGGGGACAGGTCACACTCTGCATCCCAGCTGGAATGAAGGGATTTTGTCCAGTCTCCTGGATCAGGACCTTGATTTGTAGGCAGTAACTTAAAAAAAAAGCCCCACCCAACAAAGAAAAAAAACTCCCAAAACTACCAACTGAGATAATATTTCCTCAAAAGCCCACCAGAGATCCCCTCAGCCTCCCCCATTCCCATGAAAAGTGTGATTAAAATAGGTGTCAGTTTAAAAATTGTAACAATTATTACAACTATTCAAAATATTCTGCATAATTTATTCATCCTATGAATCTTCTTGGGCAAAAATCATCATGCAGGTTCAAAGTCAGGGCAGAACCTGGAGTTTCCACCATGCCAAAAACATTTTGCAGCATCAAAATCCCTCTTTGGAAAGCCGAAGGAAGAATTTTCCAAGGAGAAGGGCTTGCTTAGGTGGGGATAAAAATATTTTAATTTTGTTTTTAGAGTTTCTTTCTGGCGTGAATCTTGGTAAAATGAAAACAAACGTTGTCAAAACAGGAACAAGTGTGTTTAACCCAATCAGTCAGATTGTGGCTGTTCTCCTAAAGGAGCTTTTGGTAAGTTCAACCCTTTCCAGCAGGAAGTTTTGATATGATCAAATTGTCATTTTCTGTCAGAAAACCGTTCTTCCAGAAAATCTGCAGCCACTTCCAATCAATATTTTCCTTCCTCATGCTCTGGGCAACCTTGGGAAAGAATGTCCTGGTGTGGTTCCTTGTTAATGTTTTTCCAGTGCCTAAAGGGGCTCCAGGAGAGCTGGAGAGGGACTGGAGACAAGGCATGGAGAGAGGACACAGGGAACGGCTTCCCACTGCCAGAGGGCAGGGATGGATGGGATATTGGGCAGGAATTCCTGGCTGTGAGGGTGGTGAGGGGCTGGGCTGGAATTCCCAGAGCAGCTGTGGCTGCCCCTGGATCCCTAGCAGTGTCCAAGGCCAGGCTGGACGGGGCTGGGAGCAGCCTGGGACAGTGGGAGGTGTCCCTGCCCATGGGATGAGTTTCAGGATCCCTTCCAACCCAAAGCACCCCTGGATTCTGTGCTGGGTGTGGTCGGAGGTTTGCGGGCTGCCGCTGCCCGCTGTGGTGATGGGAAGGTGAGGAAAGGGGAGCAGGAGGTTTGTGGGGAGCAGCAAAGCTCCCTCCACCCTCCCTGTGCCCAGGGATGCTCCCGGGAGCCGTGGCTTTGCTCAGGGTTCAGCTGGGAGCCGGGTTTGGGTCCTTGCACGTGGGAACAGTTGCTGGGTCAGTGGGAATTTCTGGGCTTGCTGAATTCCCTTCCTGCCTTTGATCCCGAATTCCAGAGGAGGTTTTTGCTGCCGGCCTGGCTATGTGAACACCCCGGCCCACTTACAGCCATCTGGAGCCCAGCTCTGCCTCTGCCCCGCCAGGAGCCAGGCTGGGAAATCCCAGCAGGAGCTGCACAGCCCCGGGGGTGACAGCGCTGCCTTCCTGCCTCTGTCCTCCCCGGGAGAGGCTGGGAGAGGCTCCTGGCTGTCCTGGAGCCCCACACGTGGCAGGGCCAGGCAGGCTGTCCCCTCCTCCTGAAGCCATCCCAACCCCAGCTCCTTCCTCAGGGAACGAAGTCCCCCGTGCATCCCAGCAATGTGTGGGATCTCTCTCCAAATCCCTGAGCCGGGTGGGATCAGTCTCTTCCCCCAGGGAATGAGGGACAGGATGAGAGGAAACGGCCTCAGGCTGCACCAGGGGAGGTTTGGGTTGGATGCCAGGGAAAGGCTTCCCAGGAAGGCTCGTCCAGCCCTGGCACAGCTGCCCAGGGCAGGGGTGGAGTCCCCATCCCTGGAGGGATTTGTGTGGCTGTGGCACTTGGGGACGTGGGACAGTGGTGGCCTTGGCAGTGCTGTGGCAACAGGACTTGATCTTGGAGGGCTCCTCCAAGCTGAGGGATTCCATGGAATGAGCCCCCGATGGTCTCTGCCTCCGTGGAGTGCTGGTGCAGCATCTCTGGAGGTGGTGACGGGATGCAAAGCGATCTGGAAAGGGGATGAGCTTTGAGGAATTCTTATATGATCCTTAATAATCCTGTTTTGATTAAGGATAAAATCCTTATTTCCATCTTGTTTTGCCTGAAATATAAAACCCGAGCCTGGCGACCTCCTGAGCTGAAAGCAGGAATTTCCAAGGCTGGAGCTGAGCAGCGTGGGGGGAGCAGCTGTCTGGGGAGGGGTGGAACAAATGATAGAACAGCAAGAACACACACAGGATTTTAATTTATTTGTATATTTATTTATTTTTTTACCTTAAAGCAGTCACCAAATGGCAGATGAATTCCTGAAAGCTGCTCTGTTTTCCCAGAGGGCCTCACAGGAAACATTCCCTCTCCCAGCAACCCTGCTGCTCCTCCCCGTTGCCATCAGGAATTCAGGAGTGGTTCCACAACATGAAAGCCACGAGAGTTTGATGGTTTAACTGTGGCCTTAACAGAGGCCTGAGCTGCTGTGCAGGCACTGAGGGGGTGTAAAACATTCCGTGGGGAATTCTGGAGGCACTGGGGGGAACGGGAATGCCGAGGGCAGCACAGTCAGAGCTTCCAAGAGGCAGGAAAGCTCTGGGATGTGCCTTTCCCGGGACACTCCAGTCCCAAAGCAGCATTCCCAGTGTGGATCTCCATCACCTAAGGTGGGGACATGCAGCAGAGCTCTGCCAATTCCATTCCCCTGGGATAACTGGGATCCCAGTGCAGGTGTTCAGGCACCAGTCTGCAGCTGGGAAGCTTCTGGAGTGTTCCTTTTATGTGCTGCAGCACCTTCTGACTGTCCCCAGGGTTACCCAGTTATCCCAGTGGGGTTTTCCTTCTGCTCCTGGTGGGGTTTGTGCCACCTCCTTTTAAATTCTCCTGCTTTCAGAGCAGCCATTGCATTTTGTTTTTAAATCTCGTGGTAAATCCCAGGGCTGGTCCCAGCTGGTGGCTGCAGCAGAGGATTTTAATGGGATTTTTGGGATCACTTTTCCCACTGTCACTGGGCACAGAGGAGGTGTTTCATTGCCCTGTCCCTGGGGACTCCTGAACTCCACAACTGAACAAACCAGGGAAACTTTATCCTGATTTTGGCTCTGGGAGCTGCAGGGTGAGCAGGGGCTGCAGGACACCCTTCCCCCTGTCCCAAATGTCACATGCAGGTTACACCAGGCCTGACTGGGAATTCTGTTACTCACAGGGACGTGGGAACCCCTAAAAATGTTTTACAGACACTGACCCAGCCAGAAAATCAATGATGGAGCAGAACAACCTTTCCCCAGTCTGGGAGATTCATTCCTGGTTTGGGTGGCCAGAATGGAGAGCTGAGGGTTTTTTTCCTGGAGGAACAAGAGAAGAACATCTTGTCCTGTTTTAAGCCTCTCCCTGCCCCGGTTTGGTGTTTAACCAGCCAGGAGTGGGGGTGTCCTGCTGCAGGGGTGAGGCTGTACCTGCTTTGATAACGCCCTGATGGTTGCAGGGGATTTATGTCACAGGGAACAGCTCCGGGGGAAGGGGCACAACTCACCCAGGAGCTTCCTGCAGCTCAGAGCTTTTGGAGTCAGGACAGCAAACTTCAGAGCTGAGCTCTGCTGGGTTTTAGGGCAGTGCTGCATTTTTAAAGAGGATCTGCTCATCAGCTGCCAGGAGCTTTGAATCCCTTCTGGGGGAGCAGCTCCTCTCCTCCCCAGCAGTGCCATGAGGAGCTGCTGGGGCAGGGAATGGGCAGGGAATGGGCAGGATCCCTCCAGGCTGCCCTTGGCCTCCTGCCCACCCAGCACAGCTTCATCTGCACCCACTGACGCACTTCTAGGAGCAGATACTGAGAAACGCTTCTCCCTGCTCCCCTGTCCTAGGACATTTTGGCAGGAGCGAGCCCAGATGTGCTCCCCAGGGTGGGAATTGTGCCCTCCTGTGCCCTGAGCCAATCTGGAGATACTCGGAAAACAGGGAGGGCATCGGTGCTTTGCCCTTCTCTGGTGTGGCTCTGGATTCAGCCCCTCCTGCCTCATCCCAATCCCAAATCTCTGACCTGAGGGTCAGGGAACAGCTGAACCTGACTAGGAGGTCATTAGGGATGAATTCCTCTGGGGAAAGGTGCTCCAAAGCCATCACCCGGATCAGCTGAAGGCTCGCTCTGAACACACATTTTTCCTATCAAGTCATTCTCTCCTGATGACCTGAACAGCTGAACCGGTGAAAAGGGGGAGATGAGAGGTGGCTGGGAGCTCCTGGAACAGCTTTTCCACTTCTCTGAGCCTCTGCAGCTCTGCCTGTCCCTGGGAGGAGCAGAAGCACCAGGACAGACTCGCTGCCTGCATGGGGAAAGCCCTGGGATTTGGGAGAGATTTTGGGAGCCGTGCTGGCAGCTCTGGGGATGCAGGGGGGAGTCTTTGCAGCCTGGTCCTGGTGCTGTGGCCCCGGGGAGGCTCTGCCACCTGAGGAAAGGCAGCTCCCACTCCAGGATATCCATCCAGAAGAGGGCCCAGGGCTGGACTGAGCCGCCCAGGGGCTTCCAGGCATCCCTCTGGTCCTGATTTTTAGAGCTTGGCCTGATATTTTCTATTTCTGCTGAACAACCTGAGGGAAAATCAGCTCAGCGTGCTTGTTGGACCCCTTCTTTTTGTTCTCTCGTTATTTTTCCTTGCGAGGTGTGAAAAATCAGCTGTTGCTCCGTTTTTTTGGCTTTATGTATAAACGTAAAAGCTCCTTTGTGCTGACTCATGGAGAATTAGCCAAGTTAAAACACCGTTTTGAACCACCTAATTGAGCAAACACCGAAAGGAAATGTTTGATTACTCCTTCAGCTCCTCATTTTTCCTGGCTGAGGCTGTTTACTGCGTTCAGTTCAAATTAACCAGCACTTTTGGTTTCACTCCACACGCAGTTTCCTTTGATAAAGTGTTTTCCAAAAGGACTTTGCTCAGCTTTCTTCCATTCCCAGTGTTTAGAATGAGAATGAAAATCAGATTTCTCATCCTCCCAGGGTGTTGAATGGGAATCTTGTGTTATTTAGGCTGCACACCAGTGCTTTTGTGAGGGGTATTCTGTGTGTGGAGGCAAGAGGCTGTAAAATATTATAAAGAGATTTTAGTTTCCTCAAGTTCACCCACAAGCTGGGAATTTGCACGTGTGTGTGCTGGCAGCTTATTTTTATGATTTTTTTTTTTTGTATAAATGAGACCTGTCTGGACATCTGGATGTTATTGGGAGCTGACTCTTAAATTTCTTTCTCTAGAAGATGAGTTTCCTGTGCTGCAAATCTTGGGGCTAAACCTTACCGAGCTGGTTTTATGTGTGCTTAAATTTTTATGGAGGTAATTACCGGGGAATAATTGAGAGCCTTGCTCTGGTTTGACCTGTATCAATTAATTTGTTTTTCCCCTCAGTGGAAGAGGATGAGGCTCTCCACCAGCTGAGGTAGAGAGTTTAAAAATAACTTTTCTGCTGCTGTGATCTCGATGGCAAGAGAGGCCCAGTCTCTTTGTGAGGGCTTTAATTGAAATCCACCCAGCACAGAAATGCTGCAGATCTCCCAAGATGCTGCAGTTACTGGGCTGGACAGGGCAGATTTTGTATTTATCAGACTGGTTTGGGTTGGAAGGAGCTTAAAACTCATCTCATCCCACCCCTGCCATGGGCAGGGACACCTCCCACTGTCCCAGGCTGCTCCCAACCCCATCCAGCCTGGCCTTGGGCACTGCCAGGGATCCAGGGGCAGCCACAGCTTCTCTGGGCACCCTGTGCCAGGGCCTCCCCACCCTCCCAGGGAACAATTCCTTCCCAATATCCCATCCATCCCTGCCCTCTGGCACTGGGAAGCCATTCCCTGTGTCCTGTCCCTCCATCCCTTGTCCCCAGTCCCTCTGCAGCTCTCCTGGAGCCCCTTTAGGCCCTGCAAGGGGCTCTGAGCTCTCCCTGGAGCCTTCTCCTCTCCAGGTGAGCACCCCCAGCTCTCCCAGCCTGGCTCCAGCCCTGGAGCAGCTCCGGGGCCTCCTCTGGACTCTCTCCAGCAGCTCCAGCTCCTTCCCGTGCTGGGGATGGTCCCCATTGTGCCATCCAGGGGTTCCTGCCCTCGGGGAGGTGCTGGGGGTGCTCATGCACTCAATCCCCCAGCCCGTGGCACAGACCATTCCCCTGGGATTCCCTGCCTCCCTTCCACGGCCTCTGGAGCTCCTCCGTGGGTCACTCACGGACCCCAGAGGCTGCACATGACTCCAGCTGCTCCCAAAACACCGGGATAACAAATTCCAGAGGGATTGCAGCGATCCTGAGGCGGTTTGCAAGCCCAGGAGCCGGAGCTCTCGTTAGCCCCGTTAGATCTGGGTGTGCTGCACACGGATTTCTGCCTTTTTGTTCTCTTTTATGCCTTTTAAAGATGAAAAAGCTCCCTGAGACCCCGGCGGCCGTTTGGCAGCCTGCTGCGAGGGGAAGTGCGCGATGTCCTGGCCCAGTGTGCGCAGGGTTTGAGGCCGTGTCTCAAAAGCCTTTCCCGTGCTGGCTTTGAAGGGGTTTTGTTGTTTTTGTGGGGTTTGGAGGGGCCTGGCAGTGCTGGGATGTGTGTGGAGCTGGGCTGTGTGGGGGACAAAAGGGATTTTTTTTTTTTTTTTAAGGGCTTCTCCCAGATGAAGCAGAAAAATGGCATTTTTAGGGCGTCTTTAAAATGCCAGGGACTGACTAGAACTGGCATCACCCCTCTGCCTCCCCTCAGGTGGCTTCCTGCCTTTCCCTGACTCCTCACCCGATGCCTGAGACATGGGATTACTTTTCCGTGCCCTCAACCTCCTCGGGGTGGCCGGGAGAGAGGGGGGGAGGCAGGGAGGGAGACTGGGCTCCTCCTGGAGAGCAGCTCCGTGCCAAAGCCAGAGGCCTTTTGGAAGTGAAACAGGAGCAGGCACCAGCAGCTCCTGGGTAAATGCCATTTATAGGCGGGGCTGGAAGCTTTGGAGCAAAGGAAGCTGCTTAAATGGGGGGAATAGAATTTATAAGGGAATTTGGCACTTAGAGCTTGCAGGGAGAAGGCCAGCACGTGGCTCCTGGTGGAAATGCCTGGCCTGGGCCATGGAGGTCACCTCATGCAGCCCTTTCCGTGATCCTTCACGCTCTCACCCTTCCCTGGTGCCCCTCTTCTCCTTGGAGGATGTCCCTGGAGGGGGCCTAAAGGATTGACTTGAGTTTTGTCAGCTTTGGGGGTCTTTGGGGCTGAACTGAACGCCGTGTTCAGGCAGGGGCGGTCCCTGCCCTGAGGAGCCCTGGTGCAGCGCTGGCTCCGAGCTCAGCTTGTTTCTTGTGCCTGAGGCTCTTAAAATCTTTGCTAGCACCATTATTGGTGTCTTTCTGGATCCATTCCAGGGTGAAAGGAGGTTCCTTGGGGCCGGGATGAGCCAGTGCAGAGCGTCTCCAATTCACTGGAGTGAGAGAGGACGTGGCTGTGGCCACCACGTCCTGGAACACCAGGGCTGGTCTGACCTGTAGGTATAATTTACCCAGGGATGGATGTCTTAGAGGCTTTTTCCAGCCAAAATGATTCTGGGATTCTGTATTTGGAGGTTTATACCGTATTTAATTATTATTTTGTTGTTGTTGTCACTGGTGATCACCACAGGTTCTGGTTATCAGGGGTTAATCTCACTCAGGAACAGATATTTAGGCCCATCTTATTTATTCCAATCTGTGAGTACGTGGTGGCAGAGTAGTGCAGAAATGGCAGGTTGGGATGTCAGAATTCGAAGATAGCACAGAGACACCTGATGTGGAGCAGGCTGGGAACGGCTGGGTGTGTGGAGAGCCTGGTCTTACCTGGGCAGGGATGGCAGNTGTGTGGGGGACAAAAGGGATTTTTTTTTTTTTTTTAAGGGCTTCTCCCAGATGAAGCAGAAAAATGGCATTTTTAGGGCGTCTTTAAAATGCCAGGGACTGACTAGAACTGGCATCACCCCTCTGCCTCCCCTCAGGTGGCTTCCTGCCTTTCCCTGACTCCTCACCCGATGCCTGAGACATGGGATTACTTTTCCGTGCCCTCAACCTCCTCGGGGTGGCCGGGAGAGAGGGGGGAGGCAGGGAGGGAGACTGGGCTCCTCCTGGAGAGCAGCTCCGTGCCAAAGCCAGAGGCCTTTTGGAAGTGAAACAGGAGCAGGCACCAGCAGCTCCTGGGTAAATGCCATTTATAGGCGGGGCTGGAAGCTTTGGAGCAAAGGAAGCTGCTTAAATGGGGGTAATAGAATTTATAAGGGAATTTGGCACTTAGAGCTTGCAGGGAGAAGGCCAGCACGTGGCTCCTGGTGGAAATGCCTGGCCTGGGCCATGGAGGTCACCTCATGCAGCCCTTTCCGTGATCCTTCACGCTCTCACCCTTCCCTGGTGCCCCTCTTCTCCTTGGAGGATGTCCCTGGAGGGGGCCTAAAGGATTGACTTGAGTTTTGTCAGCTTTGGGGGTCTTTGGGGCTGAACTGAACGCCGTGTTCAGGCAGGGGCGGTCCCTGCCCTGAGGAGCCCTGGTGCAGCGCTGGCTCCGAGCTCAGCTTGTTTCTTGTGCCTGAGGCTCTTAAAATCTTTGCTAGCACCATTATTGGTGTCTTTCTGGATCCATTCCAGGGTGAAAGGAGGTTCCTTGGGGCCGGGATGAGCCAGTGCAGAGCGTCTCCAATTCACTGGAGTGAGAGAGGACGTGGCTGTGGCCACCACGTCCTGGAACACCAGGGCTGGTCTGACCTGTAGGTATAATTTACCCAGGGATGGATGTCTTAGAGGCTTTTTCCAGCCAAAATGATTCTGGGATTCTGTATTTGGAGGTTTATACCGTATTTAATTATTATTTTGTTGTTGTTGTCACTGGTGATCACCACAGGTTCTGGTTATCAGGGGTTAATCTCACTCAGGAACAGATATTTAGGCCCATCTTATTTATTCCAATCTGTGAGTACGTGGTGGCAGAGTAGTGCAGAAATGGCAGGTTGGGATGTCAGAATTCGAAGATAGCACAGAGACACCTGATGTGGAGCAGGCTGGGAACGGCTGGGTGTGTGGAGAGCCTGGTCTTACCTGGGCAGGGATGGCAGATGTGGTGTGTGAGGAAGTTTGGATGTTGGTTTTTGTGGCCATGACCGTGTTTTTGGGGGGATTTGGTGCCTGGTGCCAGGCTGGGGTGTGCAGAGCCTGAGGGCAGTGGGGGACTGTGAGTAATGAAGAGCTGGTATTGTTTGTGAGCCTGAGGAGTGAAACAGCAGCTTGGAGAGTGAAAGGCTTCAGGGTAGCCACAAGAGATCCCTTGGGACAGAATTCCTGCTGGTCTGTGCTGCCTTGCTCTCCCTGGAGCCAGCGCTGCCTCCCTGTCCAACCCCACAGCTCTGACTGCAGCCCTGGCTCGTCCTCGGGGCTTCCTGAGGGGACAGGAGAAGGACAGGGCAGAGCTCTGATTAAAAAGCTGCTCCTGCCAGATATTTCATGCTCCTAATTGCTGACACAGGCTGGCCGGGGATGTTTTCCTCTCTCCTTTCCTGTTGGAATAAATAAGTAACAGCAGGTTAAAGGCTGCTCGTGTTTCGGAGCGAGCTGTGTGACAGATGAGAGGGGCCACGAGTGCTCAGGCCCGATCTTTTCAGAGCTGCAAACCACAGGGTGAGGCTGGGGAGGGATTGATGGACTGGCAAGGGTGGCACAAGGCAGCCGGAATTTGGAAGGTGGAATTTGACTTCATCTTCCCAGCCTGGGGAGGAGATGGAAGCTACGGATGAGTCAATTATCTGAGAGCACAGGCTGAGCTGGGGAGGAGCATCTGCTGACCTTGCACCCTGTGGAGAGGCTGCATATTGAGATGGAAGACAATCTGTCATTGAGGTGGGGGACGTGGGCTCCAGGGAGAGCTCAGAGCCCCTTGCAGGGCCTAAAGGGGCTCCAGGAGAGCTGGGGAGGGACTGGGGACAAGGGATGGAGGGATAGGACACAGGGAATGGCTTCCCAGTGCCAGAGGGCAGGGATGGATGGGATATTGGGAAGGAATTGTTCCCTGGGAGGGTGGGCAGGCCCTGGCACAGGGTGCCCAGAGCAGCTGTGGCTGCCCCTGGATCCCTGGCAGTGCCCAAGGCCAGGCTGGACGGGGCTGGGAGCAGCCTGGGACAGTGGGAGCTGTCCCTGCCCGTGGCAGGGGGTAGAAGGAGATGGGATTTAAGGTTCCTTCCATCCAAGCCATTCCAGGCTTCTCTGATGGGCTGGGCACTCCTTCCTGCATTATTCAGCAGCAGCAAAAGGTAAAACTGCCATTTTATTTGACCATCCCCTCAGCCTTCCTGATGGTTTGGAAAGAGCCCAAAAGATCGGCATCCACGGGGAAGGTGCTTTGAAACAAATGTGAATTTGGGCATGTGCTGAAAGCCTCAGGGTGCCTGGGGCCCGGCTCTGTGGTGGGACACAGGCCCCAGCAGCTGCCAGGAGCTCTGATTTCCTCTCCTCTTCCTTCCTCCTCCTCCCAGCCTGGCTCTGCCGGCTCTCCCCTCAGAGATGATTCTCTCTCATGTTTCTAGCAAGGCTGTGCTGGCTGCTCCTGTGGCTGCAAACACGAGCTGGAAACTTCATTACAGGAAGAAAGCCCAGAGTCAGGTGGCAGAAGAGATAATTACCTTTCTAATACAATAATGCCAGGGCTGGTGAGCCTTTTATCTCACTCCGTGTTCCTCTCTACAGTCACAGGCAGGGATTAAAATTTCCTGGGTTATTGCTCGCCTGTGGCAGCCGGGGCTGTTTTCTCTGTTTGCTTTGAGGGGATTTCAGGTAAAAGGAGAAGAGGAAGGAGCAGGGGGAGAAACCCTTGGTGTTTTTAAGCAGCTGGGAGGGAGATGCAGCAGCCTGTGGGCGGGATCGTGTTCGGAGCGGTCCCATCCCGTGGGAACGGGGCTGTGGAGATGGAGCTCAGCAAAGGAGGAGGGAAACACCGGGCAGAGCTCCCTGTCCCATCCCAGCCGGGGACAGCACCTGCTATAGGCTCCAGGGAAAAGCTTGGGATTGGGTCTTGGCTGGGCTCAGTGGTTCTGTGGAAGGCTCAGGACTTCTGCATCTCCCCTTCCCAGAGGGAATCTGTTTTCTGTGCTGTGGGAAGAGCTGACAGCCCTCTCCCCTTTAGCAGCACCGAAGTGTTTCCCATTGCTTTCTTCCCCTTTGAAGCACAAAACTCTATCCCTGGGACCTTCCTGGGGTGCTGTGCCCTCGCTTTCCCCACCCTGGTCTGGGATGTGTGGCAGGGGCTGGTGAGAGCCTCCTACATCCATCTCTTTCCCCCTTGGCTGATCCCTACAAATGCTGATGCTGTGGGAGGCAGCTCCTCGCTCTCCTCCCAGCAGGAAAACCCCGTGGCTGTTTTACCCTGAGCAACAAGGTGCTTTTCCTGGCTGTCCCCTCTCCCTGGGAAGGGAAGGGGTTCTGGACAGCTGCTGGAATTACAGAGCACCACAAATATCAGAGATCTTTTGCAGAACATAAAAGCTGTTAAAATTCTGCTGCCTCATCCGTGTAACAAGGGAGAAATGAGGAGAGAGAGGAAAGTGAAGAAAAAAGGGATAAAAGTCTCCCCTTCTGCAAGTGGGACAGGGAAAAGCTGCAAGTTGTACTCAGCTGTGACTCGCAGGGGTTTGATGTAGCTGCGTGTGCAGATTCGGCCTCTCCTTTCTGTGCAAAGGAGCCACAAACCCTGCTCCAGGGCACTCATTACTTTAATGAGTTTGGTGCCTTCAGTTTTCCTCGTTTTGGGTTCATCAGCTTGGTCTTTGGCAGAGCTCGTGCTCAGAATCCGGGAGATGCCGGGGTGGGGAGGCATCGATCCTGGCAGGTCCCTTTGGTGTGACTGCAGCTGGAAATAGGGGATGTGAGGACGAGCTGCTGGCTCAGAGGAGGTGCTGAGGGCTGGGACAGCAAAGTCCAGGATACTCCAGGATTCAGCATCCCTCGTGGAAGAGGGGATAGGGTGGCATGGGCAAGGTGGGACAACAGTGATGGCACTGACTGGGTGTCCCACTGCCAGGAAACTGCAGCTGAGGGAAAGGAAAGGGGGAGCTGTATCCCTCAAAACCTGCTCATTCCATCCGAGCAACTCCAGAGTGCATTTGGGGAACTTCCAGGCTAAAATTCTCCTTTATTTTTATTTTTTTTTCCCCCGAAGAAAGGCAGGGTCTGAGATAAAATCCCAATCCCAATTCGAGCCCAGCCTGTACCCTTTGTCATGTGCAAACCCCAGGTGGCAGCTGTGTCCCCCCAGCTCTTGGCAGAGCTGTGGCATTGATGGTGCTTGGCACCCTCCAGCCTCCCTCCCCTCTGCTCCCTCCTTTTCTCCCCCTCCTCAGCCTGACTCCCCTCATTTGCTGGAGCTGCACATCCCCAGAACCTCCAGGAGAAGGATGTGTCTTGCCAAGTCCCTCTGAGGTGGATCCTGCTGGATCCCATTGATTCATCCCCCACGTTCTCCTCAATCCAACCCCCCTGGAACCTCTTCCCTTTCTCAGTGTTTTATGTCTGGCTGAGCTTTCCCTCCTTCCTTCCACGCCAGGCTCTGGGGGAATGTGACAAGGAAAGGGCCATCATAAAATCCATCTCTGCAAGGAGCTGAAGGAGTTCCCTTGCCTGCCAAAAGTGTGATGTGCTGAAGGCTGCTGTGACAAGCAGCACGCTCGGGTAAATATCAAAGTGCCATCAGTCATGGGAGCTGTCACAGCTGAAAGGTGAGTGGGATTCCCTGAGCCAGGAGAAAGGGAGCTGGGAATGGTGGCTGGGGACTCCTCAGGAAGGTCCTGCTCTCCCCACCTCTCCTCGTGGCTCTGAAGGGGAGCTGGAAGCACCAAACTGTCTCCATCCCAAATTCTCAGACCCCAAACCCCATCCCAGTGGGGTCTGAGAATTTGATGAGCTAATTTAGGGTGACAGTTTTTCCCTCCAGCTTTGAAGATGGTCACCCAGAAATCCACGTTCTTCCCTGCTGAGAAATACTGGAGGAATAATCCTCATTCTGAAAATTTTCGGTTTAAAAGGTAGTGATTCCCCCTGGGAGGTTTGAGCCTGATTTTAAGTGGAAATGCTGCTTTCAGCCAGCTTTACAATATTGCTGCAGTTAAAAGCAACCAAATAAAAATAAAATCCGAAGTCGTATTTGAACTTAAAGCAAAACCAAAATGTTTTGTTATTTCCCACTGGAAGACTGAAATTGATGTTTCCCTGAAAACAAACATTTTTGGTGGGGGAAAAAACAAGGGCTTTCTTCAGCTTTCTTTGAGTGCTTTTTCTAAGAACAAGCAACACTTCTTGGTTTGCTGGAGTTCTTGCCACAGAGATGTCACTTGTCTGAGTGACCTGGAAGGGGTCCCTGCCCTTGGGAAGGAGCTGGAATGAGATGAGCTTTAAGGTCCTTTCCAACCCACACCAATCTATGAAAGGGAGGAAATTTATTTGGGATATTGGGAAGGAATTCCTGGCTGGGAGGGTGGGCAGGCCCTGGCACAGGCTGCCCAGAGAAGCTGTGGCTGCCCCTGGATCCCTGGCAGTGCCCAAGGCCAGGCTGGACGGGGCTTGGAGCAGCCTGGGATGGTGGAAGGTGTCCCTGCCGTGGAATGAGATGGACTTTAACGTTCCTTCCGACCCAAACCTTTCTGGAATTCGCTGTTTCCCTTTGCATTTTGCCAGGGCAGCTCCTAATGCTGGGATTGAGGGTGCAGAGCTCTGTCCTTGTTCTGTGCTGTTTCCCCTCGCCCAGGTGGCACTCAGAGCCTGGGACACCGTGGCGGGATCCTCGTGCTGGGCACTGGCTGCTGCAGAAGCGCCTGGTCTGAGCTTCGAACTGCTCCAGGGCATCTGGGGAAACAATCGGAGCAGGGACAAAGCAGAACGAGTCGCTGGAGGGAAGGAGTTGAGTTTTTTTAGGACTTGGATGTTTTTCGGTGCTGCTGCTGCCTCCCCAGCCCGCAGCGCCGTGGGTGCCCTCCCTCAGCACCCCGGTGCCCTGCCCTGCGGCTGGATGCAGGAATTACCGAACCGAGCTGCCCCCGCCGTGCCGTGGGGAGTTGGACTGGGAGTGGTGGCCGGGGGGGGAACAAAGCCCAGTTCCCCCCAGTGCCACCTCGCTGCCGCGGCCACATCTGGAGCTGCCGCGGCCACATCTGGAGCTGCCTCCTCCCGCTGCTGTTTCCAGGGCTACGGGCGGAGGGAAGGGCTCCGGATCCCGGGCGGGAGGAAGGCGATGACTCTGCAAATGTCAGAATCGCTTACTCGGGAAAGCACCGAGTCCTCCCGCACCTTCCCGGCTCGCAGCTCAGCGCTGTCTAGACGCTGGTCTGCTCCGTGCAAATCCCAATTATCATAATGGCAAGCGGCTGGAAAAGTGCTCCCGGCTCCTTCCGTGCCTGCCGTGGGCGGCTGCAGCCCTGGAGCTGCTCCCACGGGGCGTTTTTGTGCTCGGAGAGCAGCGAGTCAGGTGGGTTTGTGGAGAGGGACTGAGCGGGCAGAGACTAAACCTGGGTGGTTCCAGCCCCCTGAGATTTAAACCCAGGCGGACACGAAGCGTCTCCTCCCTGAAAATCCCAGCTTGAGCAAGACCGGTGTGTTTTAGAGAGGAAACAGCAGCAGGGAGTGGAACGGTGACTTGTCTCGCTGATGATTAAACCCATCAGATCTTAAACCCCTCCTTGCCGAACCCAGCTCGCACATTTAGGACCCCAGCGCTTCTCTGGGTTTTTTATTCCCTGCCTGTGCTCTCCTCTGTTGGCTTTAGAGTTAAGCCCGGGCTGATTTAGCTCCTTACACAGCGCTTAACTCGGCTGCCGAAGACCTGGGGGGGTTTTCTGGACCATTTCACAGCAATGGGCTGCATCAACAGCGAGCATCTGATGCTGTTGGCCACCATCCCAAAGCCCTGGGCGCGATGTTCTCCTGTGCTGCCTCGTCACAGAGCTGCTGTGGGCCACGGGCTGCTCCTCTCCTGCAGCTGGCTGAGAAATCCCCCACGGATCTCTCTCTGTTTTTTCCTGCTCCAGAAATTCAGGTTTGAATTTGTGATGTGAGAAGTGGCTGCAGCAAATCAGCTGCAGCAGCACACCGGGGGTTATCCCTGCTGGGTGCTCTGTGTTTCAGGTGGCTGCAGCACACGGAAAAAGCTCCCTGCCTGGGCTCGGACACCTTGGAAAACTGCAGCTTCCATCTCTGCTCCGTTACTGCCCCATGGGACTGCTCTGGAGATTTGGAAAACACAAACATTTGCTGCCGTGCTGGGAGCTGGGGTGGCAGATCTCTGCCCACAGCGTGGGGCTTTTTTAAGGGCTGGAATCTACAGCCCAGGGATGTGGAGTTTATGATGAGAACGCTGCCAGACTTTTATCTGCAGCAGTTCCAGGGCTGGTAACAGCCCAGCGGAGAGCGGCAGCCTCTGTTATCTGAACAGCCAATTAATTTCAGCCCGTTCCCCTCTCCTGCTATAAAGATGTCACTTCCCTGTGCCGCTGACATCGCTCTGGCCCCTGAGGTGCCACGTGCCCTTTGCACTGTCCCTTTCATCCTCTGGAATGGGAGCCCAGAGAGGTTTGGAGCCTCTTCCCTGGAGGTATCCAAACCCCATCAGGACACGGTCCTGGGTGACAGCTCCAGGGGACCCTGCTGGGCAGGGAGGTGGGACTGGATCGTGGGATGTCACAGGTTGGAAGGGACCTTAAAGCCCATCCAGTGCCACCCCTGCCATGGGCAGGGACACCTCCCACTGTCCCAGGCTGCTCCAAGCCCCGTCCAGCCTGGCCTTGGGCACTGCCAGGGATCCAGGGGCAGCCACAGCTGCTCTGGGCACCCTGTGCCAGGGCCTGCCCACCCTCCCAGGGAAGGATTCCTTCCTGCTCTCTCCCTAAATTTCCCCTTTTTCAGATTTTGTTGGGTGACCTCCAGTGGTCCCTTCCAGCTTGAGCCATTTTGTCATTCCGTGATTGCTGCCCAGGGGGTGTCTGTGAGCTCTGCTGCCTTTGGGAAGGGTGTTTTGGTGCTGTGCTGGGGGAGAAGGGATGGGTAACGTGGGGTGGAAAAGGAGGAAAGCGGGATTGGCAGACCAACGCCCAGGCAGAGTGTGACTGTGGGTGTGTGTTGGTGTTGAGGTGATCCTTGGGGTCACTAAATGCGGCCTTTGGGCACACAGAAGCTGTGCTGGGATCTCTGAATATCTGGATTCTGGCCCATGTTCACCTGGGTGCATCGAGTTCTTTAGATTTCCCCGACTCTGAGTTGTTGTTCCTCCCAATTCTCTTTATCCGAAGAGTTTCGTGTTTCTGGAATCCTGTGCAAAGTAGTGGAGCCCTGCTGCTCTCTCACAGATGCTTTGTCATGTCCTAAAGGTTCTAAATTCACCCAAACATCCTCCTCTGGCTGCACACCTGGCAGCCTGGGCCCTTAACTCCCAGCTGGATCCCTCCTTCCCCAGCTTTGCCAGCGGGGAGTGGTGTGGTGGCTGTGGGAGCTCTGCTCCACAAGGGTGAAAAAATAATAAAATAAAATTCCTTTGAGCTGTTGAGTCGGTCCAGGCTCAGTCTGAGTGGGGATGGGGAGATAATTCAGCTCATCACCCATCTGGACAGTGTTGCCAGGCTCTTGGTGGGATTGTGCAGGGCCGAGAGTTGGACTTGGATGATCCCTGTGGATTCCTCCCAGCTCAGGATATTTTGTAGGATGTTCTGATTCTCTGAGCTTCCCGGCAGGTTTGGGTGCTGGGAGCTTGCAGGCTGTGGTTCTTGCAGCTGAGTGCAGCCAGAAGAGACTTTTTAATTAAAAAGAATTAAGTTTTCTGGGGAGTCTCCTCTGTGGGGGTGTGAAGGGTCTCATGTGGTGGTGGCAGAGGCAGCACCCACCTGGAACTGCCCTGCACCTTCTCAGCCACAAAACTCAAATTTATCTACAAAAAACAGGGAAAAAAATGGAATTTATTTGCCATGTTCATGAATTACTGCTCCCCAGGCAGCCAGCACAGGCGCTGTCATGGCTAAATTATCCTGAAAGACAGAAGGGGAGGAGTTACAATTTCTGGTTTCGATACTGGAGGAATAAATTCTGACTTTTCCCTGTCCACAGCCCAGCTTGCAACAGGTTTAAAGCACGGTGCAGATGGCTAGGAAATTATTGCCAACAGCTACTCATTAGATTAGATAAGGCCCTGGGTTTATTTAGGAGAAGCAGATGGAGGGAATACACAATATTTTAGATGTCTTGGCAAACTGTGTTTTCCTTAGAACAACATTGCATGTTTGGTGTGAGGGTTCTGGCCAACAATAAAACAACAAATGAAGAGAGAGGAATAATTATATCCCTTGAGGGGACAATAAGGTGCGTATTAAAAAGAGAAATATTACAGTGCAAGTCAGGTTAGGATATCCGAGGCCTTGTTTTAATCCTTGTGGCAAGAGGAGAGTTTTGGGTTTTAGTTGAAAATCCGTATTTTTTGTGGCTCGTGGATAAAGCTTGAAAACCCAGCCCCAGCTGCCTCCAAAAGCTTGAGGGATCACAAGGCAAAGAGAGATTTTTAATTTAATTTTTTTTTAAGGATCTCATGAGTTTTTGTTGATTTAGGGGCTGCCTACCTGTGTGAGCACTGGCACCACGGGATGTCTGAGGGAGGGGCAGGTGGAAAAGCGCTGGGATTTGGGATCTCTGAGGCTGCAGGTTGGGACGGGAGGCGTTTGAGGAATATCAGACCTGTGCCTGCTCAGGGCATTCATTGGGAAAACCTCCCCCAGAGCCCTCTCACCTTGGAGATAAAGGGTCCTGAGACCCAGAACCAACTCCCTCCAAAGGGAAAATGCTGTTCCCACTTGGAGAGGTACCTGGTGCCAGTGACCTGCCACGAAGTCTCCTCTCCCTCCTGGCTGAGGTGCCCAGCACTGGCAGATGTTTTTCCTTCCCTACCCTGGCTGCTGCTCCCACCCCTCTCCCAGCAGCGCCAGGGGAAGGCTGAGCTCTTCTTCCCACCCGCTTTGTTCTGCTCTTCCAACGCTGATGTGATTCGATAGCGCTGACATTTTCTGCCCAGCTCAGGAACAGCTCCTGGGGGCTGGCCAAGTGCAGAGGGTGAGGTGGCTCTGCCTCCAAATAACACAGATTTCGTCACAGCTCCCAGGGCAGCCTGGCAAGGAGCTGCTCCTCCGTGGTCCTGGAGGGGGAAGGAGGCTTGGGATGTGTTCTGGTGACTCAGAGCTCTCTCCTCCTGCAGTCTGTGCTGCCCTGTTAGCCCACCTGGCAGGAAAATCCATCCCCCATCCACCCACCAGCTGGCCTGCGCCCTTTGCTTTGTGCTTCCAGCTCGTGGAGAGCACAGCCCTGCTCCTCCAGCATTGCTGGCACGGCTCGGAAGGGCAGTGTTTGGTTTGGGTGACGTTTTTCACTCAGCCAGGGCTGGGGAGTTTGTCTTTTTTGAGAAAATGGCAGCGTTAAATCAAGGCAAAACTATTTGCAGGCTTGACAGGAATTGCTTCCACTAAAAAGGAAAATGTATTTAAAGCCGGGAGTGCTTCGTTTTAGAACTTGACAAATGAAACAATCCCCAAATGTTGTTCTGTTGCTCTCTCTCATTTACATCCCCTAAAGTAAAAATACTTGAAACGTTTTGCTGATCCTGAAATTCCCCTTGAAGAGTCTTGTCTGCTACTGAGACAAAACCCTTCATGCCTTGACTGTGGGCTGGGTGATGCCAGAATTCTCTGGGAAACGCTTTCTGCTCCCAGCTCCTGCCCTGGGGAACCTCTGGAGAACGACATTCCGGGGTGCCCGTTCCCAAGGGCAGAGAGCAGCCTCTCTCCTCGGTGCTGTTCACGGGGTGAGGCTGAAGGTGTGACCTGCTTCCCGAGCCCCACTGAAGTGCAGGATGGCTTTAGCTCCTCCGCTCTCCGTTTTCCCAGCGTGAGCTCCTGCAGGAACCACGCGAGGGCAAGGACTCCGCACAGCCGGTGGGAAAGGTGCAAAGCCTTTATTGCACATCAGAAATTCCCTTAAATACCAGCACCTAACAGGGTATCCCATCACATAAACAGCAAAGGTGTTCACCTCAGTGTCCCCCAGTCACCTGGGGCAGTGCACAGACACTGCCTGCTATGGTGATAGGTGAACAATACCCTAGAAGGTCACTGCCTACAATTATCACATCTCCTAGGTCCAACACTGCCCAGAAACCCCCAGTCCTCTGTCGCTGTTCTCGCTGCGGAACGGAGAGACGACACAGACTCTGAGCTCAGGGTAAAAGGAGGCCGAAGCAATTTAATACCTTCTTAGAGGGTTTTTATATGTTAGTTCCCAAAAAGTGTGTTATATGGCATAAGGTAATTGGTTCTTTCGGCCATCCACCCCTTAGGGTGATTGGCCAAGTTCTAAGGCACCCATCTCTAAATGTTTTTCCAGTTGTAGCCATAACAATGGTGGGCAACAATCTTGCAGGTGCAGAAGTTTACAAAACTGTAACATTATTTTGAATTACGTGCATGGGAAAGCCAGAGCTCTCACAAAATGCTGCTGAGAGCTGAAGAAATTCCTTGCCGAAGCTTTTTCAGCATCCATACTCCCTCTCTGGCCTTCAGGGCCTATCTCTCTTCCATCCTGAGGAGCAGGATTAGCTTTTCCCCACTCCAATCCTCAGGATTTGCAGCTCTGGGGTTAAACCTGAAGGAATTCCAAGGCATTTCCTTTGCTCAGGGCTTCACCGAGGACGTTCATCACCTGTGTCTGGCAGCCTGGGTCTTGCTGAACCAGAACAAATCAATCCTGAGCTCCCAGGTCCTTACGGGAAGGGGTTGCTAATTATTGATGTTATCAGAACGTTCGGGGAAGGAACTTTCCCTTCGTTCTTTGCTTTCTTTTATCCCCAGAGGAACAAGCTGCTTTTATAATTTATTCCAGGCTCTGCTGGAATAGAAGTTACGGAGCATTTATCCCACAGCTGGGCTGTCTCTGGGAAGAGCTGTCAGTCAGGGCTCCTCAGTGGAGGAGAGAGAGAGAGAGAGAGAGAGAAAAGCAGCTTTTAACAAGGGATGGTGAAATTGGGGAATGAGTGCCACGGTCCTGAGCTCCAGGGAGGGCAGGATGGCTGCCCAGGTCCTCCCCAGCAGCGTAAGAATGAGGAAAGTTTGGTGTTTGGCCATCCCAAAAAAAAGACAACTTCCATGGAGGAGTTGATTTTGTCACAGTCCTTGCCTTGGAAGTGGCAGCATCCCAAAGACATCCGAGGCACAGAAATGGCTGCAGATCAAGGCATTCATCACCTAACGTCTGATTTTATTTATTTTTTTTAATTTTTTTTTGCTTTTCCCAGCCGATTTCTTCTTCTGGCACTGGCTCCCCCACCACCTCTGCTTTGTTCTCAGCTGCTGGCTGAGCCAGGGATGCTCCAGCAGGATTTTGGGATGTGCCTGTCAGCTGGCTCCTTTGATCTCTGCATTTCTCTTATTTTTAAGGATCATTTCCCACTTGTCCTGACCTAACTCACAGTGCCTTTTATGAGCTTTCTGAGGGGAAAAAGTAAAGCAAAGGTGGTGCTTTGGCAAATGCTGATGTTAATTAAGGTCTCCCCCTCACTGGGATGTTTTTCCAGCTTAGGGCACTGGAATCCTGTCGATGAATTTTGGTTTTGTCGGGGGGAAAGGCCCCATCCTCACCCTGGCACAGCTTCTGAGCTGCTTTGCTGTGCTCCAGCTGCTGCCCCTGGGTCCTTCCTGACATCCGCAGGCTTCTGGGATGGATGCTGACGCTACAACGCTCTTTAAAAGCCTCAGGGCCCCCCGTGCCCCTGTGCCACGGCTGGCACAGCCTGGCTGGGGCTGCAGAGCCCTGGGGGTGAGCGTGGAGCGCCAGGAGGCTGCGGGATCCAGCCCTTCCTGCTTTGGCTGGAGCAGGAAAAGTGCTGGATGCCCAGCCTGGGCTTCCTCAGCCTCTGCCTCGTTGGTCTGCAAGGTTCTCGTGGGGTGTTCAGCCCCAGAGCTGCCCCTCAGCCCCTCAGTTTCTGCTGGAGAGAGTCCAGAGGAGGCTGGAGCCAGGCTGGGAGAGCTGGGGGTGCTCACCTGGAGAGGAGAAAGCTCCAGGGAGAGCTCAGAGCCCCTTGCAGGGCCTAAAGGGGCTCCAGGAGAGCTGGGGAGGGACTGGGGACAAGGGATGGAGGGACAGGACACAGGGAATGGCTTCCCAGTGCCAGAGGGCAGGGATGGATGGGATATTGGGCAGGAATTGTTCCCTGGGAGGGTGGGCAGGCCCTGGCACAGGGTGCCCAGAGAAACCCAAACCATTCTATGAATTTTCCAGCTTTGTTCAGCCTGCAGCTGTTTTTACCTCTCCAGGCAACATCTGGGCTCTTTTGTTTTCCCGGAGTGGTGGATCCATGGGCAGAGGGAGCAGGGACAGCTCAGCCCTGCTGGGTGGTCTGTGGGATTTGGCTGGGATGGGATGGAATCCACGGAGCAGCCACAGGAGGTGGTGGCTCTGGGGGGTCCCGGGCAGGTCAGCTGGGGGCTGACAGTGAAAACGATGTGGGAATTCATGGCTTAAATGGCCAAACCCAAGAGTTTTCCTGGGAAAGGCGGTTTGTGTGTGATGCCAGAGTTGGAGCAGGCTGGATTTGATATCAGGCCTGTTAGGAGAAGAAAACTCTGGAGTGACAACTTCAGCCCATTGGAGCATTTACTGGCACCCACTCCCTCCCGTTTGCTCTTTGAATTTAAAACCAAAATAAGGGCAGGAAGGACCCTTTCCCTCAGCTTGTCCCAAGCCTGGTGACAGCACAAATCCATCCTGGCTCTCTGGAGGCTCGTTGTGCTGTTGGGAACAACCTCCAAGGTGGATGTTTAGGATTATCCCCGTCCCTGTTATTCCCACGCTGCACAGGTCTGCAAGTGAGCAATTAAACCGTGGGGATGGAGGGAAGGGAGCAGAGGATGAAATCTCTGGCACGGGGGCAGAAGATGAAATTGGAAATCTCTGCGTGTGCTGCTTCTTGGTTTAAAATGTCTCCTGTTGCTCGTGCTCGAACCGCATCCGTGGAGCTGATGTCATGGGAATTTTAAGGTCGTGAAAATGTGGGAACAGGTGTCCTATGGAATAAATACTGAGCTCCTCAGGTCCTGGCTTGCTCCTGCCTCCTGCCATCCAACATCCCAGCAGGTTTTTTTCCTGAGCTCCAGCACCTCCTGCTGATGGAGTCTGGCCCTTTCCGCCCGGCAATGCTGAGCCTGCTCTTCCCTAGGCCAGGCTTGGCAGCAGGGCTAAGTCAGTCAGTAAGTCAAGGACAGGGATTTATCCTGGGAGTGCTCCCTGCACTGCCACGGCCTCCTCTGCTGGGTTTGCAGCCTCCCGTGCAGGTCAGAGTGCAATTGTACAGCTGGGTTGGGAAAATCCTGCTTTTCCTTGGATTTGTTTTCATGGTGGCTGATCGCTGCTGGATGCTCACCAGCCTGGTGTCAAGAAACGGTGGAAAAAGGGCTCCTGTTAGCAAGAAACTGAGGGAAAAGGGTTCATGGTATCAAAAAACAGAGTAGAAAGGGCTCCTGGTGTTAAGAAACTGAGGAATAAAGGGCTCCTGTTATTAAGAAACAGAGGGAAAAGAGCTTCTGTTATCAGGAAACTGAGCAAAAAGGGCTTCTGTTAGCAAGAGAATGGGAAAAAAGGGCTCCTGGTGTCAGGAAAGTGAGGAAAAAAGGCTCATGTTATCAGGAAACTGAGCAAAATGGGCTCTTGTTAGCAAGAAACTGAGGAAAAGGCTCCTGTTGTCAGGAAAGTGAGGAAAAATGAGTTTCCATGATTCCTTGTGGACACTGGGACAATATTTCTTCCCTTGCTGTGCCCTAAACCAGGGAATCCATTTCGTTTCCCATTTTTAAGACTCCTTCTGCTCTGGGGCTGGATTTCCTGGTGTGTCAGCCTCACACCCCGCTCACTGCACGTTCTCCTCCAAGGAGATGCTTGGAACAAAAATTAATTTCGCACACGGAGAGGAAGGGAACCACGAGCAGAAACTGCTCCAGGTATTGGGGAACGCCAGACATCGAACTGAGGGATTTGTGGGTTTGTTCTAGGAAGCTCTGGCAGGTGATTCCCAGCAGAACTGAGGGATTTAGTTCCCTCCCTTCGTCTCCTTTTGGGGCGAGCTGTCCCGTGGCACAGGGTGCAGCTCTTTGGTGCCCTGATGATGTTCCAGTGGCCTCAGAAACAGGCAGAGATTGGGGATTTTCCTACGGCAGCCCTTTGAGTTTTTGGGAATTAACGGCTTTCAGGGATCCCAGGTACAGAATCTAAAGCAGCTCCAGTATTTGCTGGTTTTACACCACACTTATCCATGCTTTGGAAAGAGGAATTTGCAGTTAATCTCAATTTTTTCCCCCTTTTCCCTTCAGGATTCTGGCGACTGCTGGGACTGATTTTGACCTGCGGACCCTGCGAGCCGTCCGGGTGCTGCGGCCCCTGAAACTCGTGTCGGGAATCCCAAGTGAGTGTCGTGGCAATGTTGTGTCTCAGCCCAAGTGCTCTGGGGATTTGGGCTGTTACTGCTTTCCTGAGCCTTATTTTCTTCCCCTGCCTCTCTGGGGTCAGTGGCTCCTGCCCCTTTTCAGGGTCTGGTTGTCTCTCACCCCACTTAGTGCTGATCTCAGCGCTGCGCTCCCAAATCTGCAGGGGAGGGGCAGGAATTTGTCCCAGGATCCCTTTGCCTTTGGGGGTGAATGAATTCTCTGGGGTGTGAAGACCTGAGAGCTGAATTTTGCAGCTTTCAGGCTTTTCAGCTTGGATCCTCTGACGGTTTTGATCAGCTGAGCTCCTTGTGCCGGGGATTTTCCCCTTTTAATAAGGGGGAAAAATAAAGGGAAAGAGCAGGTGGGATCTGGCCTTCCCTACTCAACTTCATGTGTTTTATGAGTGAGCCTGAAGGGTCTGAACGCTCCAGTGAGGAGCTGCATCCTGCCCTGAAACCATCCCAGTGCCCACACCGTGGTTTCTGCCTTTTTATTTGTCACAGTCACAGCTCTGCCCCCCAGCAGGGATCACTTCCAGGAGCTGTTTCATTTCTGGATGTGGAATAAAGAGCTTTATATCCCCCAGCAGGAGCTGCTGGGAGGAGCTGCAGCGCTGTGGGATGCTCTGGTGCTCTCTGCATTAACCTGGGGGCAATGACAGCACCAAAAATTCCTGAAGTCAGGATCCATTCATGGGCAGGGCTTCAATCTGAATTCCCACCCAGGAGAGATCCTTGGAAAGGTGGCATTTGTTTGTCTCCAACAAGGAGATGCTGCTGGCTGTTGTTTCCTGGACCTTTTTGCCTGGGCAAGGCATGGCAGTGACAGTCTGAGGATGTCACAGAAGCGAGGCAGCCCCTCAGAGCTGGCCCTGTCCTGGTGTGGGGGACCTAAGGAGTCCTAGGCGGGGTTCAAAGCTGCGCCACGATTGCCCCCGTTCAGCTCCAGGCTGAGTCTTGGGACTCCGGCAGCTTCAGGAGAAATCTTTTTAGTGCCTCTGAAGCTTAAAAACCCATTGAATCTGTCACCTGAAGGAAAGCCACCAGAAAAGGAGAGCCCCCAACTGTCTCTCCTGCTCTTAGGGCAGGAAATGTGTTTACAGCATCCTGGGGAGAGCAGCACTGCTCGGTACCGCCAATCCCAACTTGTCCCTTGGACAGCCCCTCTCTCCCACCTTCTCTCCATCCCCATGTCCTTGTTTTCCTTCCCTCCCTGAGGTGTTTTTGTGTCCCCCTCAGGCCTTCAGGTTGTCCTCAAGTCCATCATGAAGGCCATGGTGCCCCTGCTGCAGATTGGGCTGCTCCTGTTCTTCGCCATCGTGATGTTTGCCATCATCGGGCTGGAGTTCTACATGGGCAAATTCCATAAAACCTGCTTTTCCAACGAGACAGGTGAGCTCTGCCCTTTGCAACTTTCCATCCTGCTCCTGTGTTGCTTTTCCTTTGGCCTCTTCCACATTCCCTGCGTTGTCTCCCTCTTTACCCACATATCCTGAGAGTTACCAGAATTTTGTGCCCACCCTACATGGAGTGGGACAGATTCTCCTCTCTCTGATGCCCCTGGGCTGCTCCCAGTCTGCCCAAGAGTGAGATGAAAAATTCTTGTGGGACTGGAGATGCTAAGAACTTTCACAGCAGAAGCCCAGAACCAAATTCCTGTTGTTTCATTTTATTCCTTGGCGCCTGTTTGCATTTTCATTGGGTTCTGCTTTATGCACCTTGAGTTTCCTGGGAAGGTTTCTGGGCAAACTTGGGTGTGCAACAGTAACAGATCAAAAAGTCTGGGAGCAACGAAAAAATAAAAGGGTGATAGATGGGAGGTAAGGAGTCCTTTGATGGAGAAAGGATAAAAATGACCTTCAGAGAAGGGAAACTGAGCACTGGAGAGTGAATGATGTGTCTGCCTGTGACTGAGCGATGAACCCCATAAAATGGAGGTGGAGAGGGACGATCCCAGAGATCCTTGGCTGGGAACAGCTGTGCCAAATCATGGAATCATGGAATGGTTTGGGCTGGGAGGGACCTTAAAGATCCTCTCGTTCCACCCCATTCCTTTACAGTAGTGTTAATATATGTTTGTTATCTGATAACACACGTAAAAATATTGTTCTTGTCTCCAAACCATTGCATTTTAAGGTGCAATTGACTTTCTTTAAACACAGCCTTGTATTTTCAGTCATTATCGCTAATAGGTCTTAATATTGATTTATTTCTGTGCAATCCAATGGTGATAAAACAATGTCCCTGCCAAATCTCTGAGCTTTCTAGTGGGAACAGTTTAATACACTCGGTGTACGCAGAGATTTGCAAAGGAAATTCTTGCTCGTGTTCCTATGGAATGCTGGAAAAGTTCACGAAGGACAGCTGGGAGTTATGACCTGTGAGAAAACCCCATCAATTCCTGGAGGAAATGAGTTTTCAGACTGGATTTGTAGGAGGAAAAGGCCTCTTTGTGGGTGGTGTGGCCCCTGCGAGGGGCTGCGGCAGCGAGGGCAGGGGGACAGGGACGGCAGGGACAATATTGGTGTGGAGGAAGCAGCGGAGCTCGTGCCGAGGTGGTGGGGAGGATGAAATCCTGAGCAGGTTGGGGTTTCTTGGGAGCATTTCCAGGTTTGTTAACTGCAGACGGGGTGGGGGGATGTTTGTGCATCCTTTGCGTGCAGGAGGCGGCTGCAGGCAGAGCCCCAGGCTCTCCCTCGCGGCTGACACCCGAAGGGGGGAGGATTTTCTTCCCTCCCCCAGAACCTCGTTAGTGCAAAAGCGACACATCACCCCCAAAGCCGTGCGTGCTCCCTGCAGACTCATCTCTGCCACCGGTGGGTGGCCAGGAGGTCTCCATGCCAGGTTTGGGGAGCGAGGACAGGTTTTTGTCAGGGGTAATGTCGTGTGTAAGCGCCTCTTGCTGGCTGGGTGCGTTCCAGCCCGGAATTGGGAGCGCAGCTGAAGCTCTGCTGCCTGTGCTGCATTTCTCTGCATGGCAGCAGCTGCCAGCTCAGTGGGAGCCGTGGCTCAGCTCCCACATCCCCTCACCAGGAGGGGGAAAGTGCCCGTGCCCCGGTCACTCCGTGCTGCGGGGCTGCCGAGCTGGGTTTGGGTGAGTTATGGGGATCCATTCCAGCTGCTGGGCGGGAAATGGTGTTTCTGGAAAGGAGACTGGGGGGAGGCTTCCTGGCACTGCATCCCCTGGGAGCAGAGCAGCAGAGCAGCCACAAAGCTTTTTAAAACCTAAATGCTCCTCATCCCTGCAGAGGTGCATTAAGGAGCCCGGGCAGAGACCACGGGCTCCAAACCGGAGCGTGGAGATGTGAACTCATTAAAGTGATGCCTCTGGCAGCGGGTGGGAAATGGGAGGAGGGAAAGCTGCTCGTGCTTCTTGCTGTTCCAAATCCCCAAAGTGAGCAAACCCCCGGGATTTTTCCTGGAATGAGGAGCTGCACGAGAGGTACCAGCTGGGCATCGTGAAGGGCACCGAGCCGAGGTGTCGACACCGAGTGTTGCTCTGCTGAGCCGATAGCCTGGGTAGCTCAGGGCACCAAACTGGCACCAAAATGTGGCCAAAGGGTTATGCAAGGTCTTTCCCCCTCAGCCTGACTGTTCTGAGCTGGAAATAGATCATTATTTTAACGAAAAATGGGTAAAACTCAGTGTCAGTACATGCTCCAGTCTTGTTTCCCTCTCCCTGCACCCTCCTCGCTGTCCTGGTCTGCTGACACTGGATTATTTTGAAGCACCTGACCCAGCCCAAGTGCTACTCCAGGAGAGAAGCATTTTATTTCCCATTTTTCCTTGAGATTCCTCTTCTCCCTGTCTCTCCAGCCACGAGGAGTAAGGGCCAGTTCTGGACACTGTTTTAGAAAGGAAAAAATCCCCCACCCACCCCTTTGTGGTGGATGTGCGCTGTGTTTTCAGAGAATTCCCTGGCAGCAAAAGGCCAAACCGAGATGAAACTGGATCCTCTCTCCACAAATGGTCTGCAGGAGCCAGCTTTGGCATTTTCTTCTCTCACCAAGCCCTCGTGAGAGCCTGTGGTGACCCATATGGGAGCTGGAGGTTTGCCCTGCACCGAGGCGTTGAGTCAACAGGAACGTGTCCTGTATATATTTATATAAATCCACACACACTTAGGTCCCGCTCCACGGTGACAATTTTGCTTTCCTCCTGCAGGCTCTGCTCCGTGGAATGATTATTCCTAATTCTCGTTAGGGCTGCTGCTGCTTTTCCCCCCTGGTGAATTGGATTTTGTGCCGTTTGCTGCTCCATTACCATAACGTGTCCCTTTAAAAAAATCCTTTAAAAACCCTTTAGTGCTTCCCCAGTTGCAGCTCTCTCAACAGGGCTATGGCTTGGGATATTTTTTTACTCCAAAAACCCAGCACTGGAGTTTTCCAAGCTGCTCTGGAGGGCTGCAACCCTTCCCAGCCAAGTCTGGAAGATGCTGGGCACCCTCCTGGCCATTCCTGGTGGTCCTTCCCTGACAGATTTATCCACCTTGGCCTTCTCTGGGTCTGCAATGAAACTCAGCAGTGAAGCACCATCCCACATGGATTCTTTCCCTGCCCCACGTGCTGCGTTTGGAGCAAAAATGTGGAGCCTGGGCAATTTTGGGGCAGCCCACACCCCAAAATCGGCACTGGTGCAGAAGGTGCCCATTTGATTTGATGTTCCAGAGCCAGTATTTTGCACTTTGGGGTGTTTGAAGTGTGTCCCATTCCCAAAGCTCTGCTTTTACCACGCTCTTGGTTTTATTTTTTGTGGGGTTTTGGGTTTTTTTGTGTTGGGGTTTTTTTTGTGTTGCTCTTACACCATTTCCAGGCCTCTCAGATGTTTTGAACTGCCATGAACCAGGAATGATTTGCAGTTTGGAAGCCTCTTCTCCCACATAACAGGTGGCAGGATGAGAGGAAATGGCCTCAAGTTGCGCCAGGGGAGGTTTAGACTGGAGATTAGGGGAAATTTCCTCACTGAAGGGGTGGTCAGGCATTGGAAGGAGCTGCCCAGGGTGGAGTCCCCATCCCTGGAAGTGCTCAAAAACCTGTGGATGTGGCACTTGGGGACACGGGTTGGTGGTGCTGCATTGATGGTGTCACTTGATGATCTTGGAGCTCTTTTCCAACCTAAACAATTCCACGATGTGAGATGGCAAACTGTGAATTTTGGGCCCTTCAGGGACAGCTCTGTTCCCCCCTGCACTAACCCATCTCTCACAGCCCAGCAGTGTGGAAATGATTACAGGGGCACAACTTTTCCACATCCACAGTGGCACAAAGAAACCCAAAACGTGAATTTAATCCTTGCAGTGGTGCCAGGAGGGTGCAGCAGCACCAGGCAGGAACTTCTCAGGATGGTTCCAAGCAGAAACTTTTCAGGGTGGTTCCAAGCAGGAACTTCTCAGGATGGTTTCAGTCAGGAACTTTTCAGGATGGTTCTAATTAGGAACTTTTCAGGATGGTTTCAGTAATTTTCAGGATGATTCCAATCAGTAACTTTTCAGGATGGTTCTGATCAGGAACTTTCCAGGATGATTCCAGTCAGGAACTTTTCAGGATGGTTTCAGTAATTTTCAGGATGGTTTCAGTAATTTTCAGGATGGTTCTAATTAGGAACTTTTCAGGATGGTTTCAGTAATTTTCAGGATGATTCCAATCAGCAACTTCTCTTCCCTCTCTGCAGGTGAGGAGGTGGGAGATTTTCCCTGTGGAGAGGAGCCTCCTGCCAGGCAGTGTGAGAGCGGGACCACGTGCAGGGAGTACTGGCAGGGCCCCAACTACGGCATCACCAACTTTGACAACATCCTCTTCGCCGTGCTCACGGTCTTCCAGTGCATCACCATGGAGGGCTGGACCGACATCCTCTACAACGTGAGTCCTCTGCTGGGGTTGGTGGGTATTGGTTGGGGAAAGAAGGTTCTGGGAGAAAAAATGACCTTAGTTTGTGTGGTTTTCACCTCCTGCTCCCCTGATTTTCAGGAGGATTGTTGCTGTTTTCCTGAGGGGCTGTTTCTGATTGAATCTGTGGTGCTTTGAGGCTGCAGATGGGATGTGTGGTGGCAGTGGGGTGGTGGCAGTGTTGGTGTCACCCCAGGGTGCTCCTGTGCTCTGCTGGGTGAGTAGGAGCAGGTTCTCACAGCGCCCCATGGAAAATCAGAGAGCAAATTGTACAAAATTGTACAAATTGTACAAAATTGAGTGGCAAAAGCAGCAACTCCTTAATATTTTGGACCTGAAGGTTTCCTCTCCTGACTGGGTGTAGCCCTTGTTGAGCAAACTTGTAATTCTGAGCTTCAGTACTGGTTTTGGTTAGACCAGAACAATTTTACAGATCTCTGTCACTCCCTTTCACCGCTGGCAGGACTCTGTGGGTTGCAGAGGATGCACCAGGCTGAATTTCCCTGCCTCCTGCAAGGCAGGACCCCAACTGTCCCAACCTCTTGGCTGGCCAGTTTTGCTCTTCCCAGTTTTACAAAGAGCAGGACAATCCCACCCAGCCTCTGCTGGCTTCCAGGCAGTGCCATGCTCTCCTTTGAGGGTGTAGTTTCTGTGGGAAAAATCCCTAAGTCAGGCATTCCTGATGCCCTCAGGCCGTTTCTCTGGCCGGAGGGATGATGCTGTGCTCAGTGTTCTTCATCAGACTCCAAACCCATGCTGGGCCCTTTCAGTCCTTCCTGGGAGGGTTTTTGTAGCAGCAGGAAAGGATTATCCTCAGCCACAGTAACTGCCAGTTACAATTCTGCTGTGTTTGGAGCCAATAAATCTGATTTATTCCCTTCTCCCTCTGCTGCTCAGTTCCTCCATCTATTCCCAGTCTCTGACCACTTAAATCCATCTCTAGAAGATTTCCCCGTTACATTTCTCCCCTTGCCCTGAAGCTTCACCACACCACCAGTTCCTCCCCTCCTCATTCAGCATTCCTGCTCCTTCCTGCTGGTGCCAAGTGTTGTAAGAAGAGCCCATTAGCATCCTGGCTGGGATTGATTAATCAATATGTGGTATATGAGATCATCTTCTCCCACCCTGCCTCTCGTACCACACGCAAAACCCCGAGCTTACGATGGGGGTATTGATTTTGGGGGTTGCTCTGAAGCTGTTGTAGTTTCATTCCAGATACCCATTAATCTAATTGGGAACAGGTGCCTGGAGCACCTGCAGAGTTGGATTTGTTGTGTCTGAGACCTCAGCTTAGGGTGTGATGCTGGCATCTGGCAGCTCTGAGGGGCTCTGGAGGTCCTGGTGGAGGGCGAGAGGTTTGTGCTGTGCCAGGGGACACTCAGCTGAAGTAACTCCCTGTCCCTTGTCCCTGAGTGCTGTCACCCCCTCCCTGTGCTGCTCTGCTGGCAGAGAACCCGGCTGTGCTTTTGCAGGTTGGAAACTGAGAGAAGCTGTGGGTGGGGAGGATCCTCTCTGTGGAGTCCTCAACTTTTTCACAGCTTCAGTCATGTGCTGTTTTCTGGCCACTTGTTTGTTGGTTTGGTGTCGTCCGTGCCTACTCCAAGTTCATCAAACTGAAAAAGGAGACAAAAGCCCAGATCATGCTGCAGCAGGGACTGAAAATCCTCCCCGGGGTGTTTGTGGGTGTGTGGTCAATCTGTGCCCAAGAAACAGCAGTGAAGTCGTGGAATTATAGAATGGTCTGGGTTGGAAGGGACCTTAAAGATCATCCAGGGATCCAGGGGCAGCCACAGCTTCTCTGGGCACCCTGTGCCAGGGCCTCCCCACCCTCCCAGAGCAGCTGTGGCTGCCCCTGGATCCCTGGCAGTGCCCAAGGCCAGGCTGGACGGGGCTGGGAGCAGCCTGGGACAGTGGGAGGTGTCTGTGCCCATGGCAGGGGTGGGATGAGATGATCTTTAAGGTCCCTTCCAACCCAAATCTGTGATTCTATAAAAGCTGCTGTCCCTCAGGCTTAGCTGAGCCCTTCCTTCACCCCTTCCCGTGTGTGCCACCGCCACAGGCTGGCTCTGGTTGGGGTAGGTTTGTCCCCCTGCTTGTAGAAACCCCTCCCTTGCTGCCTTTGGAGCAGCCAGCCCTGCTGGGACCGAAATCCCTCTGCAGCCAGGCAGTCTGGGACTGAGAGCCATTACAGGAAGGTTGAGGTTATAACTCTTTCCTTAATGGCCCCATCGTTTCCTGCCGCAGAACGGGGCTGGATTGATTGTCCTGCATCCACAGGGCTTTGTCATCACTCCCCTCCTCCTGCTGCACTTCGGCTGTGGGGTGTTCAGGGTTTCAGTTTGCAGGGATCAGTCACTGGGTGAGCTGTGCTTCACCAGTTCAGCATTAATTGAGATCTGTCAGGGTTAGCTCTGTCCTGAAAGCAGATTGGAGGCTGAAAAAGTTGGTCTGTGGTGGCATCGGGCAAACCGAGGAGTTTGGTGTCAAGAGATGTTCAGGAAAGAGGGATTTGGGTTTGATGGTTTGGCTCAGGTCTGTCCAAAGTGAGGGATTTGTTGGGAAGGATTATTCAGTCAATCCCAAAGGATGGAGTTGACTTTGTAGGTGGTCCAGATCCAGCTTTCCTACAGATTGAGAAAGTCACAGCATCAAAGATTTCAGCACAGCCTTTGCTGTTGGAAATCCACCTTGTAAATATCCACTTCCTGTCCTGTGATAAACTGCGGAATCGGGAGGGCAAGGAGAAAGCAAGTTCACAAATCTCAGCCCGTCTTTTCCTTGCTGATCCACTGTTTATTCTTCCAGAGACTTTTCCTTTTAATTGGGGCCCATGAAAGCTTTCTAGCAAGGCTTTATCTGGGAGGTGATTTATGCTCGGAGCAAAGAGGCTGAATCATCAGGAGGGTGAAATTCTTCAATAATAAGCTGGGAAAAAAACCTTCCTGCCTCAGCAGCACAAAAGCTTTGGAACAATGACTCCAGCCAGGCTCTTCTGGGAGCTGCAGGTTCATCTCAGCTGTGGCCTGTTTGTGCTCAAAAATGCCCAAGGAGCAATTCGGGGAAGTTGCTGATGGGGAAGAACCTTTTTTCCCAGCACCTCCCGCTAATTCCAGGCTTCAACATGGCCTGGGAATGTGTTAAAATGGAGTAACCCAAGCGTTTTCCTCAGGGTGGGAGTCCAGTGTTGTGACCAGGTTTTCAGTCCAACCCAGTGCAGACAGCTCAGCGATCCCTCAAGCACGGGCAGAGCATTTTCTAGACCATGAAACTGGGGGAGAATCTGCTTGCTGTGGGGGGCACTGCTGCTCAGGGGCCACGTGCCCTAGACCTGACTTTGTGCGGCTGGGACCGGTTCAGCGCCAGACTGGGACCGGTTCAGCGCCAGGCTGGGACCAGTTCAGCGCCAGAGTGGGACCAGGTCAGCACCAGAGTGGGACCAGGTCAGCACCAGAGTGGGACCAGGTCAGCACCAGAGTGGGACCAGGTCAGCACCAGAGTGGGACCAGGTCAGCACCAGAGTGGGACCAGGTCAGCACCAGAGTGGGACCAGGTCAGCACCAGAGTGGGACCAGGTCAGCACCAGAGTGGGACCAGGTCAGCACCAGAGTGGGACCAGGTCAGCACCAGAGTGGGACCAGGTCAGCGCCAGAGTGGGACCAGTTCAGCACCAGAGTGGGACCAGTTCAGTGCCAGACTGGGACCACTTCAGTGCCAGGCTGGGACCAGTTCAGCGCCAGAGTGGGACCAGTTCAGCGCCAGAGTGGGACCAGTTCAGCACCAGAGTGGGACCAGGTCAGCACCAGAGTGGGACCAGTTCAGTGCCAGACTGGGACCACTTCAGTGCCAGGCTGGGACCAGTTCAGCGCCAGGAGTTGTGTCTCTCTGCAGCGTGGATTCAGCATTGATTGGGTTGGTTCAGCCGTTCTGCGTCTGGGGTGGTGCCTCTGTGCTCTGGGCTCTCGTGCTCAGACCCTTGGAGCAGTTTGTGTTCACCTGGAGCTCCCACCGGCCTTGGGGTGATGTGGGACACTGAGGACCCGCTTAGCCTGTGCCTGTGATGCCAGCAGAGTGGGGCGTGGGGTGGGTTGGTTCTCGATCCCACAAACTATCGAGAGGCTCCAGCCTGTCCTGGCTGAGCCACCAGAAACTGATGCCTTTTTCTGTGGTTCCAGAACCACGAGCCAGACACAGTCAGGGTGATAAGAAGGGATTACCTCTTTATATGAGGATCCTGAGGTGCACGATGCGTCAGGTGGAAAATGCCGAAGGTGCACACCCCGCAGAAAGCGTGTACAATCTTTATAGATTTTGCAAATTACCTTATCTGAAAAGACTCCCCAGTTAGAAGCACACTCGGTGGCATAATCCCCCCAAATCTAGCACCTTCTAAATCCTCCCCCCCTCAGAGGAGGACTAAACCCTTTTTATAAAAATATTGTCTCGAAGAGCTCTTGTCAGCCTGGGTTTCTAAGGAGAACCAGGATTGCACAGGGATCCTGGAAGTTGTTTTGTCTTTGCTTAGGAAAATGCTGGAGCTAAGGTGCAATAACAGGCTACAAAGCTACAAATATATGTGTAAAGAATACAGAGAACATAGAAAAACGGCAAAAATCAAGACGGCACCGCCTGGGGTAAGAGGTGACTGGTGCTGGGATCAGCTCGTGGGCCCGTTATGTAAATTTATTCATCAGTCCCCACGAAGTGTCTGGGTACGCCAAGAGCTGCTGCATTTATCACGCTTTGAGCAGGGCTCTGTCAATAACCAGGGGCTGCTGGAGCTGCAGGGCGTTGGTGCTGCTGAGGGAGAATATTTCCAGTGATGGACTCGGCGTGCGGGGTCTGGGTGAAGGGATCGCTGTACGGGGGTGGGAGGAAACAACGCCACTGCTCAGCAAGAGAAGCCGTGCTGCCCTGGGATCTGAGCCCTCCTCAGCCCTGTTTTCCCTCCAGAGCTCGTTTTCAAATTAAGATCATTTCTGGATCATTTCAGATGCTCTTGTTTATGTGCCTGGTGTTTGTGAATGACAGTGATTCATCTGTTGCTAATATGGGCTCTGTGGAGGTGGGAAACCTTTCACAGAGGCAACAGCACAACTCTGGTTTCCTTTTTTGGGCAGTAATTCCCAGTTCTGGCCATGCAAGAACCTTGTTGTCCATCCACTGGTTGCCATGGGAAGCTCCCTTTGTTTTGCAAAGTGAGAAAAGCCTGAAAAGTTTTGTGCCTGCCCGTGAATTCCTCAATTAAAATAATTCCTTTGCTAGGCTGAGTCTAAGCATTCCTTACAAAGAGGAGCCAGCTGGGAGCCCTCCTGAGGGAGCTGCTGTGGGCCTGGCAGCGATGAGTTTGGAGCTCAGAGCTTTCCATGGGATCCTCAGTGGGTTGGGAAGGGGTTGGAGCTCCTTGCTGTGGTCCTTGGTGGTTTGCTCTGCTCCGTTCCCCTCGGTGAGGTGCCTTTGGTGTGGGAGCTGCACCAGGAACTTCCAAGGAGTTGAGAACTGTGTTTGTGGTCCCAGAAAACCATGGCTCAAACCTGCTCCACCCGGCGCTGCCAGAAACCTCGGTGCTGACTTTCAGCGAGCTGGGTTTTCACCTTTCCTCTTTCCTCTCCAGGAGTTCAGAGCTCCATGGTGGAATTTGCTTTGCAAAACAGGGGCTCCTTGCAGGAGAGGAGAAATGTCAAAGTGCGCCCTCGCTCTCTTTTGATCTTAATGGCAAGAGATTTTCATGTTTCTTCTGTTTCCTGCTGACAAATATTAGTGTCCAGTGGGTCTTTCCAGACTGTGGGCTGGTCCTAACCTGATCTGCTGGTGAGTAGGGATGAACAGTTCAAACAAAACATAAATCTGCCTTAAATTGGATCCCAACTGGAACTTTACCCTCCCTGAATTATAATAGCTCATGATTCACTTGGTATTTTTCGTTCCCCTTTGTGTCTGTGAATTTCTTTATTCCTATGAAGACACAGAAATGAAAGGCTGGGATTTCATTGTTGTTCCATTTCCAGCCCAGCCCAGAGATGGTTTTGTTGGTGGGATGGTGTTGGGGCTTGTGGGGCAGAAGAGACTCTGTTGTCCCAGTTTGGAGAGCTCACATGTTGTGTCTTTTTGGGGTGTTTCACAGAATTATGGAATGGTGGGGTTGGAAGGGACCTTAAAACTCATCCCATCCCACCCCTGCCACGGGCAGGGACACCTCCCACTGTCCCAGGCTGCTCCAAGCCCTGTCCAGCCTGGCCTTGGACACTGCCAGGGATCCAGGGGCAGCCCCAGCTTCTCTGGGCACCCTGTGCCAGTGAAAGGTTTTTTTAGGAAGATCAAACCTGTGACTCTGGGTCTCCATCACTCACAAGCGGGAGCTGGGGAATCCGAGGTGATGCTCCTCAGGAGGAGTTTGGATGTGACCAGCACTGGTTACCTGGACCATGAGGTGATTTCCTGAGCAAACCCCAGCGGGGGTGGTGTGAGGGTGCAGTTCGAATGCGCTGCAGAAAGCAGAAGGGAAATAAATCACATAAAGCAGCTGCCCTCATCTCAGACTTGGATGGAGGTTCCTCTTTGCTCCCTGGCTGCTCATGAGATTCCTCAGGGCTCAAGAACCTCCACATTTTAAGCACCTCTGACACCTGCCAGTTAAGGCTTAGAGGTGATTTAAGTGGCTTTTTGCTGGCCCTTTGCTCAGAGTGTGGTTTCCTGGGGGGTTTGCACTTGGCTTTCCTCATGGGGACCCTCCCAGCTGGTTTGGTGGCGCAGTGAAGGCTCCAGCAGAGCCTGTGGGACTCTGCAGGCAGCACTGGAATTGCTCTTCTCTCCTTGATGGGCTGTTAGAAGTGACCTGAAGCCAGTCCACTAAATCACAGACCCATAATTGCTAAATATTGGGAGGGGTGAGAAGAAATGTTGTGTTTGCAGTGATAGTGGTGTGTCCTGGGGCTGGCAGCAGTGGTGTGAGGAGGTTTAGGGTGGGTTCAGTCTCCTGGGATCACTCTCTGTGCATGATCAGCTCTCCTCGTTGTGAATAAATATTGAGGAGCGAAGCTGTTTAACCAGCAAAAGTGTGAGCAGGCAGCAGAAGGAAAAACTGCTGCAGGGGTTTCCTTCAGGGAAAGCAGAGGCTTTGTTTTGTCACTCTGAATCCCACAGCACATTTCTGACGTGGTTCCTTTGTTGTCGCTGCATTCCCTGGGGAGTCCCAGGACCAAGCTTTGCTCCAGGTGGATGTGGGGTGTCAGAATCCAGGGCTGGAAGTGACCAGCACTGGGAGAACAGAGCAGGGAGCCTCTGCCAGGCTTGGACAAGGGTGCTCTGCTTCTCCTGGGACACAGCTCAGGATTTAGCTGGGTCTTTGAAGAGCTGGAGATCAGGGAATCACAGCTGAAAGGATGACCAGGAGCATCGAGGCCAGGACTGCCCAGGACACCCCAACAACCCCAGCCTGGGCATCCCTGGCAGCGCTGTCCAAACGCTCCTGGAGCTCTGGCAGCCTCGGGGCCGTGCCCATTCCCTGGGGAGCCTGGGCAGTGCCCAGCACCCTCTGGGGGAATCCAATAATGCAGGATACTGTGGGAAACGAGGAGCAAACAGATGAAAAATCAATGCTGAAACGCACAATGCCCACAGGTGTGTGAAGGAATGTCCCCACGGTTTTGTCTCTAGCAGAGCCTGTTCTGATCTCTCAGCTTTTCAGAGCATCTCGGAGCCAAGGGCACGCAGCATCTGCCTCACAGCCGGGCCACAGACTCGGTGTAAAATCCCCTACAGCCCTGTCTTAGGGAGAGGTTTCCCTTGGGACCTGATGCTCACCAGTGCTGAACTCCTCTCGTCACTGTGCATTTGTCCTGGAGATGTGCCGGGGGCCCGGGGCGACGCTGGGGACAAAGCCAGCGGGGCACGTGGCACACGCTGCTGTCGTGCACCCGTGCTGGAGGTGGGAGCTGAGCTGCCGAGCTGTGCCACGGTGTAATTGTGCTCTCTCTTTCTCCCCACAGCTTCAGAAAGCAGGGAAAAACCTCCTAATGCTGTTAGTGCTCAATTGCACTCGCTATCGAGTTAGGGCGATTTGAATCTGCTAATTAGAACCAGGCACCTTCGTGCGTGCACGTAAATGATCATTCCCAGCTTGTGGCTGTGGGGTTAATGTTGATTTTGTTGATTTTGTGGCTCAGTATCACCAATCATCTGCAGGAAAGTAGGGCAGGGATGGCAGAGTTTGGAGCAGGCAGCCAAGAGCCTGGCAGCAGCTCCGAGCGCAGGGTTGGTTTGAGAGGGAGAAGAAGGGAGGGAAGAAGGGAAGAACCTCTCCTGGGGATGGTGCTTTTGTAGAAGTGGCACTAAAAGGCAGGAACACACTGAGGTGTGACCAAACCCTTGCACAAAAAACTCAAACCAGCTCAGTCAAACGACTGGCTTGAGCATAAAACCACATTGGGAGCTCTGGATGTGTGAAACCCATCCCAACAGGGAGAGCTCGTGTGCCACCCATGACCCCCTTACACCCGTTCTCTTGGCACCTGGGCCATCTTCCAGCTGGTTATAGAGGAAATCCATAGAGAATTTTGTAGAGAAATCCATATATATGGATTTCATCCATGTTTCCTGCTGGATTTAAGCTTCCTCTCTCCCATTATGTTGTTACAACCTGTGAGGTTTTTTTGAGTATCAGCCAGGTTTATTATCACGTAGAAAAATCAGTGTTTTAGGTCAAACTTCATTCATTTAGCTGATCACCAGTGTGTGACACATATCTCAGCACCTCAAAGCTCAGAAATTCTTGTGTAAACACACTCCCCTACCACCCATGTGTGTAAAAATATCCAAACTTCTCCGTGCCTTAAACCCCTCCCTGGAGCTCTTGTGCCCAAACTCTCCTGAGCAGGAGATGGAGTGGATTTCTCAGCTCCCTTTTCCCCAGGGAAAAGCCTCACTCCAGGCTTTGGAGTAACAAATTTGCTGCCAATGAGACCTGCTCGGGTGTGTGGAACCCAGCAGTGCAATAAATTGGTGCGAGCATCCACGGATTTGTAGGAAAAATCCCTCACGGAGCACCGAGCAAGCAGCACAAGCTTCTGTGAGAGGAAAGCACGTGGTGAAAGGAGGAATCTGCACAGCTGATGGATCCCGTGTGAGCTGTCAGCACAGGAGCCCTTCCTCAGTCTCAGTTCTGCCCTGGCTGATATCCATTATTCATCCCAAGGGCTGAATTCCCGGCTGTTTCAGGGATGAGGGCTTTGCACGCCTCCTCCTCTGGAAGGTCTGCAGAAATCCAAAGAATAAGAACGGTGGAGCAAGCCTGAGGCTAAAATGGCTTTGGGATATTGAAATGCCAAGAGTGCCACCCGTTTGTGCCCACGCCTGGCTCTCCATCCGTCTGGGAACGCAGCCTGGCTGACCCCGCGCCCACGTGGACGTTCCCTCCGAGGCTGAGAGCGCTGAGACATCTCAGCCCCGCTCCAGAGAATGAATTCCCCTGCTCAGAGCAGCTCTCGAGCGGACGTGCGAAGCCAAGCAGGAGCTGAAGTGCCTCCCTGAATCTTGTGGGGTTTATTTCATGTCTCGGGGAAGATTTCTTCCGAATGGCTGCGGGGCGGCCACCTCCAGGTTTCATAGGAGACGTTTCAGACGCGCAGCAGAGGAGTGACATCTATCAGACAAACCTCAAGAGTCTCTTCGAGGCAGCGGCCGCTCTCTGAAAAGCCGTGAAACGTCTCCAAACAGCAGCGTAACCGTGGGGGCTCGCCAAGGGAACAAAACTCCAGCCAAGGAAATCCACCTGCGGCTCGGCAGCGGGAGAGCACCCAGCTCCTCTCCAGAACGCACCCTGCGAACTCAGGCAGGCCCAGCCAGGGGGTTCTGATCGTTTAACGAGGCACGCTCATCATTTAACGAGGCACGCTCATCACTGAAGCCTCTCCGTGGCAATCTCTCATAGATATGCTAATTTGCAAGGTCTGTAAATTGTGTACGCGATCTGTCGTGTGTGGGCATCTCGGGTGCGTTTCGGGTGCATTTTCGGTGCATTTTGTGTACATTTCAGGTGCATTTTGGGTACGTTTCAGGGTGCATTTCAGGTGCATTTTGGGTGCGTTTCAGGGTGCATTTCAGGTACATTTCAGGTGCATTTTGGGTACATTTTGTGTACATTTCAGGGTGTATTTCAGGTACATTTCTGTGTACATTTTGAGTGCANTATGCTAATTTGCAAGGTCTGTAAATTGTGTACGCGATCTGTCGTGTGTGGGCATCTCGGGTGCGTTTCGGGTGCATTTTCGGTGCATTTTGTGTACATTTCAGGTGCATTTTGGGTACGTTTCAGGGTGCATTTCAGGTGCATTTTGGGTGCGTTTCAGGGTGCATTTCAGGTACATTTCAGGTGCATTTTGGGTACATTTTGTGTACATTTCAGGGTGTATTTCAGGTACATTTCTGTGTACATTTTGAGTGCATTTCGGGTGCATTTCAGGTGCATTTTGGGTACATTTCAGGGTGCATTTCGGGCACATTTCAGTGTGCATTTTGGGTGCATTTCAGGGTGCATTTTGGGTACATTTCAGGTACATTTCAGTATGCATTTTGGGTACATTTCGGGTACATTTTGGATACATTTCAGGTACATTTCAGTGTGCATTTTGGGTACATTTTGGGTACATTTTGGGTGCATTTCAGTGTGCATTTTGGGTACATTTTGGGTACATTTCGGGTACATTTTAGTGTGCATTTCAGGTGGATTTCAGGTGCATTTCGGGTACATTTTGGGTGCATTTTGGCGCATTCCACCTGGACGAAGCCGTGCACCCTAAGGATCCTCAAATAAATACCGAGGTAAAAACCCCTCTTCCCTTAAACCGTGTTTGGTTCCTAATTTTAAGACCAGGGAAAGGCAACAGTCGTGTCTCAGTTGGAGTCACGTTTTGTGAAGCTGCTGGAATTCCTTGGTCTCGTGAGCTCTGTGGCTTTCAGATTTGTGGTAAAATGTGTGAAATACATAATCAGAGAATCACAGAATGGTTTGGGTTGGAAGGGACCTCAAAGATCATCTCATTCCAACCTCCCTGCTGAGGACAGGGACAGCTTCCACCAGAGCAGGGTGCTCCAAGCCCCATCTAACCCGGCCTTAAATCCTCCTTATCTTCCAGATAAGTGCCCCGTGGGGCTCAGAGAGGGGCTGGGCAGGTTTTCTGCTGGGGCAAAACTTCCTCTTGGAAACCCCAGCCAGAGGCCTGACCTTGCTCACCCTGAACGTGCCTCACCTGTCCCCAGCAGGAACAGCCTGCACCGAGCTGACATCCATAATTCAAGCCCACAGCTGGTTAAAAACAAAAGAAAGGGAGGAGAGGCTACGAAATAAAACCAAAAACATTCAAAAAGAGGTAGAGGCCCTTGGCCAGCCTGTTCTTTCTGACGGTGGCAGAGCTTTCCCAGTGCCAGGCAGGCTCATGAATAAAGCAGCTGAGTGAGTTCACGCTAGCTGGGGAAAGAATGGATTTTTTATCAAGAAGCCCTGCTGGCATATTTATGTATTGATCTATTGGTGCCATAAGCCTTTGGATCAAGGCATGAACCAGCAGTGGTTTTGCTTTTCCAGCCTCCCCAGCTCTGGAGAAGGGGAGAAACAAAGGGGAGGATTTGCTTCTATTTAAACTTGGCTGAATTAACGTTATTAGTGCTTGCAGCAGCTACAGTCAGAACGTGTCCCTACATCTACTGCTGTTGTACAGAGTTAAAATGCTGCCAGCTTGGAGGATTTTACCCGGAGTCTTCTGGTATTTGGGTTGATTTTATGCATTTGGGTGCTTCCAGAGGAAAGCCCGGCTCTGGATTGGTGTGTTTGAGGGAATTACAGCTCCCTTCACTCTTCCCTGGGGGCTGTCTGAGTACTGTCATGGGAAATAAAAGGTGGAAAATGAGAATCCTAAAGGGGTGGTGATCTAGGTGTGTGTGAAGGTGGAAAGGAGGAGTGGAACAGCGCGAAGACCTCAAAGAGAGAGGATCTTGTCAGGAACACGGATTTGAGTAAACGTGCCAGGGGTTTGGGGTTCTCTTCCCAGGAGTTCAGGCTTTGTCAGGGCTTCGGTGTGAGGGGAGCGCAGAGGCCGCTGGGGGCTCTCTGAAGGCTTTTCCCACAACTGCTGCCCCCACCCCAAAGGGCTCCCAGGAAACACTTCCTCAGCCATTGGATCTTTCCTGGTGCCCAAAACCCACCACGAAGGCACAGTTATGATGTGCTCTAGGAGGAGATCAGACCACAGAATCACAGAATCAGGTTGGGAAAGACCTTTGGACTTGATGGTCTCAACCCATGACCTAACACCACCTGGTCAACTAAACCATGGCCCCAAGTGTCACCTCCAGGGACAGAGACTCCTCTGCCTCCCTGGGCAGCCCCTTCCAGTGCTCGATGCCTCTTTCAGTGAGGAGTTTTTTCCTAATGTCCAGCCTAAACTTCCCCTGGTGTGGCTTAAGATAAGCCTCAGGCCACAACTGACAGAACAAGAGGACAGAGTCTGGAGCTGCGCCAAGGGGAATTTGGGTTGGATGTTGGGAAAAAGTTTTTTACTGAAAGGGTGATAAAGTTCTGGACTTGCCTGCCTGGGGAGGTGGTGGAATCACCATCCCTGGATGTGTTTAAAAAAGGATTGGATGTGGCACCCAGTGCCATGGTTTAGGTGAGGTGTTGGGGCATGGGTTGGACTCGGTGATCTTGGAGGTCTCTTCCAACCCGGTGATTCTGTGATTTCTGTGAAATTGTTGTCTGGACCTTGTGTGAAGTTTAGAGCTTCCCGAAATCCTGTCCACCCCACTTCCAGCCGTGGAAACCTCCAGCTAAGGGATTTTCCTCACAGAATCCTAAGAATTGGTGTTTGAGCTTGGCTCCCAGTTTCCTGCAGCTTGTAGGGGGCTCTTTTACTTTAATTCCCCCCTTTCCATGCAGTGGCACCTGCTCTGAGCCACCTGATCCCGCTGATCCCAGCTGGGGGGATGTTCTGAACCCCAACCAACCCCACCTGGCTGTACTCAGAGCACGGTTTGGACCGACCACTAATTTCATTAACAATCCCATTTTAGTTTTATCCTTCCCACAGAGCACCCCGGGCTCTGCCATCTCCCTCCCGGGGGTGGCACAGCCCCGGAGCATCCGTGGGGACGTTCCTGTGCCAGCCGAATTTGGCTCCGCAGGGTCACGGGCAGCTCTCCCCCAGCTGTCCAGGCCCTGCAGAGCTGAGCACCAGATGCTCCCTGAAATGGGCTGGAACATCTGAGAGTCAGAAACCAGAGGAACTGGGCTGGATTCGAGCCGAAATTGTATTTAAACTGGGATGGGGAGAGGAAGGAAAGGCTTGCTGCAGATCCTGGTGTGTTCTGGGAGGAGCAGCGCACGGGGTCAGCGCTTGAGAAATGGGATTTCTCTCGCTGCTCTGCTGGGGAATGTGGGAGCAGCTCAACTTTCACCAACTTCACCCCCTGTGAGGCTGGGGATTGCAGCAGAGACCTCCTCAGGGCAGGGCTTGGTGGTGTTTGTGGGTCAGAAAGGCCACGGAAGGTTGAAAAGATGAAAACCTTTCTTAAAAGCTTTTTCCTCCTTCTGTTTTCATCATAAGGCAGGTTCCACGTGCTCTTGTATGTGCTTGGGGTATTTTTGATTTTATTCTTAGCAGTTTCTGCGTTCATTTAAATGTAAGAAGAGGAGCAGAGAGAAATAAATCACCCGTAAATAGCTTCGCTAATTATCAGAAATAGTGAGGAGAGAGCTGCGAAAAATCAGACGGAGGGTAAAGAGAGTTCATCTCTCCAAGACAGCCGAGAGTTCTCCTCCATGCAAAAGCACTTAACTAAGGGAATATTACCTTTAATTGCCCTGAATAAGTCAGGCTGTGCCACTGATTAGCTTCAATGAGGAAATCGAGGTGTGCTGCATTTTGTATTTTGATTAAAACCACGGTAAAAGCAAACGGTCCGTGGTGCCTGGCTGTACCTGTCAGATTAAATCCCTTTACTGACCCTCGCTCTGGAAACATTTGAGTGGCAGCCCCTTAATTGTTTGTCTTTCCCATTAAAGGTTATTTTACGGGAAGTGAAGTTCCTTCCCCTCCCAAAGCAGCTCCCGCTCCCTTTGATCAGCCCCAAACTCAGTCTGGAGTCAGCAGTGGGATCTGGGGGTGATCTGAGTCTCCCCAGGGATGGGCAGCAAGGAGCCAAAGGCAGGCAGAGAGCCTGGAGAGCCAGTGAAGGGCTGGGGGTGGGCTGGGAGAAGGATGCTGGAGCAGGCAAGGCGTTTTTAGCCATTTGCTGGCGATGGGATGGGGCTGGAGCAGAGCTGCCGCTGGTCCTGCAGGGACGAGAAGCTCCAGGATGTGAATCCCAGACTGGCTGGGGTGGGAAGAGACCTTAGAGATCGCCTCATTCCACCTTCCACCACCCCAAGCTCCATCCAGCCTGGCCTTGGACACTTCCAGGCACGAGGAAACTCCCCTTGGAGCAGCCCTGGGAACGTGGGCAGTGGCCAGGGCTGCAGCAGAGGAGATGAAAGAAGATACAAAAGCATCTCCGGGCTCTGCAGCACAGAGCCAGCAGCAGTTGGCTGCTTTCAAGTCGATTGTTTCGAAACAGATCTTGAATTAATAACCAGCCACAGCTGCCACCTTGTTAACAGGGGAAGCGCTGCCTGAGCAGCTCTGCGTGCCTGAGACACAAAGTGAGGATTAATCCCGGCCTTGCTCTGTGCTGGACGAGTCACAAAAGGCCTGGTGGTGGGAAGCATCGTGTGCTGTGCTGGGGAACACCCCGCTCTGCAGCTCAGGGCATTAATCTCCCTGCAGGACAGCAGCCTTTGGCTCCTGGGTGTGTTCCAGCTGACAATATTCCCCCACAGACCCCTGCAGCTTGAGGGGTGGCCGGGCTGTCACTGCCTGGGGACACCAGAACTGGCCGTGGAGGGAGGAGAGAGCCCCTGGGTGCATGGAGTTGCCAGGAAAATCAATCCACAAACACCAGAGGTTTATGTCCAAAAAGGAGACAGAGGAGTCCCTTTACTTTATTTGAACAAAGGGAGAGGCCATGGGGCATTCCCCTGGGGTATCTCGAGTTTTTGGAGGTCGCAGCCTCCTTTTTATCCTATTTTCCCTGGGTTCCCGACCCCATTTCCCTCTCTCTTTCCCTTGGGCTGAGGTACTTGAGAGGTACAGACTTCCCGGAATGCCTAATATCTAAAAATTCCCTTCTAATGTATAATCCCCCTTTATTTTTAATTCTTATTGAATTTTACGGTTTTCCCATTGTTTCTTTCATTTCTCAATATCCAATTTTCATTTATCAGCAGACCTACAGTTTGTTTGCAGAGACAAATCTCCTTCCATTCATCAATCAGTGGAACCCTTCTCATTGTTTCTTTTTATCTCTCAGTGCTAATTTCATCAACCAGCAGGCCCAGAGCTTGTTTGTAAAGACAAGTTCTGCATTCCTCTCAGAGTAAACGCAGAAATGTTGTCCTGTGCCACCCAGCATTCCTCTCAGAGTAAACGCAGAAATGTTGTCCTGTGCCACCCAGCTGTGAGCAGGGACAGCAGCTCCAGCGTGGCTGATGGAGCAGGAACAGGCTGCAGGGAAGTTTTTGGGGATTTACATCAGAATTTAGCAATGTGGGTGCATCCTGCTGCAAGTGCCAGGTCAGGGCGGGGGAGCAGCCGGAGGCTGAGCAGAGCTTAGGCTTTTTAGGGAGAGCAACTCCAGGGGCTGGAGAGTTCGTGTGGGCTTTGGATGCTTGAGGTGGAGATCACTGTGGCCCTGAAAGTGTCCCTTGGATGCCTCAGTTTCCCTCCATGCAGCTGTGGGAGCCTCGTGATGTCGCATTTAGGGGACGTGGACCTTTCCATGCCCGGGGCTCTCCTGGGGCCAGGCTTCAGCTGCTGTGGGCACTGCTCAGGAGGCGGCTGGAGCAGTGTGAGAGCCCCCTGGGAGCCCCTCCTGAATGTCACGATGTAATTTTGCCACATTTTGTCGAGTATTTCGTTTCTGTTGCCCTCCTGTTGTGTCTCTGTGGGCTCAAGTGGCACTGACAGACAGGCAGACGTTACAGCACTGAAACGGTGTAGCTGGAACATAGAAATTGATTTGATCTCTTGGCTCCTGCTGCTTAATGAGCGAGCCTGGAGCTCAGTGGATGGAGGGCTCAGGGCAGACAGAGCTGCCTGTGGTGCTCTGGGGGCTTTCCCTGGGGGAAGGAGTTTGGTTTTCCTGGCAGTGAGCAGGTTTTGAGTCATTAAAGCATCTCCCCGCGGCAGAGCCGGTGCTGTACTCTGTGCTGGGGCTCCAGCTCGCCTGGGAGCACTGGGAAAGGTGCTGCACATCCAGGAAGGCTCTGCTTTCCCGGGAGCAGTTTGTCACCACTTCTGCCTGGTGTTTGTCACCGCATCCAGAGTGGAGTTTGTCCTGGATCCTCGGGAGCGAGGCAGAGCAAACACAGCCAGGCCCTGCCGCGCCCCGAGCAGAAGGGAACCCAGCAAAAGCTCGGGGAAGGCTGGGTAATTGCTTGTATTTCAACACATTTCGTTTTTAAGGGCTCTGATCGTGGCATGGGATTGTGGATCTGTCGCCAAGTTTGGGCTTCAGATGGATAAATAAACGATAAACGATCGTTTGGCAGCGGCGAGCCCGCCGCGCTCCCTCTGCATGTTGATGTGGTTTTCCCTTCTCCCATCTGTTCCTTCCTCCAGCTCCTCCCCACGGGCTCTGTGGCCCCCCTCGCCTGGCTGACAGCATTCCCAGCCTCGCAGAACCATGGAATACCCTCAGCTGGAAGGGACCTACGGAGCCCTCCCTGAATGGGATCTGCCTGCTCCAACCAGAGGTGTTTGGTTGACAAGATGAGAACTGAAGAACGGCCCCTAAATATAAAAACCTGTCCCAGGCACTTCCCCGCTGCTCCTTTTTCTCTCTTTCCAGACAAATGGTGCTGCAGGCAACACCTGGAATTGGCTTTACTTCATCCCTCTCATCATCACTGGCTCTTTTTTCCCTCCTGTGTTGGGAAGGAAGCACCGAGGATGAGTTTCCTTGTTCCCTCCGAGCCCACCTGCAGAGATGCAGGGGAGGAGAACAGGGGCAAGGACAGAGCTGAAAGCAAAGACAGAGAGGGCTGGAAAGGCAAAACAGGGAATGAAGAAGTGGGGTGGGATGTCAGCTATTCCAAACCTTCAAAACCCTAAGTGGGCAGCTCAGAGCTTTCCCTGCATTTCTGCTCCCATTTCCCTCAGATCCATTTGTGTCTCCCGTGCTGGTTCTGCCTCGAGCAGGGGGGTTTGTGCTGAGCTTGGTGAGTGCCCATTCCTCTCCTCTGAGTCACTGAGCAGCTGACACAGACACTCCTGAGGGCGTTTGCTATTTGGAGAGACGTTTGTGGCGTGTTTGATCCGGAGCCCGTTCCTGGAGGAAGGATTTGTGCAGAATTGCACCCTGTTAACAAACCCCGGGGGGCATTCACTTGTATTTGTAAATACAAATGCTCGTATTTACTGTTAAATGCTATCAGCGGTGAGAAACGCTCTGACACCGTGGGGTTTGCTGTTTGTTGGGTGACTTCTTACACTGAGAATTTTGAGGTGGCACCAAGTGCATGCACGGCTGAAATAAAGCACATCTAAAGTGCTTCTTTGGGTGAATCCTGCAAGCAAAATTACTCTTGGGAATATGACTGAGAGCAGTGACCAAAAAGCACCACAGATAATGAGTTAAAGGCACCAATATCAGAATTAATGCAGCTTTTGCCAGCTGGTGTTTGAGCACTTCCCTGGGGACTTTGCCCACCTGGGCACACCTGGGTCATGTCCAGCTGCTGTCACAGCACCCCCGGGGCCTTTGCCATCTTTGCAGCCCCTCTGGCCCAGCCTGGAGCTGTGACCCGAGGGCAGGACCCTTGCTGACCCGTGGTGTGACCCCCATGGACCCAGCCTGGTGCCACCTGTGACCTCGGTCCCCTCCTCAGGTCATTGCCACAGATCTCAGAGGGATCTTCTCCCTGGAGCTGGGGATAAATCCCGGTGTGGATGTTGGGACAATCAGTTCTTTGGCTGGAATTTCAACCGGTGAACACACCAGGACTGACCAGGACATCAGTGGTGGACCCTCCTATGGAATTCCAAGGGGAATTCCTGCAGGTTCTGTGTGGTGTTTTCTTCCCCAGGTGAAATAATACTTGTGTTTGTCTCTCCCTTTCCCCTTTGTTTCCAGACAAACGACGCTGCAGGAAATACCTGGAATTGGCTTTACTTCATCCCTCTCATCATCATTGGCTCTTTCTTCATGCTCAACTTGGTGCTGGGCGTCTTATCAGGGTAAGGCAATGACTTTTTGTCCTCACCTGGATATGGAAAGTGCAGGCTTCCCGCTGTCAGCAGCGAGGATGAGAAAATCCTCACAGAGGGGAGCTTTTAATTTCTGTTTCACCCAATGGTTTGACGTCCTTGCCTGGAATAATTCCTGGGGAGAGGCCGAGGGAATAAACATCACAGCACAGGTGTGGGGCACAGGGCTCCTGGTGGGCCTGGAGCTGCATAAAATGTATAAAAAAATCCTTCCCTGTGAGAGTGGGGAGGCCCTGTTTGAGCAAATCCTGGAAAATTGACCCCAGTGGGATCCCCAGACTCACCTGCTCCCAAAATGTGCAACAAGAGATGAAACCTGGTTTGGAATAAAGAGCAAACAACCTTCCCCCTCTGCTGATCCTTCTGGAATTACAGGACAGGGTGAGAGGAAATGGCCTCAAGTTGTGCCAGGGGAGGTTTAGGTTGGATGTAAGAAAGAAGTTTTCATGGGAAGGCTTGGAGAGCCTTGGAATGGGCTGCCCAGGGAGTCAGCATCCCTGGAAGTGTTCAAAAAACGCGTGGATGTGGCACTTGAGGACACAGCTGATGGCCGGATTTGCTGACCTTAGAGGTCTTTTCCAACCTTAAGGATTCTGTGATTCTGCAACAGCAGCAAAGGCAGGGAAGTGCCAGGGAGATGTGGAAGCGTTGGGAAAAACAGAATATGAAAAATAAACCCCGATCTCGGGGAGCTCAGGAATTCCTGGTGGTGCCACAGGGATGTTGGGCTCTCCGTGGATGCCGGGCTGCACCTGCTCCCCCCAGTGCCAGAGGCAGGGCTCTGACTGGGGAAACTGGGATCAGCTCCCCCTTGCCAGGCTGGGTCTCACCAGAAAACACAGAAATTGTATCCCAGAAATACAGGAAATCCTGGGCTGTTTTCCAAGGGGATTGAGAGTTTTCCTGGAGTGGTCAGAGGTGCACGAGGGAGCTGTGATTGAGACAGCTGCTGAAATCCAGGGAGTTTGGTTGGTTTTTGTGGGATATCCGGGGCTCTCCTGCAGGACTCGGCACCCCACTCGCTCTGGAGCAGCGGTTCTGTGTCCCTCGTGGGGGATTTTCCTCTCTGCTCCTCACTTTGTATTCCCTCCCTTTTCCATTTTCCTTCCCTGCTGCTTGATTCTTCCGTGAACCGACAAAACTCAGCAGCCCTGCAGAACCCAACAGAGCAGAAAAATACAGATTATTTCCTTCTGCAGGAGCTTTTGCTGAGGGCCACAGCTGATTTGGGAGCTCAGGACTGCACAGGGCCAGGAGAGCAGGAGGAGAAATTCCTCTCCCTTTTGATACCAAGAACATCCAGGAGCTCATTTCCTTCAGCTTGTGGAATTCTGGAATTCAGAACACGGGCTGGGAATTGTGCTGGGGTGACTCCCCAGTCACAGACACACAGACAAAAAGGGAAAATATAAATGCTAAACAAAAATAATTGAAAATTAGGTGGAATCAGGAGACTTGACACCTGCTTGAAGCTCTGCTGGCCCATCCCTCCAGCCCTTCTGGTGATGTTATCCCTGTTCCAGAAAGCTGGGGCACTTCCCTTCCCAGAAGCTGAGGTGGCATTTGGTAAGAGTGGAACAACTGCAGCGGTGAAAATGTTTAGGAATTTGTATCCATGATGTATTTCTCTGGGAACATCTTTCCGTGCTGGCTGCAGCTGGAGGTTGTTTTTATTAGAGCCTTTGTAAACTCTTTGGTAGCAATAAAAGGGAATACAACTTTTCCATGAAAAAAAGATTGGATGCCTCTGGGGGCACCATGGGATTGTTCTGACTGCAAACCACGTCAGGAAGCGCTGACCCCAGCTGCCCTCCCGTGTCCCTTAAACACGGGGTCGTTTGCAGCTTGGGATGTCACGGCTCCACTTCTGACCACAGAACGCCCTGGGATGATCCCGATGAATTTTTTATTGAACTCTGCCCGTGGTTTGCAGCAAGGAGGGAAAAATCCCCACATGGAGCTGAGAAGTGCTGCGCCACTGTGAAGCTTTTTCTGATTTAATCCTGGCTTCTTGCCCTGAGGCTCTTGTCCTGTGCCCCCAAGGGCTGGGCACCCANCCATCCCCATCCCATCCCCATCCCATCCCATCCCATCCCATCCCATCCCATCCCATCCCATCCCCATTCCCACCTTGGCCTCCAGGTGTTCCCTCCCTCAGCAGCCACTCCAATGCTGTTTTTCTCCTCCTGCTGCTGCTCCCCTCCCAGCCCTCATCCCTCCCCTCATCCCAGCTCCCATCTTTTTTCCATGGGCCGCTGGGATTACGGAGTTTCCCACAGCTCGGGTATTAATTCTGCCCGGTACTGAGCCGGCTGCTGCCACGCAATCCATGGCAGAACTGTTTGGATGCTTTGGATTACACAACGCAAAGAGGATAAACGTTATCCTGGGATGCTGGGAGGAGGATGATTGAACTTATTTCCAGGCTAAGTGCCTTTTGGCAGGATTTCAGCCCGGGGAGGGGAGCGCCGAGGGTGGCGAGACAGCCGGAATTCTGGCCAGAGAGGCCACGCTCCCGGGATGATGCATTGGGATCCTGGGAGTCTGCGCCTCTCGAGTGTGAAAAATGCTGCCTGTCGTGTCCTCCAATATTTATGGTGGAGCCTGAGGTATTTCCAGCCCAGGCAGGGAGGAGTGATGGCTGTTTACTCCTCTGGCTGCCATCTCCGGGCGTGGAGAGGCTGCGCAGGGCCTGGGCTGGGTTTTCCCCAGACCTGCTCTGTCCTGGGTGTGCCACACCTGAGTTTTATGGGATCAGCAGGGCCAGGGACTGCGGGGAGACGTTTGGAATGGGTGCAGCAGCTTTGTGACAGCGGGAGCCTGGCAGGGGACACAGCTCCAGCCCCTGGCACCTTGCAGGGGGACAAGGGGCAGGAAAAAAGGGCTTTAATTCTTTTCCTCACCCTTTTCCGAGTAGTCTGGGTGCTTCATCCCACCCAACACCTTCCCTGTGGTGTGCTCCAGGCTCCCTGGGGGATCTCTGTGTCACTGCTGTCCCCGGGTCCCTGAGGTTTTTGTGGGGTTGGAGCAGCTCCTTGTGAGGCAGCACAGCCCCATCCCGACCTCCCTGCGCCCAGCTGGCTCGGGGACTCGCTCTGCTGAATTTCATGACAAGTTTTCCCATCCTGAGGACTTCTGCCAGACTGAGATCATAAAACAAGACGTGCAGAGGCCGGAGGAGAGCGGTGCTGATTAATTTGTCATGATGGCAGAGCGTTCTTCTGTCCTCCTTCCCCTCATTACAGGGACAATCCTTCATTTCCCTGCACGTTTGTTCCCCGCTCACCGTTTCCTGCTGGGATCTGACTTTGCCTGGTGTTAATTATTTGCAGCAGAAGAGCTGCAGCACGGAAAGAGATGAGATTCTGCTGCCTTTCTCCTTGCTTTTAGTCTGGTCCAAGGCCGTGCTTAAAAGGGAGGGGAAAGAGAAGAAAAAAGCACAATTTTTGTCTCCTTTTTCTTTGCTCATCACCCTTTTTAACAGAGCCATCATTGCAAATGTGAAATGAGGGAGAAATGTGTGTTTCTTGCAGGAGGGGGGCAGAGAGCAGTGACTGATCCTACTGAATGTGGGTCCTTTGCTCCTTCTGTGGTTTTGGTTAGTCCAGGAGAGCTGGACTCTCTTTATTTGCCCTTCTCTTAAGCCACGGTGGAAATCAAAGCCTGGAATATAAAAATGATACATAGGAGACCTAAATTTGAATTTCCTGGGGCCTCTGCTTTGTCCTGGGAGTAGAATCTTGAACGGAACCAGAAGTTCATCCCACAGTTGCAGCAGGGTGAGGCGAGGAGATAAATGGGGCTTTTGAACTCCTTTTTCTCTCTTTGTCGGTGCCTCCTTCCAGCCAGGCCTGCCCAGCTGTGGCCCTTGCAGCTTTTCAAACCAGATTAGGTGGAATCAAAGTCAAATTGGCACAAGCTGAACGTGAAGACAAAGGAAAGGAGGCAGGAAGATGCACTGAAAGCTTCACCTCTGTGCTGTTCTTCTTCTCTTCCCAGAAATCCAGGACATATCCCATACCTGGCCTGCATTTGGAGCCTCTTGTTGCTGTGGCTGTGATTAAAGCAGCTCTGAAGCCTGGCTCGGTGCTCAGGGATCAATCTCTCCGAGAGACTTTCATCCCTTATCAGCTGCTGGAGGAGAGCTGAGCTTTCCCCTCTTTAGGAGGAAGCAGGAGCAGCTCTCCCTGTGCAGGACTGATGGAGCCAGTGCTTATTCCTCAGCACTGGATGTTGGGATGCCTTAAAACAGATCTTTGGGCTCAGTCTGGACTTTTCCCAGTGGGATCCTGGCTGGTTGCAGCTCCAGGTGAAACAGAAACAAAAATCTTTGGGATTCCAAGCAGCTGATGGGACAGCCTGGGGTGGGTGAGGAGCCAGGGAGCTTTGTCAGCTCAGGCCTCTGGGATTTCCTTCTTTAACAAACTCTGACTTGTCAGAAACTGCAGGAAAACTTATCTTAGAGGTGCCAACTGCCACCAGCATAAAGGAATTCTAAAAAAAATCTCTTTTTCCAGGTGAATCCGTTGTTTGGTTTCCCATTCCAGCGGTTTTCAGGGTGCTCTCCCTGGGCTTCCTTTCACCTCCCTCAGGCTTTTTCCTTGCCCACATGAGGAGCATTTCCATGTTTTTCCTTCTTGTTCCTCGTGGCCTTTCCAATCAGGATGCTCTGCCTGTGTCCAGTGGTGACCTGGTCCCGATTTTTGGAGCCATTTGAAAGCAGCGATTTCACATCACATCACGTTCATCTCTGTTCATGTTCTCAGAGCAGGAAGGCAGAGGCATCAAATTATTTTGAGTTTTGCCTGCAGATTTCTGAGCATTTTGTCTGTGGATGAGAATAATCAAAGTCAGCTCATCCTGAACTTTTCCTGATCCTTGCTGTGGTAAAGATCTGATGTTATGGGGCAGAAATCCGTGGTTTTGCTGCTCTCCTGTCATTCTGTTTGCAGCCCTTGTGGGTGCAAAGTGCCAGCTATGGGCACAGCTGAGATTTATCCTTTTGGGTTTGCATCTTCCCAGCTGTGGGTCATGTCCAGGCAGCTGGAAATGGCACTGCTTTTCTATTCACTCCTGGATAGAATCAGATTTCTCTTCCCTGAGCCAAGTTTCTCATTTCTAACGGTGTATTTCTAACTCAGCAGCATCCCCCCAGCTTTATTTGCCCTTCTCTTAAGCCACGGTGGAAATCAAAGCCTGGAATATAAAAATTATACCTAGGAGACCTCAATTTGAGTTTCCTAGGGCCTCTGTTTTGTCCTGGGAGTAGAAAGTTGAACAGAACCAGCAGCTCATCCCACAGCTGCAGCAGCTTTGTGTGCCCCAAAGTGCAGAAATTCAGGCTCCTGCCCACCCGTTTCTCCTGTGACTCCGAAGTTCAGGAGTTCAAAACTGTCTGGGTCAGACTGTCTGGGCTCTGCAGCAAACCCGAGGCTGGGGGAGGCATTAAAACCCATTTCAAAGGCATCAGCACCCACTTCTCCTTAAAGACCCCCACGAATCGAGGTGTTTGCAAAGCCCTCAGCACCCATCCTTCCTATCCTCGGGGAAATTCCTCCTGGGCGCTGCTCCGGCTCAAACCTCAGCGGAAAATCGACAGCAAAGCGTGTTTTGAGGGTCCTTCCTCGCCGAGCGAAACACGAGAGGAATTTTAAACGCTTCACCCCTCATCCGGGCAGCCCCCGAGGAGCACAAGCCGAGATTTTGTCCGCAGCTGCTGCTGTGGCTCAGTCACAGAGCCCGGGAGCCCCTCTTTGCCCCCTCCAGTTCCCGAGGGATGCTCCCAGGCTGCTGGCAGCTCTCAAATCTCTCTGCCACCAAATCTCGCCGCCTCCTGCCGCGGCCAGCTCGGCTTCTCCCCTGGAGATGCGATGGCTCCGGCCCGTGAGGAGCTCGCTGCGCCTTGGCCAGCGCTCCCGCACTTGGATGCTCCTGCTCGGGCTCCTCTCGGCTCCCGAGGGCTGCGTTTCTCCGGGCAGGACTGGCTGTCCCCCCGAGATGTCACCTGCCAGCCAGGCTCAGCTTTACGCGTTCCTTGGATGTCCTCGGGCTGGAGAGGAAGCCAATTAAAAAAAAAAAAAAAAACACTCGTTGGATTTTTTTTTTTTTTTAAGATGTTAATTTTAAGGCTTCAAATTCCCAAAGTTCTTCCCAGCTGCTTTCCAGGAGCGGCTGGAAGTCCTTCCAAGATCTGCTGCTTTCTGAACAACACCTCAGCTCCGGGGATGGGGGCTGCTCCTGTGTAAAATCTGAGATTTCCTGCGATCCGAACGTGGGATCCTTCTCAATGAGGAGATAATTACCCGTGCTGTAATTACGAGTCGCTAATCACCAGCGCTGTTAGTGGCAGCGATGACAGCGGTGCTGTCTCACCTCTCTCTGCCAGTGGGAAGCGTTTCTGGCTGATTTCTGAGCAGCGAACCTGAACCGCAGAGGTTTGAGGGTGTGATCAGTCTTGCACCGGGCTTGTGCCACGAAGAGTGAAGCAGGAGGAGCACCAGGATGCTCCATCCCAGCTCTCTGCTGTCACACAGAAAGCTAATCACACACTCAGGGGATGAAGATTGCGGTTTGGTGATTTTTTGGTTTTTGATCGCCGCGACAGTATTTTTGATTTAAGGCCAGCGTGGATAAAGTACTTGTAAGAATTTTAGTTAGAATTTCACGGGTTTGTTATGCTCACTGACCCTGGTGGTTGTTCAGGAGGTGCCTCCGTCTCTGGTGTGGCTTGGGGGGGCTCTGGAATTGCCCTGGAGTGGCTCTTTCAGTGCACATTTCACACCGAGATTTATTTCACTCTTCCACCCACCAAGGTGATAAAGCAACAACCATCCATCCTCCCGGTGCCATTAAGCACCGGCCGCTCTCGAGAAGAAAAATGTAACGCCTTGAGCCTGACTGGATGTGGTTTCCGTGATGGATGCACTGCCTTTGGATCCCGTTTGTCCCTGCTGCCTCTGCGGACTCGGCTACAACGTGGGCAGGGACAGCTTCCACCGTCCCAGGCTGCTCCAAGCCCCTCCAGCCTGGCCTGGGACACTTTCAGGGATCCAGGGGCAGCCCCAGCTTCTCTGGGAAATTTCTCTCCTCGCCTTCACAAAAAACATCATTCCACGTTCCAGAACTGGCCAAAGCATGGAGAAAAAAAACCCACCAAACCAACTCTTTTTTCAGCTCTGAAAAAAGTCCTGGAGGTAAAACTGGGCAGGAAGCAGCAAATTTCTGCTCAGGTTTTTCCTTTCTGGTGATTTGGGAGATTTTTGCGAGTCAATGGCATAAATGGGGATTATGCTGAATAAAAAAGGAAACTTATTTACTGCTCCCAACCCTTCCCATGGGGCTTTCTGTGTTTTCATTTCAGGGAAACTTCAGTTGAAATATTTTTAGATGAAATATGGCATTCTGAGATCGCTTTCCCCCCTTTCTTTGAATGTGTTCTGAAATTTGTTGAAGAGCTCTCAAAGGGAAATTCTGGGAGTTTTCCAGTTGCAGCAAATGGGAAATATTTCAGCTCCTGAATGGTGATGGATGGAGTGGAAGAGACACGCATCATTTATTGTTACATTTCATATAGAAAACGCTCTTTTTAACAAGTCCCAGCTTCATCAAACCTCTCTTGCATCTCCTAAAGTGAGAAAGATCAAATGGAGCTCCTTTCACCAGGAAGATCCTGCATCAAGACCCTCCAGTCTGGAACCTGATTGTGCCACAGCTCTGGAGCATTCAGGAGGAATTTAAAGGGCAGAGACCCAAGGAATCGCCTTCTCCTGGAAGTTCCATTCCCAGCTTCTCCAGCAATGCCTGGACAAAGACCTGGACAAGCTCGAGCAGTGGCCCACAGGAACCTCGGGAGGTTTCACCAGGCCGAGTGCAGGAGCTGCACCTGGGTCAGGACAAACCCTGGGATCAATCCAGGCTGGGATGAGCAGCTGCAGCAGCCCTGGGAGAAGGAGCTGGGGGTGCTGTGGGGGAGAGCTGGACCTGCCCCAGCCCTGAACCCCCTGCCCTGGGCTGAGCCCCAGCGTGGGCAGCAGCAAAGGGGGGATTGTGCCCCTGTGCCCCTGTGCTCAGGTGAGACCCCACCTGCAGAGCTGCCCCAGCCCTGGGGCCCAGCACAGGAAGGACCTGGAGCTGCTGGAGAGAGCCCAGAGGAGGCAGCAGGGGGATCAGAGGGATGGAGCAGCTCTGCTGGGAGGAAAGGCTGGGAGAGCTGGGATGGTTCAGCCTGGAGAGGAGAAGCTTTGGGGTGACCTCAGTGTGGCCTTGCAGGACCTGAAGGGAGCGTGAAAGGAAGAAGGAGAGAGACAATTTACATGGGCACAGAGTCCAGGACACAGGGAATGGCTTCCCACTGCCAGAGGGCAGGGATGGATGGGATATTGGGAAGGAATTCTTGGCTGTGAGGGTGGGGAGGCCCTGGCACAGGGTGCCCACAGCAGCTGTGGCTGCCCCTGGATCCCTGGCAGTGCCCAAGGCCAGGCTGGACAGGGCTTGGAGCAGCCTGGGACAGTGGAAGGTGTCCCTGCCATGGCAGGGGTGGCACTGGATGGGCTTCGAGGTCTCTTCCAACCCAAACCATTCTGGGATTCTGTGGTGGCCAAACCCACCAGTCTGGAACAGCAGGAGGGCGCAGGGGGCTTTAACCTCTCAATGTCCCTCACTGGTGCCTTGGGAGATCCGTGAGTGGCTGTGCAGAAAGTGCTGAAGGTTTGCAACTTCCGACAGTTTCTCCCTAATTTTCTTGCACTTTTAAAGTGCAAACCTTCCACTTGAGATTCAGGACTCTGATCCTTGTGGGTCCTTTCTGTTTTGTGACTCTGAAATATAAAGTTGTGATAAAAGGGACAAGTCCTGGGTAACTTTTACTGTCCTCAGGCCAGACAGGACCTGGCAGGAGATGAAAAGCTCTGCAAGGAGAGCTCTCCCTTTGCTGCTCCTGAGGGGTGAGGGAGCAGTGCCGTGGCTCATCTGCCGTCCTTCCTGCCCACGGGGGTCCTCCAGGAAACTTCCCACCGGTGTTGTCTCCTCCTTTGGGAGATCCGTGCTGACGCCACGCCTGGAAATTGAAACGCACGTGGTCACCTCGTGCTGTCTGATCCCATTCCTCCTGCTCCAGGCAGAAATCCAGACTGAGGGAAGGTCTCTGGCCCCAAGCAGCAGGGGCTGAGGAAGGAATGAGAGCGTTAAAAGGGAAGAGGGGTGACCCAGCTGACGCTGCAGGATCCCAGATCGCCCCTGGGGATGTGCTGAGTGCCACGGAGGAGCTGTGGGCTCAGAGCCGTGTTTTGACTCCCTCTGTTCCAAGGAAGGGGTCAGGGGCTGTCCTGGCAGCTGGGGACAGCAGAGGGGAGTCAGGAGCCTGGGATGTGCTGCCAGAATGAAGATTCCAGCTCAGCTCCCCATCAGTGCCGGGTCCTCCCCCAGCCCCTTCTCCGTGGGTCACATTCCTGCCAAAGGAAGCAGAAGGAGCAGCTGCAGATCGTGCACCCTGGCACCTGGAGCTCCTTTTCCCCCCATTCTTCTCCCAGCTCCTGCTCCTCGCTGGCTTTTGATGAGCCACGTGTGGGTTGAGTAGGTGGGATTTTAGTAAAAAAATCATTACTTAGCTGATGAATTAATAGTAACCTGGGGGTGCGAAGGACACAGCAGAGTTAAGATGGGCTGAGGGGCTGAAGCCTCACAATCCCACATTTATCCACACAAAGCCATCATGGGAGACACCCCAACGTGGGCCCAAAACAGGGATTGCAGAGGCTGGCTCGGAGCTCCATAAAGGGCAGGTGAACTCCTTCACGTGGGGCATCAGAAAATTCCCCGAGGTGCAGAAAAATCCCCAGCCCCAGTGTGGGTTGTGTTAGGCTGGTGGCTGCGCTTTCTCCTCAGCACCGTTCCAGCCAGGCCAGTGGGATGCACTTGGACAGGATTTCTGTGATGGTTGGATGAACTTTCCTTTCTGCCTGCCCTGTTCTAGTGATGAGATCCAGACTCCCTCTTTCCACGGGATTTTAGCAAACAGCAGGATCAGTTTTACCCTCAAGCCAGAATATCTGGGCTGTTTCAACCCCACCCCACAGTATCCATCCTCACTCACTCTCCTCACTTGACTTCTGCTCATCACAATCACCCAAAGCCTGGGAAAACTTGAAGGAAGGCTGACAGGGAAGAGCAGATCTCAGAAAAGTGCTGATCTCTTGTGCTTCTAGAGGCGATCGTGCTGTGGAGAGAGCTGGAGGATGGCTTTTAGCATTGAGGATGATCATTTGTATTTCGTGACTGGCTGTGGTGCGTGCACATGGAATTTTGCAGGTCTTTTTCGGGATGAGAGAGGCAGAGAAGCAGCCGAGCTCCACAGGAATAATTTGCTGGACAACAATAAATCCCTTGCTGTGCTTTCCGCTCCCTACTCCCATCCTGGACTCCACAGGCTCCCCGAACCCCCTCTGGAATGCTGAGGGAGGGCTGTGTGCCTGCCCTGGCTGCCTGTGATGGGTTTTCCCTCTCTTCTCTCCCCACAGTGAATTTGCCAAGGAACGAGAGAGGGTGGAGAACCGCCGGGCGTTCCTGAAGCTCCGCAGGCAGCAGCAGATCGAGCGGGAGCTCAACGGCTACCTGGAGTGGATCTTCAAAGCAGGTAAGGCAGCGGTCTCCTGGCCTTGGTTGGATGTGTTTTGGGGTGAGGGAGGGCTGCTTGATGGGCTCCAGAATCAGTCCTTGGTGCGGCCAAGCCTGGGCAGGGCCCAGCCAGCACTCGTTGGTTTTGTTGGAATTCTTTCCCAGCGTTTGCACCGAAGTTGTCGCAAAAAGATCTGGGTTTGGTTGAAGCAAAGCTAAAGGAGCTGAGCCAATTTTATTGCTGAGATCAAAGCAATTGTCCTAAAACAGGACATTATAAAAGAGTGCCCACGGCCTCCACTGGGGGGGAACTGTTCCCTTCCACGAGTCAGTTCTGGTTTATTCTCTCCCTGCCCCTGCTGGTTTCTCAGCCTTTCTCTCCGTGCTGGTAAAACCCACCCCAGTGGCATTTTGTACAACCTTGCAGGAAGCTCTCCCCAGCCCCTCCTCACATCGCTTTACAAGCACTGGAACTGAACATTGCTCTTCACTGCGAGGCCTGAGCAACTTTACCTGGGACCCAGCCACCCTCATTGAACAGAAAACAGCATTTTTATCAGACTGCCACGATTGCTGATAACCTTCCTGCCTGATGGAGCAGCTGATATTTATCTACTGACATAACCACAGTCAATGCTTTCATGCAGGGGGGTAATTTCCTCCTCGCTTGCTTTTCAACGTCTGAGCCAAGTGAAAAGGCCTTTCACAACAATGATGGGGAGGAAAAGAAGTGCTGGTTTCTCAGGCAGATTCCTGGGTGCCTTTTTAGAGAGATCAGCTTCATCCTTGCTCTTTACAGCCGAACTGTAAAACAGAAATATCAGCGGTTTATGGGGTGGTTCAAACCCATTGTCTGTTGTAGCTGTGCAGGGTGACAACTGAGGGCCACTTGTGTTGCCAGGCTTTTATCCACTGTGACTGCTCTGCAGCAGCTCAGGCAGCCACCCTCCATTCTGTGGTTCTGGAGGCATCAGAAAATAAATAATTCCCTTTCCTTCCCGCTTAGAATTTGTCTTCTCATTAGTTTACAGCTCCTGTGCAACCCCAAACTCAGATTGATTCCTGGTTTGCCCAGCGGCTGCAGCAGGGTTCTCTGGGGTTCTCCCTTTCTAGCCCTGTCTTGCTTTTAAGGCTCTTGGTGATTTTTGGTCTCTAAATCCTGATCTCCGTCCATAAAGCAGAGCTGAGAATTCCCCTGCAGGGTTTGTGTCACTTTGGGGCCTGCTCTGCCCATCACCAGCTGAACTTGGGAGAAATTTAGGACGGAGAAGTTATAAAAGGTACAGCCAACCTCTGCTCCACTTCGCATCCCTGTGGGAATTCCTGCCTCTTCCATTTCTTTGTTGCCAGGGCTGAATAAATGCCACGCCAACCTCGAGTGAAACTGCTGCAAAAATGCACATTTTTTAGCCTGATAACACACGATCCAGAAGGTTTTGTGGAACAGGGACGTGCACGGAAAAGAGCTGAATCAGGGAATGGTAAAAATACTCTGTAAAGGCATTGTTGAGAATACAAAAGGAATATAAAAGAGCTTCCTAGTACAGCTGAATAATAACAGTAATTAAAATCAGCTTAGCAGCGTTAATAAAATCTTTGAATAAAAATGCGGCGCGAAGGCAAAGCAGAGCAGAGGATCCAGGCTTTGGGATCGAGGCACTGGAAATTGGGACTGTGCCTTCGACGGGGATTTCCCAGCTCTGTTTTGGGGATTTCAGCTCTGAAATGATCTGGAATTCCTTGTCCAGGATTCGGAGGGGGGGATACAGCCAGGGAGGACAGTCCCAGGCAGAGCTGGGCAGAAATCCCCTGCAGCAGCCCCGGGCAGGAGCTGTTGGCATAAAGGGAAGATTCTGCTCTAATGGAACTCTGGAGGATTTGGTCATTATTCCTGGGAATATCTGATTGGTTTTAAATCCCTCTGCCAGCCTTGACCTCCCATATTTTAGCCCCCAAACATCAGTACAGGCAAAACTTCAGAAGAACCTTTTGGTCTGAGGTGCTGGTTGGTCAGAGAAGTCTCTTAAACTGTCCAAAAACGCCCATTTCACTCTTCTAACCTGGCCTAAGAAGCCTTGAAACCCACCTGAACTGTAGGTGGGAATTGCAGGCACAACTTGTGGGTTTTTGGAAGGATTTTTACACCTTTTAAAGTGCAGCTTTGAGCTCATCTGACCTTTTTAACCCTCTCAACTCTGCTTTCTTTCACATCTCTGGTGCATTACTTGGCACTTTCCTATTTCCTTCCCCTCTGCTTGGGTTTCCAGCCTTCCTCAGGGCTCGCTATTACTTTTCAGCCTTCTCAATTTGCTGTTTTATTAAAGTATCATTGCCTCTCTCTCCCAGACGATTAATGAAGAGATTATATAAGGCTTGTGTGGCTTATCAGGGCTTATATAAGGCTGATCCCTCTGGTATCCTTCTAGACAGATCCCAGCTTCACACTTTGATGTTTGGCCTCTGGTTTGTTTGTATTTATTTTTCTGAAGTTGCTCTTCCATCTAGGCTGGCTTAAACGGACTTTAAAGCAAAATTTGGTGGGAACACGGTGTCAGATGTTTTAGGAAGAGCCCAAACTCGATGGAATTACAGGCGTGTGAATTTGCCATTTCTAAGAACAGAAGGAAAGTGTGGAGTTTACCAGCTGCCAGCTCAGTGTTTTGTTTGGGTTTTGCTTTGGGTTGTCCTTCAGCAGATTCCCCACATCATTTTCCAGCGGCAAACTGAAAATCTGTGGTTCTGGGTGCGGTCTCAAGTATTGGCACAGCTCTGCAAACTGGCCAGGGGGGTGGCACTGTGCTGGGAAACCTCAGGAAACTGCGTTGTCTTTCACACAGATAAAAAATATTCAGTTTGGGGAGGTTGGTTTTTCGTGTTTCCTGATTTTTTTTTTTTTAAATTTAGGAAAGTGCACGGTTGTATTTTGGAGATGAGTTGCAGAGGAAAGGGACACCAGGGTGGTGTTGCAATCACTGAGCTCCCTCATGGAAAACCCCCATTGCTGTGGATTTTATTTGGACAAAGATTTGATGCGATGGCTCTGTGGTGACACTGCTGGTGTCACCCTGTGCCACCACTCTGCTCCCCATGGCTCAATCCTGGATTTTTGGAGACAAAAGAGCAGCAATGGGTGTGGAGCATCATTCCCAAACTGTCTCAGGGACACGAGGGACCTTCCTGGGTCCTGCCTGGTCTGGAGGACGGTCCTTGGTGTCCAGAGGAGCCTTGGGGGATGAGAGTCAGGCGAAGAACCGGGAGTGGGTGGATGTGAGGAGGGAGCTCACGGGGGAAGGGGTTTGTTTGGAATCCTCCCCCTGTGCACGAGAGACACGGGGAGAGGAACAGGAGGAACACATCCCTGAATTCCTCTGTGAGGGGGTGACACGCTGGGGTGAGCTGGGTGGCACTGGGGTGAGCTGGGTGGCACCGGGACCCCCCACTGCTGCCGGAGCAGGGCCGTGAGCAAACCCGAGGCTGACCCTGGCCGGTTTTCCTTTTCCAGAGGAGGTCATGCTGGCCGAGGAGGACAAGAACGCGGAGGAGAAGTCCCCTCTGGACGGTAGGTGGCTTTGCTGGGCACTTTTCCTCCTGCGCCACGGGAGAGGTTCACCTGCTGTCACTGCCACGCCTTCCTCCCGAGCAGGAAGGATGCTCCCGCATGCACCCGGCACAAATCCGGCCGCGGAGCCCCTTCTCCCGGGGCTCCTCCAGGCTGCAGGTGGCTGAGGAGCAGTTATGGGACACCCCACACCGCCCTGGGACGGGGATGTGCCCTCGGGGTCGGTCCCCACGCCCTGCCGAGGGTGGCTGGCTGTGTGTGCAGGGGGTAGAGGCTGCCAGAAGGATGGAGAAGAGAGAACGCGCTGACCGAGAGAAGGCAGGGCTCCGAACGGATTTGACCCAGGGACTGAGCCCCCTGTTAGCCGTAAGCAGTAAGACATAACAGGGTGTGGTGATCCTTCCTTCCGACGTGCGAGCCCAGCGCGGCAGGACGGCCTGAGGGAGCCGAGCAGCGAGGCCGCGGGGATGCTCCCCCTGTGCCTCCAGCCCCGACAGCTCTTAGGATGCGCCAGCCACTCAAAGCTCAGTTAAAGACTCTTCCCTCTCCCTTTTCTGACCATCTTTCGTCCTCCCATGTCTCCTCCTTTCCCCTCCCCTCCCTCCCCCTCCTCTTTTTTTTCCTCCTCCCATTCACTGTCAGGGAGGGCCGCCTCGGAAGGGCCGATTCCTCAAGGCACGGCGCCGGCAGAGACTGGCAGCGGCAGCAGCTACAACAGTGAGTGGATTGCAAATCACCAGGGGCTTAGGTGGCACACAGGGGCAGCTTCCCCCCACAGCCCCGCGTGCCCAGGTCACCGGTGACAGTCCCCAGGTGTTTTTGCCCCTGGCTCCGAGCCCTGCAGCTCTCCGGAGCATCGGGCCGCTGGTCCGCCTTGGCCAGCCCGGTGACCTGCGCCTGGGGAGGATTTGGGGCTGGAAGAGCTGGGGCTGCAGCAGGTCAGGGCTGAGGTGCGCTTGGCCAGTCCTCGTGTGTGTGTCGGGGGTGTGTGTGAGAGCTGGGGAAGCCTGTCCAGCACGTGGCTCTCAGGCTTCAGGTGGAATTTGTGTCTGGAAGAGCAGTCTGAGAGGTGTGAGAAACTCGAGGTGGGTGCAAGGCACGGAGTAAAGACCCAGAGAGACTCAGGCTCCTCCTATCCTAAAGCTGAAGGAGCCTGAGAATGTTCCCAGCCTCGGAGCAGCTGGTGTGGAGCAGCCCAGGTCTATGCTGGTAAATTCTCTGAGTTCCCAAAACAGAGGGCCATGGCTGGAGAGATGGCACAACCTCACTGCCAAACACACCGAGGAGTTTTCTCGGGGAGAAGATAAAAAGCTGCTCAGTTCATGCCAGGGAGTGCTGGAAAATTGTAATCCCAGTGCTGGACATGCTGGAGTGTACTGGGACAGACGCAGCCGGAGGGACCCCAAAGCTGGTATTGCTGGGACGGAGGATTCAGCCTAGAGCCGGGTGGGGCAGCAAGGAGCACAAAGGGTTCTTGGCAAATTAATGGATCCAGATCACAGGTTCAGAACATCCTCTCTGGGCGACGCTCTGGCTGTTCCCTTGAAGTGAACACAAGCACAACCCTTAGGAGGAGGAAGCGCATCCACGTCTCTGTCCAGGCAGGGAAATCCGTGTAGGGCGAGGGGATGTTGTGGAGGAGCCTCCCCGGGGCAGTCTCTGCAGCGTGAGTGGCTTTGCTGTGTGTGCCCACGGACCAGTCTGTATCACCACACCGTGGGGTGTCTTACTGCTGATAGAAAGTGCTGCTTTAGTTACTGTACGTCTCGAAGCTGTCACCAAACTGTACCAACGTGATTATTTTTTTTTCTGCCACTTCTCAAGGTTCTGCAGGTAGGTGGTCCTGGGAGCAGCGTCCTCAGTGCTCCTGCCTCACACCCCCGCCCCGTGCTCTGGGTGGACAGTGCAGAGCTCTCATTCCCTGTTGGAGTAAACGTAGCGATGTTTTCCCTCCCCACAAAAGCTGCTTTTGGAAAAAATAAAAAAACCCCCGCGTTCTCAAAGAATTCCGCCATCCCCAGAGGGCAGGAGTTGCACGCCGGGTGCTGCTGGGAGGCTGCTCACCGATGTGTGGCCACTTTTTCCACGCAGCTTTTCTGCTCCTCGAGGCCTCGCTGGGTGGTAAACTGAGCTCTGTAAATGCTGACTCCCTCGTGGTGCCCGCTGCAAACAGCACTGACGGTCTCAGGGGTGGCAGCGCTCATCCCCCAGCCCGGGTGAGGCTCGGGAAGATCCGGTGACCCTGCCCAGCCTTTGTGCTGTGCTGAAAGGCCCAGCAGCTGCAGTGACTCCCCCACCCTCCTGCATCTGCTGCGTGCAGAGCTGCGCCTGGCAAACCTTCAAGAGCTGGAAGGTCAAAGGGATGAAGCACCCTGGCACCGAGGCGTGCAGAGGCCCTGCAGGGTTGTGGGTACCCTTGTGGGAGAGCTTTAAGCTGGCATTGGGAAGGAAATGCTGGCCCCGGAGAGCGAAGGGAGGGGGAGAGAGAATCCACTCTGCATCCTCACGGGGCGTTTTCTCTTTAATTTGCACGCAGTGTTGAAAAGAGCCGCAATAAAGAAGAGCAAAAACGACCTGATTCATGCAGAAGAAGGTGAGGACCATTTCACAGACATTTGCTCCGTTGGTGAGTACTGGCTTCGCATCCCCCGAGGTTTCGATCTCCACCTGAACCTGTCCGTGTCCTGTTTCCTCCTCTGGAGCGGCTCCTTTGCTCCACAAGCTGCGGTTTCCCGAAGGAGAATGAATTTCCACTGCTCCTGCAGCAGCACTCGACTTCCCAAAGCAAAAAGCTCCATGGCTTCACCCTGTCCCTGCGCTGCCTGGCTCAGCTCTTGCATGCTGCACCCTTTAGGGAGCCCTGCAAAGCCTTGGGACAATCCCTGCTGGGCTGCCCATGCCGCGATTCTGCTTGGAACGTGCTCATTCATGCTAACGAACCCCAAATCTGTCAAACAACACCATTGGAGGGAGGAGAGGAAGTGGCCACAGTCCCGTTGTCCACTAATGCCCAGCTGAGGCGTTGCAGCCTTTGCCGTGGGAGCGGTCACTGGGAAGTGCTGGGCAGTGGCCTCGATTCTCCCATTCCTGCCTTAGAGGAAGATCTCAAAGCGATTTGAGAGGCAGATCTGGAGGTGCAGTGCAGAGCAGGGCACCCTGCCCTGTGGGGTCTTGCTGGGGGTGAGTCCGGGCTCCGCAGGCCGAGGAGGTGCTGCCCCTGCTGCAGCTCCCAGAGCTCAGACAGCCCCAGGAGGGGAGGCAGAGGCAGCTCTGGGGCTGGCAGGGGAGGCTCTGGGCACTCAGCACCCACCTCGGGGAGCTGCTGGAGCCAAAACCCTCTGAGCCGTGGGAGAGGCATCTCCTGCCTGCTCTGCAGTCGGGGTTTTGCTTATCCCCGTGCCTGTTGTTGGAGTCGGTTTTGCTGCTGAAGCAGCAGATGTTCTCATTATCTTCCAAAGAAATATCTTGGCAGCCCGGTTCCCACGAAGCAGCAAATCCTGGATGCACAGGAGGAGCAGCACAAACAGCACATTTGAGAATCCGTGTCTGTGGCTGCTTGCAAAGCATGAGTGCCTCGACTGCCCTCTGGAAAGCTGGCATTGATGTTTGAGGGGATCACAGCTGCTGCTGGAATTTCCCACCCCCCCCACCCTTTAAAGGAAGACCTGGTGGTGGGAAATGAGCGTGGCTTGGCATGTTCCTGACACCAGCACTGAGCTGCAGGGTTTGTGGTGAAACTGCTGCCACTTCCAGGAGAGGTTTGGTGCTGAAAAAGGGCAAAAATGCAGCAGCCCGTGTGCATTTTTGGTTTGTTTTGTTGTTGTTTTTCCTCGGATCCCTGCATGGATAACCAGGAATGGTCATTTTCGGGGTATTTGCTCACAGTTGCAATAATTACGAGATCTTTGCCTTCAAATCCAAGTCCCTCCAGGCTCTGGGCAGCCAATGCCACGCCAACAGATCTTGGAGCTCAGCGTTTCAGGTGGCAACGGATGACGGAGCATCTGGGCTCGGGAATAATCCGAGGCAGAGCTGGGAACTGTCTCGGGAGCATATGGCAGGGAAAATAACAGCAGTGCTTTCCACCTTCTGCGAGCGCTTCACCCACTTGGGAAAAGTGTTTTTGATTTTGATTCATGGAATGAGGCAGAAAAGAAGGAATGGATCAAGCAGCCACTTCTGCAGGCTCGTGAAGAGGCTGAGATGCAGAGCATAAAAAATCCGATCACGTGGGCAGCTGTGCATAAAGGAGCTGGTTTGGAGGAAGGGGGTTTTTGGATGGTTTTCTGTAACGTGTTCAGATGGCAGCATAAGGAGCGTGGAGGAACTAACAAATAACCCCTGAGTGCCACGTGAAGGTGCAGCTCAGGGTGGGGGAGACTTTGCCAGGTCTCTCTCTGGCCATTGGCTGAAAATGTTGCACTTTAATTCAAACACAAGCACCTTGACGAGCTTTGTAATTGCAGGATGAAGCTCTGGGGTGGCAAACACTTCCCAGGGTGTTCTCTGCAATTGTTCTTAGCTTTTACTCTTCTCTTTCCACATGAAGTGTGCAGCCTCTCGCTGGCTTCACACCCTCTGAGCTGTAGCAGGCACAGGGCACTGCTGTGATTCCCAGACACCAGAGCCTGGACAAGGGGATGTTTTCCATGTTAGGGCAGTTTAAATATCACTGCTCTGCTTTTCTGGGGGATCAGCAGAGAGGAGTGACAGGGCAGCGCTGTTCCTTTGCCAGTCTGGGAGTACAGAGGGGCTGGGATATCCTAGAGCTCTGTGCCTGCTGAGGAGTGTTGTGCTGTGGAGCAGCCTAAACCCCAACCTGTGGCTCTTTTTGTTGTCCTAAAGCAGAGGAGGAGCACTGTGATTTCTCCTTTTCCGAACTGCCAAGGGCAGGACTTTCAAACCAACAGAAGAACGCACCGAGTTTTTCAGCAAGGAGTTTGTTTAAAGCCTGCCCAAGGCCGGCTGTGCTTTTGGTGGATGGCCAGAAAGGTGAAATGGAGCAGAGAGCTCACTTTCCATTGGGGGAAATCACACTTGTGTGGGGCTGTGAGGCTTGGAGAACCCGCTGCTGTCACATCTGGACGCCTCATTCTTTCTCTGGCTGCTGTGGTCGGTGTTGCAGGATGAGGCTGGAGGAGATTCCCACACTTTCCCAGGGTTGCCATGGAGGTGATCACACTCTGAGGTTTGGCTGCTCCAGCCAGAAGACTTTGTTCACATCACTGAGCCCTCTCCAGCGCCCAGGAGAGTCACCTGCTCCAGGACAGGACAGGGTCTGTCCTGCTCATCCTGCTGGGATGCTCCATCCCAGGATGGGGAAGGGCAATCGTGTTTTATCTTACCACAAACCACTGGCACAGGCCTGGCCAGCCTGGGACAGTCACCATCTCCCCTGGCTGCTGCAGAGAAACCCCAAGGGGTCCCTGTGTTTATTCCCTCATTCCTGATTTCTCCTGCCTCAGCACAGGCCAGAGATTGGCTTTTCATCTGAGCAGTGCTGCTACCCCAGGGGGAGAGCTGGCATCAGGAATCATTTCTTCCATCAGCTTCCTATTGTTGAAACCTTTGACTCTGTGCCAGGGTCTCAGCCCGGAGTGGAAATGGAGCTGATGGAGGCAGAATTGAGACAAATGAGTGGCTGCGCCCAAAATCTTATGCACGGAGGCAGATTGAGCCCTCTGCTGAGGAAATACCTGAGGCTGCAGAGTAAAGTGAGGAGAATTCATTCAGTTCCATAGTAATTGGTGCTTGGAGCAGGGAAAATAGGGACCAGCTTCCCTATTGCACCTGCCCAGCTCCACGAGGATGCCCACACCATGGGCAGAAATCCCCCAGTGTGCCCGCTGCTCTCTGTCCCTGCCAAGCAGGAAAAAGGGATGAGTTTAACTGGGATGATCAGGATTGCTGCAAAGCTTTGGAAGCCCGGTTCAGATGGTGGAGCTGGGCACTGATCCACGAAGTTTGAAAATCCCAGCCTTCATCCCTCATTACAAGCGAGATGCCCTTGCTCAGCCCATTCTCCACATTCCCAGCTTTGTGCTGAGCTGTTCCAGGTGCTTGGAGAGGCTCTGTGTGTGTGCCCAGGAACCCCCTGCAGCCTTTCCCCTGCTGGGTTGGCACGTGGTGACTCTTCTTTCTGTCCCAGGGTCTCCCTTTGCCCGTGCCAGTTTGAAGAGCGGCAAGAACGAGAGCTCATCCTACTTCAGGAGGAAGGAGAAGATGTTCCGCTTCTTCATCCGGCGCATGGTGAAGGCTCAGAGCTTCTACTGGGTCGTGCTCTGCGTGGTGGCCCTCAACACCCTCTGTGTGGCCATGGTGCACTATGACCAGCCCGAGAAGCTCACCACGGCTCTCTGTGAGTAGCGGCAGCTCCTGTTCCCTCAGCAGCTCCGGCGTTTCTGATCCCGCGGCACCGCGGGCGCATCCCGGCTCTGGGCTTCCCACCAGTCATGGAACGGTTTGGGTGGGGAGGGATCTTAAAGCTCAGCTTATTCCACCCCCTGTGCAGGGGCGTCTTCCACTAAGCCCCGTCCAGCCTGGCCTTGGATGCTCCCAGGGATCCAGGGGCAGCCACAGCTTCTCTGGGGATTCCATTCCAATCCCCCAGCACCCTCCCAGGGAACAATTCCTTCTCAATATCCCATCCATCCCTGCCCTCTGGCAGTTTGAAGCCATTCCCCTTGTCCTGGCACTCCATCCCTTGTAAATCGTCTCTCCCCACCTTTCCTGCCAGCTCCTTCAGGTCCTGGAAGGCCACAATTAAGTCACTCTGAGGCTTCCCTTCTCCAGGCTGAACAATCCCAGTTCTCTTCCTGATCATATTTCAAATTCTTGAATCACACAGTTCAGAAAAAGATCCACCAGCACAGGGTATCAGTTTGAGAGAGGATTGTTCTCCTAAAGGTCATTGCAAAGTTGGGATTCAACCAGGTGTAAAGCCTGGAGCAGGGCAGCAGGAATTGTCCTGGAACAGGTTTTGTTCTGGAGCAGGGCAGGAGGAGGTTTTGTCCTGGAGCAGGATGCACCAAAGGAAGGGGAATGGTGCCTGGGAAAAGGCAGATTTCTGTGTGCAGAGAACTGCAAATTTGTGTCACTTTCTGCACCCGTGGGTGATCCCTGTCGGGGACACACTCAGAGCTCTGCCAGCTCTGACATTCCCGGGATAGCAGCAGGTGGAATGGCCTGGGAGATAAAAATCCTGCCAGTGCTTGTGGAATCAGGCACCAATTGCCCCCAGGTGCTGGGATTCCTGTGGGAGCCTTTAAAAGGCTGCAGCTGTACAGCTCCTTTTTGGCTCCGTGCCCTCCTCCCTGCTGGGGTGTGATGGGTGTCACGGTGCCCTCCTGTACCAATAAGTGACAGAAATAATCCCAGAGGGAAGATTATCCTATATTTGTGCAAAAGCTTTTACTTTAGCTGGGTCCTGTGGTCACCTGGTTTAGCTCAGAGAGTCCAGAAGTGCCTTTGAAATGTGAGTTTTGGTTTTTTTTTAATTGAGTATTGCTTTGATAAATAAGAAACGGTGTCTCCCTGAGGTCTCATTTGCTCACAAAGCTTGCTTTTAAAAAACGTGGAAGGTGAGGGATGGAGCTTTTGTTGTTTATTTTAATGAAGTTTGGAGACTGTGACTCCTGGAAAACTCCTAGAAAAATTCCTCAGGTAAGAACATGCTGATACTGCAAATTTTTTTGTTTCATGGGAATTGTTTCTTGAGGACAAAGCCATTCCTTTGGCCACTTCTGACGCTGTAAAATGGCCAGGAACCAATCTGTTGTTCAGCACTGGACCAGATGAAAATTTAAGTAAAACTTCTGAAAAAGGCAAACAGAAGACTGGGCACAAAAAAAACCCCAAATATTTTCAACAGTCGTAACAATATTGGCTTAGATCTTTAAAGATGCTTATCTACCTAATTTGCCTTGATTTCTCTATAAATTATATACTTAAATATTTCTTTCCTCAGATCCTCAGGTCTTAGGAAGGCAAACTTTTGAAGTTGTTTGGTTTTTTTTCACTAGACCTAAAAGGTCAGGAATACTGACTGCTCTGACATCAAAAGCTCCTCATTAATATTTGTTGAAATATTTAATGCCACCAGGTAATGGAGCTCTAATGAGAGGTGCATAATAAGGACAGAAACTTCTTTCAAGTCTTTTTTTTTTTTGGCAAGATTTCGAGTGAAAAGAGAGACAGCCCATCCAGAGAAGTCACTCTTGCTTATTCATTACCTCGATTTAACAGGAAATAATAAGCCAGATTGGCAGAGTAATTAAAAGCTTGAGGATTAGGATTTCCTCTGGAATTAGGACTAAATGTTGAGGAAACAAACTCCACACTTGAAGTCTTTCAACTCCAAAAAAAAGGTTTCAGATTTCCAAAACTCAGTTTTGGGAGCACCTTATGCAGTGACTTTTCCAAGGGAACAAAAAGAAATCCATGAGCCAGAAACTCCTTAATGTTCCAGTGAGGGCTGGTTCTGTCTCTTGGAATTAAAGATTCACCTCCAGGTGGGAAAATTATCTGGGCTAGAGGCCACAAGTTAGGCTTCCAATGTATCCCAGCTGAAGACAAAAAATAGGGAAGGTTGGAATTAGGGATGGATCCATTTTTCAGGAGCTGGGCAGCAAGTTTGAATTTCTTGGTGTGTAGTCCCACTGAGCTGGGAGTGGGGGATCCCACTGCCTTATATTTAATGGAAGAGGCAGAAAACCAGGAAAAATTGGGATTTCTTGGCTATTAAAGTCTCAGCATCTTTGCAGCCTCGCCTGCGAGAGCTCATGGACAGGGGTTTCACAAATCATCCCCTGCAATTCCCTGAAGGAAATCCCAGGATGGGGCAGGGAAGGGACCTGAGAGGGGTCACCTGGTGCCACCTCCCTGCTCCAGCAGGGCCATCCCAGAGCACAGGGCACAGGATTGTGTCCAGATGGCTCTGGAATATCCCCATGAGGAAACTCCACAGCCTCCTGAGCACCTTGTTCACCTCACAGGGAAGGAATTCTTCCTCATGTTCAGGTGGAACTTCCTGGGATCAGTCCCTGCCCGTTCCTCTGGTGCCACTGCTGAGCCCTCCCTGCAGATATTTTGATAAGATTCCTCTCAGTCATCTCTTTTTGAGGCTGAACAGCCCCAGCTCTCTTGTCCTTGTAAGAGAGATGCTCCAGTCCCCTCATCATCGTCATCACCCTTCATCCAGGAGTTTAATGTTCTTCTGGGACATTAAACACTGCTGCAAACAACACTGGCATTGGGGAGGGGCAGCCCGATGTGGGTCACAGAAAAAAAGGGGTTATCCAAAAATAGGGAAAGGTTTTGTGGATGCTCGCATGGGGATTTTAGACAGGGTGGTACAAGGTCGGTCACTGTGACCAAAAGAGTAAAAACCAGAGATCCCAGCCTGGTTTGGGCTGGAAGGGACCTCAAAGCCCATCCAGTGCCACCCCTGCCATGGGCTGGGACACCTTCCACTGTCCCAGGCTGCTCCCAGCCCCATCCAGCCTGGCCTTGGGCACTGCCAGGGATCCAGGGGCAGCCACAGCTGCTCTGGGCACCCTGTGCCAGGGCCTCCCCACACTCACAGGGAACAATTCCATCCCAAAATCCTGTCTAAATCTCTCCATGAATGGTCATCGTGGAAATTCTAATGTGCACCAGATAATTTTTGTTTGTTGTGGGATTTTGGGGAGTTTTTGTTTGGGGATTGGTTTTGTTTTTTGGGATAGTTTTCTCCAAGATGAGGAGCAGAGGCTCTGTGGGTTCATTTTGGGGATGATTGTCTCTGCTCTGTCCTCTGGAATAGTGCAGTGGCAGCTCTGGGCAGAACCTATTTTAGTGTGATTTTAGAACAAAGGACTTTGGTGAATTGTCCTGAAGAGGCCTACAAGTTCAACCTCTTAAATTCCAAGTGTCCCATACCTCCAAACCCTCCTGAATTCCAGGATGAGGAGCTGAATTCACACCTGGCTGCTCACTGGGGATGACCTAAACCTTTCCACCCCCTTTCCTGGGGCATGGCAGAGTTTTCACAGCATCGTCTTTCCTACCAATCTCGAACTGAACACTGAGTGCAGGGAATATTGGATGCCTTAGGGACTTTGCTGGTTGTTTTGGTGTTGCACTGATGGCCAGACTGGACGTGTCCCCTCACTCCTGCCTGGGTAACTCTGCAGCACACACATCTGGGAAGGAGCCCAGCTGGGGTTGAGCCCTCCAGGAATGCTCCTGGAAAGCCCCGTTCCACCCAAGATTTGTGCACAAATCCATTAGACAGGGGCAGAACGAGACAGCACCAAACCAGGGGATTTTAAACAGCTCCTGGAAATACTTGGCAAAATCCTTTAAGTGTGAGAGTGACAGAGTTTAAAAATCACTTTAAAGTTAATCCATGATGAGGGGACCGAAGAGGAGCAGGACGTGGCTGGTCTGATGCAGAGCAAGAGAGAAATCAAGAATTCCAGTGATGTTGTTTCAGGGAAGGTGCTTGGGAATGAACCAGGGAGGTTTTTTGTGAACTGCAGCAGCAGGAGAGGAGCACGGGAAAGCCCGTGAGGATCTGCTAAACCCTGCAACTCTGCCCAGGCACCTCTAATTCAATTATACCTGTCCCTCTGGGGAGAAGTTTAATTACATTACAAATTAATTTTACTTAAAGAACAGTGGGTAAAAGCCTACGGGTCTGCATTGATTTATTTTTCCCTTGGTCTTTTCTTTTAACTTTTCTGTTTTGAATTGTTCTGATTAGCTTCCTCTGCTTGATGCTCCATATCTCTGCAACTGCTTTGGAAAAAGGACTGCAGGAGCTTTGGAGACAGGCTTGGGATTTCTTTAGCCTCACTGAAAGAACTGATGAGGAATTCTTTGAATTCTTGTGGTATGATTAATAACAGGCCCCTGTAATTATCCTCAAATTTGAGCAGAGATTCTCCTTCTCTGTATGGAAAGGACTCCGGGGCCAAATAGGATTTCTCTCATGCTGCAGATGGACACTGCTCACTGAAGCACAGAACTCTGGTTAAATAAGCTGCAGTTGCCTATAAAAGAATGTATTTCGTGCATATATTCCATGATTTTATTATCATCTCTTCATGTTCATTTCCACCACTGCCAATATTCCGAGAAGGAAGAGATTTCTGTCAGAAACCAACTCTAGGGTGGCATCACTGAGGTGTGGTAGCAGCAAAGGTGAATTTTCAGCTGAGGGCCCCTCAGAATCCATCCTGGGGACCCAGTGGAGGTGCAGAGTGAAGGGTTTCAGTCAGGGCTGTGCCTTTGGGAATGTGCAGCAATTACTGGCATGGAAGCAGCTGGAGACCATGGGGATGGGGCTGGGGGTGCTCTCCTCTTCCTCTGGCTACAGCTGCGGGATAAAGTCGGGAGCAGAGCTCTCTGGACCTCTGGGATGGGTTTTAGGGGCCTTGGGGAGGAGGTTTCAGCACTGGATCGCTGAGGTTTCACTTGGGGCCTGCCCTTCCCAAAGCTCTCTCCTTTCTCTAGCTAATCCTGCAGGGATCCTTACTGGCTCCTTCATTTATGGAGGTCTAAACCCGAAATCCACAGCGTCTCCTTTCTGATAAATCCAGGATTTGAACACAGCATTTGAGCCATTATGGCCTGAGAGCCTCTTCCCTGCCCAGTGCTTGTGTTTGGGGCAATTTGGCTTTTTTTTGGTGCTGTTGTTCCCTTTGAAGTGAAGACCCAGCTCCCTCTGGGTATCAACACGCAGCATTTGCAAGGAAAAGGCTTTCTGGAGCATATTTATTTCTGTCTGCTGAGCATTTCACAAAGGGGGAAGCTTTGCCCTGCTGAGGTTCTCCCGCTCGGTTTAATGTGAGAGGGAAGTGTCAGGCTCAGCACCTCCTTCTGATGGCACTGGGCTTGGAGATGGGGCAGAAATGGAATTAATGCATGGGTGATTGACAAAAAGGAGCTGGTAGCTGTAATTAGGAACCTAATTAGAGTGGGGTGAAGGGGTGCTTGCACGGCCTTTGCCAACAGCACAACTTGGAAATGAAATAAGAGTGTTTGTATCAAACTTTCCCTCTTTAAATCACATCACAAAATGCTTTTGATTAAGGCAAATGAAATTAGCTGAGGTCTGAATACCAGGAGGTCCAAACAACAAAATTGCATTTTCAATTATTTAGGCCGGGCCTTCTCAGAAGGAATCGTGTGTCGGATGCAGCAGCCTCTTCATGGAGCCAATCCCTTCTGCCCAAGGAGTTCAGGGGCTGCATTTCACTTCCCTCCGTGCCAGCCTCACTGGGCTGTGATTTGTAGCATCTGGTACCTGCTGAGACTCAGCTCTTCCTGCCAGTTCTGGGCTCTGAGCTGGAATTCATCAGCTGGGAAAGGCCAAGGGTGGCTCTTGCAAGAGCAGCAGAAGGAAGTTGGTTTTTAGATGCTCTGAGTTTTAAACATTTCCTGGGTTTTATATATATTTCTTTTTAATAGAATCAAATATTTTCGTGATTGTTTTGCCAGCTTTCTCGCTTTTCTCTTGTATGACGTTCTGGGTTTGCAGGATGTGTCAGTCTGACGGTGACACCTTGCACTCGCTGATCCCCGGGGTTTGTTCAGCCTCCTGCTGGGGCGGTGACTGAACATTAATCCTGGGTTCCTTCCTCCTTTATTACTCCTTTGGAATGATGGTGATTGTCTCGGCAAAGTGTCCTGACAGATTTGCAGTTAAAAACCACCCCTGAGGATTTTTGTGGTTCTGTGGAAGAATCGGGGGGGGTACCTGAGGCGAGGCTCTGACAGGTGAGGCTGGGGCAGAGATAAGAGGATGAGAATCTCCCTGCCAGAGATAAGACACAGCTGGGAGCTGTGCATTGCTTCCCATAGGATCCACAACCTCTCCCTATCGTTTTCAGTTTTTTATCAGCTGATTAAACAAGGTTTCAAAGCATTGGCTGGATATCAATCCTCGGGATAGGGAGACTTCCCCTGGAAGTCATTCCGATAAGCACCAGCTGCTGAGTGTGAAGCCAAAGTTCCTGGAGGCCCTTTAGGCCCTGCAAGGGGCTCTGAGCTCTCCCTGGAACCTTCTCCTCTCCAGGTGAGCACCCCCAGCTCTCCCAGCCTGGCTCCAGCCCTTGGAGCAGCTCCGTGGTTTGCTCTGGACTCATTCCAGCAGCTCCACATCATTCTGCTTGTCCCAGGGCTGGAGGCAGCTCTGCAGGTGGGGCCTCACCAGAGCAGATGGAAGGTCAGATGGATTTCCAGCATAATTATGGATAACTCCCTGCTCTGGGATCCTTGGTTTCCTCACTGAGTCCTTGCACCTCCTGTCAGAAAGGAGAGAAAAGTTGCGGCTCGGTCAGGTGTGAAGAGGCTTCTCCTCAAAAGCTCCAAGCTCAAGGGGAGAGGGAGTTGTGCTGCTCCTGTGCCCGTGCTCTTCCCTTAGCACCGAGATCCAGAGGGTGGAGCCTGCCCCTTCCTAGGAAAAAGGCTTTGGATCTTGGATTTTGTCATTTTACTCCTCAGCTGGGAACACGTTGCCCTTGAGAGTCTCCTTTAATGATCTTGCTCCTGTTTTCAAGGAGAGCAGCTCACACGGGGTAATTAAAACTCGCCTGAAATTTCCTCCCCGTTTGCAGATGTTGGTACAAGTGTCCTTTTGCAGGCTCCTCACTTAGGGTGTTAATGAAACCTCTCCCATCTCATTATTGCTTCCTGGATTTCAGGGAACTTTGTGCCTGTGGTGTTCCATGACTGGCTTTCATTTAAAATTTAAAATTTTAAAGCCCTTTTTATTTTTTTGGGTAATTGAAGCTGTGTTTTTCAAGCCATTTCCAAAGACTCCCAGCAGTACAGGATGGACCTGGGCCAGCTCTGCTCACTCCATATGGATGTGGAAGGCTGGGAATGGAAATCCAGGCAGGTGGGAAGGACCCTCACTGCCTCCTCTGTCTCTCCCCATACTCAGCTGAAGCTGCAGATTGCAGGAGGTCAGAGAATCAGGGAATATCCTGAGCTGGATGGGACCCACCAGGATCATCCAGCCCAGCTCCCAGCCCTGCCCAGACCCCCCAACAGCCCCACCCTGGGCATCCCTGGCAGCGCTGCCCAAACGCTCCTGGAGCTCTGGCAGCCTCGGGGCCGTGCCCATTCCCTGGGGAGCCTGGGCAGTGCCCAGCACCCTCTGGGGGAAGAACCTTTCCCTGCTCTCAGCCTGAGCCTGCCCTGGCCCAGCTCCAGCCATTCCCTGGGTGCTGTCCCTGTCCCAGGGAGCAGAGATCGGAGCTGCCCCAGAGTGCAAAGCACCTGGAATCCAGGATTATCCAGCTGGGATTTTCCTTGGATTTGTTGCCCCTTGTCTGTCTCTGTGCACCTCTGAGTACAGCTTGGCACCATCTCCTCTTTATGGTTCCTGGAATCATAAAGCTGAAATTACAGGAGACTTTCTTGTGGCATCTGTGCTGCTGCAGCCTCTGAGATCCTCCTGTGCTGCACTAAATGAGGTGATTAATCCCCACCTTTTGAGGTTTGATTATTTTCCTCATCTTTTCTCAAGACAGAGATGTTTGCCTTCTGCTGCTTGGTTTTTCTTGGTAGTGTAGGTGGGTTTTGCCTTTCTTTTGGTTTTTTTTTGGTTTTTTTTTTTTTTTTTTTTTTTTTTTTTTTTTTTTTTTTTTTTTTTTGTTTTGTTTTGTTTTTAACATTTCACTCTTGCTGTTGCTTGTTGGCCTCCAGATCCAAACTTAAAATGCCAAAGGCACCATTTGCTGGAGCTTCAAGTCCTCAAAACTTGCTGTGGAAATTGAAGCCTCCAGCTCTGCTCCTTCTGCCCTTTGTTTCATCATAGGTGATAAATTTTCCCATCCCAGCCTGGGATATGTGAAGGAAAAGGAACCAGAACAGGCTCTTCCATAATTACAGGGCTATAAAGGCATAATAAAAATAAATGTGGTAACAGGAGACACAACACCTCTGAATGTGAGCCCTCAGAGTCAGCACTTCTGTTGGGTAGAAAGGTATTTTTATCATCAGAGGCTGCCACAGAAACTTACACCCCACACCCAAAAGTCTCCATCTCTTGCAAGTACAGAAGTCCCAAAACATCTTTGCAATTAAATTTGACCTTTAAAAAGATCAGATCCAGGGCTTTCCTTTGAAATTCCTTTAGGGAGACGGTGAGAATATTATTTAATGCTCCTGCCCCCACCCAGGAGTACGGGTGAAGCTCTTGAGGCTGCACACAGCTCATGGACACACAGAAATAATGGTGAAAAACTGGCCCTGGCTCCTGTTTTGCCACTGCACCGGGATTTTCTGCTGCCAGGAGGCCCTCGGTGCTGTGAAAAAAGGAACCAAAAGTTCCCCACGTGAAGAGCTCTGCTCACCAAGGGCTCGTGGATGAATCGAGTCTCTGTTCCTGTTTCCAGATTTCGCAGAGTTTGTTTTTCTGGGGCTGTTCCTCACCGAGATGTCTCTGAAGATGTACGGGCTGGGGCCGAGGAATTACTTCCACTCTTCATTCAACTGCTTCGACTTTGGGGTGAGTAACGTTCAGCTGGGTGGATGAATCGTGGGATGGTTTGGGCTGGAAGGGACCTTAAAATCATCTCATTCCATGGGCAGGGACACCTTCCACTGTCCCAGCTTGCTGCAACCTGGCCTTGGGCACTCCCAGGGATGGGGCGGCCACAGCTTCTCTGGGAATTCCATTCCCCACCCTCCCAGGGAACAATTCCTTCCCAACATGCAGTCTAACCCTGCTCTCTGGCAGTGGGAAAGCTCTGTCCTGTCACTCCCTGTCCTTGAAAAACCTCCCTGTGAAAAGCAGGTGTCTCTCCCGTTATTCAGGAGCCGGGCGTTTAAGGATGAGTATGGAAATGCACGGGAAGCGGTGCTGGGAGCGTCTCCAGCGGGGAGCAGTCCCTGTGTGAATTAGCAGTAGCGAAATGCATTAAGCTTCCCTCGTTAGCATCCTTTTGGAAGGGATGTGACAGCTGGGGGATTTCATTTCCTCCAGCCCCGGGGTGTTCGCAGCATCAGCACCCCTGAGTGCTCTGATTGCCGGGAGATTCTCTCCCTCCCATTTCAATGAGCTGATTGAAAGACAAAAAAAA
>VXAD01006405.1:63294-141817 GCA_013399195.1 Dicrurus megarhynchus | reverse complement strand
AAAAAAAAAAAAATCCAACAACCCCCACACATGTTCCTGCTCACGTCCCCTGTCACCCACTGAGCAGCCTCACCTCGAGTCACACAGGCACCCCCGGGAGCACAAGAGTGAACGCTGCGGAGGTGGCAGCAGGGCAATAATTCAGATTCTTTCAGTGCCCGAATCCAGGCTCAAAGCGCAGCTCTGGGGCTGGCTTTGGCTCCACCTGACAAAGAGCCTCGCGTGCGGATGTTAATTTATTCATTAACAGCTATTAGCTCTAATCTGTGCTCGCAGAGGAGAACTCGGCCTCTCTTATCTCCAGCGTGGGCTGAGCAGGGCTCGGGCTGTTGGGACAATGCAGATCCGGAGCTTTAGATGGGCAGAGGGAGGGTGGGGCAGGGCACTGTGCTCCTCACCCGGCCCTGCTCTGACATCCTCTGCTCCTTCTGCTTTTATCTGCCAAAAGGAGCGGCTCTTTTCCCTCACGGAGCAAAAATTCCTCTGCTCCCACAGGGAGGAGGAGGCGTTGTCACCTTCAGTGAGTGACCCTCCTCAATCCCAGGCTCTGAGCAGAGCTAATTTATTCTCTTTTTGGCTGTGACAGCAGCAAAGCTCAGAGTAAACCGAGATTAAATCACCCCCCCCCCGTGCCCAGCAGCCCGAGGTGTTGCACGAGGCTGTCCCGGGTGTGGGATTCTCCTCTCCGGGGTGTCCTGGCAGCTGGGGTGGCTCAGAGGGTTGGGATGGGTTGTCCTGCCCAGACCCCCACTGTCCACAAATTGTCCCTTAGGGGTGTCACTGCCTTGTGACTGACCCGAGGTTGGGCTCTGAGCTGCCCCCCAGGCTGGCTGCCAGTTTCCTTGCATCCCTGAATCCAGGATGGCTCCTTCCACAACAGGAGCTTGTCAGGGACAGGTGATTTAGGAGCCTGCACAGAGCAAAAGCTGAACCTACGAGGCCTCTGAGCTCCGTGGGGTGTGCAGCACTGGCAGCGAGCTTTGCCCAGGGTTTCCCAGGAGGGAAAGCTGTTGATCTGCTGCTAATCCTTCCTCCTGCAGAGAATCCGTAGGGATCCTCTTCCTGCCTGCGCTTTTTCCTCCCTCACCCACCTTCCAGCCCCCAGAATGAGTTCAGCACTGGAACATCACAGAGAGCCGTGCCCAGTTTTGTCTGACAAACCATCGAGATGCAGAGGGTGAAACAACAAATCCCAGCAGCATCAGCCCGGGGAGCACCAGCCCGGCAGGGTCTGGTGTGAAACAGGCTCCCAGGAGGGCCTGCTGAGGAAAATTCATTCCCACTGTGATGTGGAGGGGCTGAGGAAAGGTTTTCGCTGCTTCATGAGGGATTCCCAGTGGTGGGAGAGAAGTTTTAGTCCCTCCTCCTTCAGATGGGAGACAGTGGAATTATCAGTTAGGGTGGCTCTCCCTTTCCCTCTGTGTTTTCTGGAGCAGGGTAGTCAAGCAGTGCTGGAATTCCCAAAGACATCCAAATTCCTGTCCATGAAAGGAGCTCCCAGCCCTGCTCCCCCCGCACAGCACAAACCAGCGGGGCTCTGGTGATAGCCAGTTTGAAACTGGTGTTCGTGGTGGGGCCCACGGGCGGCGGGAGCTCAGAAATGTTGGGTTAATGTGAATTACAGCAGCAACCGGCAGGGAAATGCCTGTTTGATCCTATTAACTCTGCAGAAACCTGGGTGGGCTTAATTGTCCTTCCCAGCTGTGCTTAACCCATCCCTGCTTGTCCTCTTCCTAATAAAGGATTTCTGAGATTTTTTCCCTCGCTTGAGGTGAATCCTCTGCCATCCTGAAACCAACGAGCCAAAACAAAACTTTGAAAACCTGCCTTGATTCGGGACGGTTTTTTTGGTGCCTCGAGGCTGAGGGCCAGGGAGATGATGGGATGTGTGTGCCAGAGGCTTTGCAGGATCTCATCATAATTATTGCTTTAATTGCTCTCCTAAAGACTCGAAGCTGCCAGAAGGTTCTGGTAGATTCTACCCAGAGCTGCTGTAGATGAGGAGTTTTAGTCCTTCTGATGGGGAGGGGAGGATGGGGCAATGCCCCCCCCTGCACCTCTGCAAGGTTGTGCAGGGTGGGAAAACGGACATTTGCAGTTGAGCCAGCATTAAAAAATACGATTAAAAATTACAGTGTCCTCCAGAAAAAGGGATTTTAAGGTAGAGAAGAAAGCAACAAGCTCCTATCTGGGTAAAAATCACTGGGTGTTCTCCTCCTGGCTATGGCCAGACTGGGATGGAGAAAGTTGGGATGAGCTTTTCCAGTTCTCCTGGCTAATTTAGGATTCTCCTGACGTTTTGATAAGAAACATCCTGAGCTGTGATTCCTGAGCCTCTCTGGGAGCCTCACAGGGAGCTCAGCAGCCGTTCTGCCCTCTGGAAAGCGGTCTCTCCTCGCAGGTCATCGTGGGCAGCATTTTCGAGGTCATTTGGGCTGCAGTGAAGCCGGGAACCTCCTTTGGCATCAGCGTCCTGAGAGCCCTGCGCCTGCTGAGGATTTTCAAAGTGACAAAGTAAGTGCAGCTCCCTCACCCCAGGACATCTGTGTCAACAGCCCCAGGGCCAGGAGGAGTGCTTTCCACGCTTATCAACCATAAATTAATAATTAGATGGCTAAAAAGTTACAAATAATCTGAAAAAAAAAACCAATGCCCCACCCCCTGGAGTAGCCGGCACAAAACCCTGCCTGTCCCAACCTCCAAAGTCTGCACTGGGGGACAGGAGCAGATTAAAGCTGCAGAATTTCCCCTTTCCTTGGCTGGGCGGTTGGGAATTTTGGGAATTCCTGAGCCCGGATTTGAATCCACAAGGAATTTTAGCAGCCCTTTCTCTCCCCAGCCTCATGTCCAGCTTTGTCTGCCCTTGGTTGCTCAGTGGGCTGGAAGGAGAATTCCCTTCCTTGCTTTGTCTTGAAGCTTGCTTAAAACAAAAATCTCGTGTTATTTTGTGGTAAAACCCCCAAGTTTTATTTAATTCCTCAGCCCCATCAGCTTCCCACTGATGTGCTGACAATTCCTTAAGTGGGAATGACCGTGGGCTGACAGGAGAATGTCCTTTTTTCGCTTTAGTTTTAATCTTATTTAAAACAAAAATCTCACGTTATCGCTTGTATTTTGTGGTAAAAACTCCAAGTTTTATTTACTTCCTCAGCCCCATCAGCTTCCCACTGATCTGCTGACAATTCCTTAAGTATTTAGGCTCTGGAAAAGCAGCTTCCCTGGGGATTGCTGGGTGCTAATCCCAGGGCTGAGCCGCTGTGTTGACACAAATCTGATCTCTGTTCATGGGTTGGGAATGCCAGAGCTTTTCAGCCTGGAGACTTTGAGGAGGAATTTTCACTCAGGCTGCCACAGCTTTTCCGTTGTTTCCGTGCTCCTGCCTTGACTGAATGTGTGCTGGCGTTAGCAAACAGCTCCTGTGCCCCTTCCAAATCCATCCAGAGCCCTTCCTGCAGGATTTCTAAGGCGTGCTGTGGAAATTGAAGACAAATTTCACTCCTGCTGTTGTTCTCCACCTTGTTTTTTACCCCATTACCTCCTCAGTCCTCCCTTCTTTCCTTCACTCCCTGAATTCTTGAAGTAACAGGAGGAGGAATGGCCCCTCCCTCCAAAAATACCCCAACCACCTTAAATAGATAAAAAAAATGTGAGCAAAACATTTGAAGTAATCAGGAACAAGTTTTGTAGCTCTGCAGGGGCTGATTTGTACCTGCTAATTGTTTCTTGCTAATCAGTATTTAGACCCCAGGTTTGTGTCATTCATTGTGCTCTGGGACAAAAAAGGGTGGAAACTTTAAATTCTGTGAAAGTCCAGCAGAACAGGTGGGTACCAGCACCAAAAATGTCACTGTGGTTTACCTTGGCACTGATTTTATGTGGGGAAAGCTCCTGGGCTTGCAGCGAGTTCAGAGCAGTGATCCCCAGTTCGTTTGATCCAGAGCTGCTGAGATTTGCTGCTGCTGGTTGCTGCACTTTGTGTAAAAATTTTGGACATTTTTGCATTTTTGCAAATTTTATTTTTGCCATTTTGGACCTTTGATTTTAGCCAGCACAATAAAGGGATGAAGCATGGAATTATTTAGGTTGGAAAAGACCTTCAAGACCATGGGGTCCAACCAGTGTTTCCAAGGCTACCACTCACCCATGTCCCCAAGTGCCTCATCTGCAGCTTTTTAAATCCCTGCAGGGATTGGGAGCCCACCACTCCCTGGGCAGCCTGGCCAGGGCTTGAGAACCCTTTTAATGAAGAAATCTTTCCCAAAACCCAACCTCAACCTCCCTGGCACAATGTGAGGCCGTTCCCTCTTGTTATTGCTCGTTTCATGGGAGAAGAGATTGAACTTCCCAAACCCACCCGAGGGCTCTGGCCCTTCCCAGCACAGCGAGTGACACTCCCAAGCCACTGCTGCTGAAGTTTCCCTGCCCTCATTCAGTGGATTTTTCACCCAACACGACAGAATTGAGTTCATTGCGTGACCAGAGCCAGGTCCCTGCAGCTCCCAAGGGGAATCCTGCATTATCCCAGTGCCTGAATGCACCGTGTCCCCAGGTGCCTCCTCTTTGAAATCCCTGCAGGGATGGGGACTCCCCCACTGCCCTGGGCAGCTTTTTCCAGTGCCTGACCACCCTTTCCATGAAAAATATCCAACCTCAACCTCCCCTGGTGCAACTTGAGGCCGTTTGCCCTTGTTCCTTTGGAAATCATTCCTATTAATGTCTCACCAAAGGCTCCTCCCCACTCACGTTCTCCCCCCGGCTGCTCTGATCCAACGCAGGTACTGGAATTCCCTGAGGAATCTGGTGGTCTCCTTGCTGAACTCCATGAAATCCATCATCAGTTTGCTTTTCCTGCTCTTCCTGTTCATCGTGGTCTTCGCTCTGCTGGGGATGCAGCTCTTTGGAGGACAGTGAGTCTGAGGGATCTTTGTTCTGCCTGGAAGTGTCCACATCCCTAATTTCAGAGCTGGTTTGGAGGGAAAGAATTCCCGTTCTGGTGTTTTCCCTGGAGCTAAATTCTTCCCTAAGGAGGAATGTCCCCAGTTCAAAGCTCCTCCATCATCCCATGGCCCTCAGAACACCCAGAGCTGAACCAGGCCTGGGGGAGGCAGCGCTTTTTGTCCTGGTTCTTTCCCTGATAACCAGAGTGCCACAATATTTATCCACTCGGAATATTTTCCTGCTGGAAAACGCAGTTTTGTTGGATCTGCTGATTCTCATTAGAAATGGCAGCTGTGGTGGATTTTGCAGCAAGAACCATCACAGTGTTATTTAAACTCCAGCATTGAAATAACGAAATGGTTTTGTTTGGTCTTTGATTTGCCCAGTCAATCCCGATTTTATCTCTAAAATATTAAAAAGAAATCATCTCCTAAGAGGGGAATTTCAATTTGGGCTTCTACACACTTGAGGATAAAAACTTCTTGGAATGGTTCGTTCTGCAAAATCGTTGGAGGTTTTGATTGTTCATTTTAATTGGGGATGAAAATGGATTTTCAAAGCATCGGAATTTTCTCTGGGAATGAAATTGAGTTTTTGCTGATGGTTTTGTTAAACACCTTCTGAGACGTTCCCTGCTGAGCTCGCTGGGGTGCTGTAGCCGGGCGGAACAAATGGTGCTCCCTGCCTTGGTTTATGGGGTGATAAAGGCTATTCCAAGGCTGCCTGGAGCTGCTCGTCCCTCCCCACTCCGGTTTTGATTTCTCCCTTCTCCCCAGGTTCAATTTCCAGGATGAAACTCCAACCACCAATTTCGATACCTTCCCTGCTGCCATCCTCACAGTCTTCCAGGTAAAGCCGTGCCTCGTCTCGGGGCAGCGTTAGAATTGAAATTCATGGGTATTTCATCCTGCTTAGGGAGGGCAAAGAAGTCCCCAAAAACCTGTGGAATTTAGGAAAGGGGAAGCCCTTCCTTCTGATGTGCTTGACTTCTCTGACCAATCAATGCGTCGCTAAAAATCAAATTAAAAATCGACGCTGTGGTGTTAAAGAAAATGAGAACAAAAGATTTATTGCTAGGGGGAAAAAATACTGATAAAACAGATCTTTCTGTGCTGAATTAAAACCTGTGTGTGGCCAGGCTGTGCCACGTCCCTGTGTGCCCTTTGCGTTCTCCAGCCCCTGCCCACGGAGTTGCAGCTCTGGCACATGCAGTGCTTGGATTTAAAAGCTGAATTTTGAAGCTTTTTTCTACCTGTTTTTTTAAAAAAACAATCATTTAAAAGAGTTTAAAATAATTTAAAAGAGTTTAAAATAATTTAAGATTATTTTAAGTAATTTTAAAGCAATGATTTCAGGTGTTTCAGCAGAGAGTTGGGGCTGCTGCTCCTGCTCCAGGTGACCCTCACAGATCCCAGCATTCCCAGCCTTATCCTGCACAATGTGGGCTCCCCACAGATCCAAACTCCCCCAGATCTCAGCAAGGTTTGGCTGATGTATTTCGGTGTCACGACCCAAAAAGGAGATAAAAAGGAAGGGAAGGGAGGTGATGATGATTTCTGGATTAAGACAGGAACAGAATCTCATGGAAGGCGTGTCCTGGGAGCTCTGCGGGCGTGAGGCAGGTTCTGTGCTCACCTCACAGGATATTGCCCGTCATGGGGGATTGGTTTTTGCAAAAGATTTTGGTGCTCATCAAAGGAAGGGCTCAGAGACACGTCCAGGTGCTGCCACGGAGCCGGAACGGGGAGCAGCTCTGGGGGTGAGCAATGGGAATGTCGGTGTTGGTTGGCTTTGGGACCGGAGCTGTCTGTGGAATACTCAGCTGGAATGTTTCCTGTGCTGAGATAAATACCCTGCAACGTGGGGCCGTGGGGTGAAGGAAAACACTTGTCTGGAATGTCAGAGGTAGGAATTAAACCCAGGAAAACCCACCAGCCCTGCACTAACTGTGGTCCTCCAGAGGCTCTTTGATACCCTCTGCTCTCGTTCCATCCCTGAGCTGCAAACTCTGGGTCAATGTTTCTTCTCTGTGGGATTGGGATTCCTTTCCAAGCTTTTCCTCCAGAACCTCAGCCAGGCTGAGCAGAGCAGCACCATTCAGTGACAGCACTCAGTGTGCTGAATAAAGAAAGTTAGATACACCCTGCCCACCCCTGGCCCCTGTGGAGATTCTCTGTGTAAGAATAATCTCAAACAAACTCTTCTGCCACCTGCTTCAGCCTGTTTTTATCCCAGCAGCCCTGGCTGGCTCGTGGTTCTGTCACTGGACACCCAGGCTGTGTTTAGTCCCCCCAGGATGTATTCTGTCCACTGCACTGAGAGCTCGGGGTTTTCTTGGGACTGTGGGAAGTGCCCTGCACAGCACTGGTGAAACCTGGGATCTCTGCATGACTTAGAAATGGAGAGGAGAGAGAAGTTCTGCTGGGAGTGAAGTGTCAGAACGTGGATTTTGTTTCCTCCCTCCTGTATGAGAGCCCCTGGTCAAGGTGGGCAGTGGGCAGGTGACCCAGAGGGGCAGGGTCAGCCAGTCCAACCCCAGCCCCAACAGCCCCACCCTGGGCATCCCTGGCAGCGCTGTCCAAACGCTCCTGGAGCTCTGGCAGCCTCGGGGCCGTGCCCATTCCCTGGGGAGCCTGGGCAGTGCCCAGCACCCTCTGGGGGAAGAACCTTTCCCTGCTCTCAGCCTGAGCCTGCCCTGGCCCAGCTCCAGCCGTTCCCTGGGTGCTGTCCCTGTCCCAGGGAGCAGAGATCAGAGCTGCCCCTCGGGAGGAGCTGCAGCCCCCGGGGAGCTCTGCCCTCAGTCTGCTCCAGCTGAACAATCCCAGTGCCCTCAGCTGCTCCTCACGGGCCCCTCCAGACCCTTCCCCATCCTCCTCTGTCCCTCCTCTGGACACTCCCTCACAGCTTTAGATCTGTTTCTGATCTTGAGGCACCCAGAACTCGCCCAGCACTGGAGCTGAGGCCGCCCCGAGCAGAGCGGGACAATCCCTCCCTCACCCATCCGGTGATGCTAGGCCTGGTGTCCCCACGTGTTCATCCATTTCTTGGGGACATTCCCAGATGGCTTTGCTGTGCCTGGCTCCCCCCAGACCTCTCTTTCCTGTGAGTGACCCTTTCTCTTTGTCCCTCCCTGCTCTCGCCGTGCAGATCCTGACGGGGGAGGACTGGAATGCTGTGATGTACCACGGCATCGAGTCGCAGGGCGGCGTCCACTCGGGAATGTTCTCCTCCATCTACTTCATCGTCCTCACCCTGTTTGGTAACTGTATCCTTCCATGCATGTCCTGGTGGCACAGTCCTTCCCAGGCTGCCAGAAATTCCCAGTTTTTCCTAAATTCTCACAGCCTTATGCTTTAAGCTGGAGTGGAGGTGACAAAACGTGGCATCGATGACAGCAGTGCCCAGGGATGGCACAGCTCCAGCCCTTTGGCTTTGCTGGAATTCTCTCCTTCGGGATGAGGAGCAGAGACAGGGAAGAGCAGAGCAGGCAGTGGGAGCTGTGCCTGCCACACGAGTGTCTCCATGGGATTTATCCCGATCCCGGCGCCGCAGCAGCGATGCTCAGACATCTCCCAGCAGCCAGCACGGCCCTTCCAGAAACACCAGGCTCTGGAAAACTGGGTCAGTGGAGAGCAGGGAGGCAGGGAGAGCTCTAAATCCTCCGGGCTTGGCATTTGGAAATGAGATTAAGCTGTAATCAGGCTTGACAGCACAGCTGAGGGAGAGACTTTTCACCTCGGAGCAGCTCAGATCCAGCGTTTTTGAGGAACAGGGCGTTAATTCCCTTCCTCACCTTTCATTCCGACGGGAGTTCTCCCTTGGCCTTTGGTTTTCATTAACAGGGAAGGAGCAGGGGATGTTCAGGAGGAGGAACCTGCTGACCCTGCCATGGATTTGGGATCTGGAGAGTGGAAACCTCGTCCACCTTCTCCCTAAATCTCATCCTGGCAGGTGCAGCTGTCTTGTTTCCCTCCTGCTGCTGAGGTGATCCAGGGGTGGCTTTCTGCAATACTGAGACTTCATTTCTTAAATTGGACTTTTTGCTTTTATTTTCTTGTTCATTTTATTTTCTTACCTCAAAGTCTGAGCCCTTTGGGATGCTGAGCCTAGGTTCCTCTGCTGGCAGAGGGTTTATTGTCACTTTGGGAACTTTGCCATTTGGTGAGGCCACTTTTAAGAGTTTGGGGACGCTGGATCAAACCTCCTTGGAGAACTGGGATGGGTGATTTGGGGTCAGCTGGCAAAACCTGCCCCTTTTAAACCTGAGGGACTCATTTCTCCTCCCAGAGCTGCTCAGGGCTCTGTGATTATTCCTTTTCCTGAGGAAGAAGGGTGGGATGCTGCTGGATTCTGCTGGTCCTCACTGCACTTGGCTCTTTGGAATCCATTTTTGGTTCTTTGAATCCATCTGCTTTTTCAAGGGATCACAGCAAGGAAAAGTTTGTTTTGCTAAGTGGGAAGTGCCTCATGTTCTGTTTCCATTTACAGAGAGTCTGTGTGGAACCAAAAATGGTTTAATGAAAGTTTTATGATCAAAGTAACAACAGGATTTGGCCCATTTTCCAGGAAATTACACCATGCCTGCGTTCACTGTTATCCACTTAATTGATAAATTGAGGCATCTGTTGAGGCAAAAAAAAAAAAAGGAAAAAACTCCAAGAAAAACTGCAGAGGAGCCTGAAGGGAAAAGCAGGAACTGCCTGGAGGATGCTGCCCTTCCCTGCCCCTCAAGTGCCAGGCAGGAGCTGATTGCTGCCTCCAGGCACTGGCTCATCCAGGTTCCACAGCCTGAGCCAGTGCCTGGAGTTTGGGAGAAATCTGGGAATCCCCCAGCTCTGCAGAAAGGACTGAGGGACCTTTCTGGGGGCAGAAACTCCCAAGTCTGCCAGACTGTGTCTGCTTGGAAATGGATCAAGCCGGGCTGATCTGATAAAAAGGAATTAATTCCATTTCCAGGGGTTGCTTGCGATACACGAGCCACTTCCAGCATTTGTGTGGGAGTCAGGGGCAGGGAGACAGTTTTATTGCTGAGACATTTATTCCCAGAGGAGGAGGCTTGGAAGTGTTTCCAGCGTGTTGGAAGCACCCCAGAGGAAGAAACCCAAACACCCAGCACAGAGCAGGAGCCCGGGGTGCCCTCAACCCCCCGTGCACATTCCTATTTGGAGGAGCAGACGGAGCTCTGGAATGAGCGACTCTGCTGTCCCCAGGTGATGTGCAAGAGCCAAATGCATTTTCTCCTTGGGAGAGTGGTTTTGCCGTGGTTTTGCTCTCTTTGCCCTCCTCCCCTGTGCAAAGGCAGCTGATTTATGGCTGCTCTGGGGCCGTTTTGCAGCCACAGGGCTGGAATAACAACAATAAAATCAGCAATAGCTGAAATCATTAGGTGGAAAAATGAAAGTTAAATAGGAATAAATAATTCCAGGCCAGGGTTATGTCTCAGTGAGTGAATGCAGAGCTCTGTGCGAGGCCTAAGCCTGGTGTGGGCACTGCCCTGGTTTAGCTGGGCTCTGTGCAGTTTAGGCCGGGCTTAGGGGCTGTTTTATCAGCAGAGCTCATTAACAGGGCTGGGCGTGCTGCTCTGGGGCTCGGGATGTCTGGGGTGGCCTCAATGTCATCCTGACTCCAGTGGGATCAGCCAGGATCGTTTCCTCTCAGCTGCAGTGACCTGAGCTCCGTTTTTGCACGCACTCCAGGCCTTCCTACAGCTCCGCGTGTATAAATACAGAATCACAGAATCACAGAATCACAGAATCACAGAACCACAGAATCACCAGGTTGGAAGAGACCTTCAAGATCATCGAGTCCAACTGATGCCTTTTCCTGGGCTTACAATAAAAGCCAAACACGGTTAGAGGGGGAAAAGGGATTTTACCTTGGTATTTATTTAAGGATCCTTGGGCCCAGGCAGGAGCACCCCGCAGGAATGCCCCCCCTGCACCCGGAGTGATACACGGAATGCACGTTGGATAGTGCACACCGGAGAATGCACGGAAAAAGCCCCCCCCACAATGATTTGCTTATACAATTATAGAGCTTGCATATTAGCATATCTATCATAGATTTCCCAATGGGAGGCTCAGGAGAAGCCCCCTCGTAAGGAATGTCCCCCCCTGCATGGGTCTATCTTAGTTTACAGAACATGTTCTAGAGAGGACCTTGGTTTGGGGCTTGCTGACCCCCTAACTACGAAGCTTCCAAGATGTTTAGTCTCTTGGCTTAACAGAACTTCGGGTCTAAGCGAGTTATCAGACTTAGGGAATTACAAGTAAGTGGGTTAAAAGCACTAAGGATACATAAAGGCTGCATAAAAGTGTATATGGAGGGGGATATGAGAGCAATATATGAAAAAGCAAAAATCATTATGGCATCACAACCCGTGCTCCAACACCTCAACTAAACCATGGCACCGAGTGCCACATCCAATCTCTTTTTAAACACATCCAGGGATGGTGATTCCACCACCTCCCCGGGCAGACCATTCCAAAATTTTATCACTCTTTCTGTGAAAAACTTCTTCCTAATATCCAACCTATATTTTCCTTGGTGCAGCTCCAGACTGTGTCCTCTCGTTCTGCCAGTTGTTGCCTGGAAAAAGAGACCAACCCCCACCTGGCTACAACCACCTTTCAGGGAGTTTTAGAGTGATGAGGTCATGTTGGCACGTCTTGGCTTAAAATGCCCAATTTCCTGCAGCTCCACCGGCTGTCCTTTTAAACAAGAGGGGAAAATGAGGGTGAAATCTGCATTTCTGAGCTGGAGGGGTGGAAAACCAGGGGCTGTGGTGTCTGTGTGACAGCAGGTGGGATGTGTGACCTCTGGTGGGGTGAAGCCCCTCCGGCCCCGTCCCCCTCTCCAGGGAAGGACCAATGTGTGTCCAGCCCCTGCGGAGGTTGGGAATGGTGGCAAAGCTTCCAGGGGTCAATCTGTGAAACACCAAGGGAGAGAAGAGGGGCAGCAGGAGGGGAATTATCGCTGTCTGTGCTGTGTGAAGAGTTTTTCCTCAGCTGCTCCCGCAGATACTCTGCTGAACGTCTTCTTGGCCATCGCTGTGGACAACCTGGCCAACGCCCAGGAGCTGACCAAGGTAGGTGGGAGATTCCTGGGTGCGTTGAAATCGCCTCTGTTTAGGGCAGACAGAAAACTTTCCGGCCTCAGGACCGGAACATTTCAACTGCTCCTCGCTTCTGGATACCAATTTGGGATTTTTTTGGTGGCATTTTGGCCATTTCTGGGCTTTGTGACCTGCAAGGGAAGTTACCAGAGCTGTGAATGTATTGAACTGCAGCTCGATCAGCCCGTGGCTCTTACAGAGCTCACCAGTGCTTAGGAGTGGCTCATTTTTGGGGGGAAAAAAATAAAGAATCACCACCTTTGCTTCCAATCTATGAAAAAAAATCTGCTCCCAGCTTCCTCTCCTGCTCCTCCTGTTCTGGTCTTGCACTGACTCAAACTCTGCCAACCCAATTTTTAGTGATTCCTGGGAGCTCTCCTGAATCCCTTTGGGTTCCCTAACTTTTAGTTTTTTTCCAATATATTGACAGGTTTTTCTTCCTGTTCACTAATTCCGAGTGGAATTTACAATTGCCCCCAAAATTTGCTTCTAAAATCTCTCTGCTGCTCATCCAAAATGTCTCGGGTGACAGAAAGCAGCTCCTGCTTCACCCTCATTAATCTGGAGCGTAAAACCACCACAAGTGATGCTTTATTTTCCTAAATATCCTGGAGCAGGAAGTGTTTTCTCATCTCTGTGCACCGCCAGCGATCCCTGAAAAAGCAGGATAAAAACTCGTGCGAGGGATGTGTGAATTTTATGGAAATTTGTATAAAATCCTTGGGGAATGCCCAGAAATTCTGGACTGAAGGGAGTGGCCAAACCATCCCTAAATCCCCCTCCTGCTGCTCCCCTGTGGAAAAGGCTTTAACTGGGTGAATGTATGAAAGAAAATTCAGTGTTAATGATGCACTTCATGATGGGTGGCACCAAAAATGGGTTTTACCACGTGAAAAATTGATTTAAATTAAAATTTAGAGCTCTAGAAAACAGAAAGGGAACATAAAACAGGGAGGTCCTTATGGGCAAGAGATTTACCTGTCACCCCTGTGAAATGAGGATGAAAACACATGCAAGGGATGTGTGAATTTTATAGAAATTTGTATAAAATCCTTGGGGAATGCCCAGAAATTCTGGACTGAAGGGAGTGGCCAAACCAGGAGTTGAGCATCCATAAATCTCCCTGCTCCTGCTGCTCCCCTATGGAAAAGGCTTTAATTGTAATAATGTGTTAAATGTATTAAAGAAAATTCAATGTTAATGATGGGTGGCACCAAAAATGGGTTTTACCACGTGAGAAATTGGTTTAAGTTAAAGTTTAGAGCTCTAGAAAACAGAAAGGGAACATAAAACAGGGAGGTCCTTATGGGCAAGAGCTTTATCTGTCACCCCTGTGAAACGGGGGTGAGAGTTTGAGCCAGTGGGAGCTGGAATTTTAAATATCAGGCAAAAAAATAATTAATTTCTGGAGTGATCTGCAATATCTACTTGGAAGGAGCTACAGAAATATTAAAAATATTCTAAAGCAAACATCTGCTGAGGACTGAGCTCATTCTGAGTCAGGAATGGCTGTGTTCTGCTGCTCCTTCAGGATGGCAAATCCAGCAGAATTCCAGAGGCAGCCGGGAGAATGGAGCAGAAACCCCAAATCTGAAAGAGGTTTTAAAACCTGCACCTTTAGGTGCTTTAGGGGTAGAGAGAAAAATCAGCAGCCTTCCATTTTAAGGCTGCTGGAGATCCCTCAAAGGAAGAAATAACTCGAATATACCTTGGGGGTGAAAGGAAAACCTTAAAGGGTTTTTTTATTGGGTCTTATTCCTTTTAAAACTCGTATTTGGAGGATAACATTTGTGCTGGAGTGGGATGGGAACAGTTGATGTTCTGGTAATGTTCTCCACTTGGGATGGGAACAGTTGATGTTCTCCTTGGGGCTGGATTGGGATGGGAACAGTTGATGTTCTCCACAGGGTTGGATTGGGATGGGAACAGTTGATGTTCTCCACTTGGGATGGGAACAGTTGATGTTCTCCTTAGGGCTGGATTGGGATGGGAACAGTTGATGTTCTCCACAGGGGCTGCTGTGGGATTTGTGTGGCAAACAGGGATTTGTGCTGGAACCACCCAGGGATGTTTTGTTATTGCTGAGCAGCGACCCCACAGAGTCCAGGGGGGAAAGCTTGGGGTGGGGCACGAGGATTTGGGGACACACAGCTGGGACAGCCAGGGGATATTCCGGATGCTCAGAGTGACGAGGTTTGTTTGTCCCAGTCCTGTTCCACGTGAGGGAGCTCTGCTGTCCTGGGGATGGCAAAACCTGGGGTGGGAAATGTGGAATTAATTCCTTTCTCTCTTGTCCCCACGGCTTTTTTTTTCCCCAATGAATCTGAATTTATCCAAATCCATGGGATTTTTTCCCACCCCACCAGGGTGACAGGACAGGTGCCCGGGGCTGAGCTGTGGGCCAGGATTAAACCAACCACCCTTGATCTGCAACAAGCTCCCAAACCTTTGAGAAATCAACTGGAAATATTGACTTTGTGTAATTGCTCAGCAGCTCTTTTATTCAGGCCTGGTTATAGACTTGCAAATATTTGCAAAGGGGAAAAAAAAATAAAAGGAGAAACTTATCCAGTAACGATTTTTTTGAATCAATTTCCCTTTTTTTTTTTTTTTTTTTCTTATTTTTCCTGCTGAAGGAGAAAAGGAAAACAGTTTCCAAATGAGTTCAGTTGAAGCAAATGCCAGCAAGGGCAGAGCGAGGAGCTGTTTATGCAGATGGTATTCAGGGTGGATAAATCTCTATCATTTCCTCTTCCAAAGCTGCTTCCATTATTTTAATCCTGACTCCTTCCAGCATCACCCTGGGAGAGCAGAGGCAGACCTGAGGCATTCCATAAAGTCGGACAGAGGAGGCTGTGACTGCTCTCAGTGTGGTTTTCCCTGGATTTGTGAGGTGCTGGTGTTGCCACCAGAGCTCTGTGCTCACCCTGCTGTGATTTGACTTTATTTGGGTTAAAAAATTCCAGGGAAGTTGACCCTTGATGACCATGGAAGGGGAACCAGGCTGGTTTTTTTTGCTCTCATCTCAATGTTTAAGATCCTGTAGTTTGAATTTTAGTGGTGCTTTTCACGCTGGTTAGGAAGAGAGGAATCCCAGTTAAAATTTCAGGCTCTCCTGAGCCAACACAGCTTAAAAATCCTCATGATCCAGGGATATGCAGGAAGCAGGAACATAACTTTGCTCTACAAACTACATTTAATACGGTTCCTTTGTGTTTTCTGAGTCCTCAGGGATCTGAGGTGGGTGGGAATATCTGGGCTGAAGTTGACGGGAGCAGGACCAGGCTCAAATCCATCGTTTTTTGTTGTTGTTTCAGAAAAGCTCCCCTGGGCAGGAGGTCAGGACGGATTTAGGAGCCTGTCCCTGCATTTCAGCAGGACATTGGCTTTGCAGGGTTATCACCCACACAGCTCTGGGATAAATGGGGGCTTGTCCCACCTGGAATTGTCACATTCCTGCTCAGCTCCCTCCCTGCTCCATCGGCGTCTCCTTCCCCGGTGCCACGTGCTGAGAGGAGACCCGGGAGAGCTGAGACAGCTTTGTGAGGGGAAAAACCCTCTGGAGCAAACCTCAGCTTGCACCAAACCTGGGGCTCCTTGTGAGAAAATCTGCCCTAAATTCCAATTCCTGTGTCCTGGCAGCCCATCAGGGACAGCCATCCATGCCTCAGGCCCTGCGGAGCTCTGCTTGTTGTTATTCCACGATTTATTCCATGATTTATTCCCTGATTTCTGTCGCTTTTGTGCCCCAGGATGAGGAGGAGATGGAGGAAGCCACCAACCAGAAGCTGGCCCTGCAGAAGGCCAAGGAAGTGGCCGAAGTGAGCCCCATGTCCGCGGCCAACATTTCCATCGCTGCGTAAGCACCCTTTGGTTCCTTGGCAGAAAATCCCTGCTCTGCGTGTCCGTCCCGCTGGAGCATCCCACGGGATCCCTTCTGCACCACCTCTGGCACTCACAGGCCAAACACCTCGGTGCTCAGCACTTAATTAGGAGTTTAATGAAGGATTTCTTTCAGTTTGGTTCTCTCGGTAATGCCTCACCTTTGAATAATTGTATTTTAGGAGGATTTTTTTTTTCTTTAAGCTGTCCCGCGATAGATTTCACCAGGTGAAGTGTTAACGTCCCACTTTGGGTTTTTAATGAGGAGAGAGGTGGTGTGCACAGAATGAACTTGTTTTTTAATGATTTTGAGTGTTCAAGTGCAAAGGCATCCTTTTAAATAGCTGGGAAATGTGCTGGAATTCTCTTTCCTTGCTGTTTGAAAGAGCTGGGTTAATAAAATCATGTCTGGGAACTGGTTTGGAGGTAGGAACATCCACGTGGAATTTTCAGATGCCTGGGTTAGGACAAGCACAGGCTCTGTGATACCAAAATCCTTGGAAAGCTTTGCCTTGGGGCCCGAGGATCCTGGATCCTGGAGGTGCAAAAATGAGGTGGAGGTGGAAATATTTGTCCTTTGTTTGAGACATCCCTGGAAGTGTCGGAGTGTTGGATGGATTTGGAGCACCCTGGGATGGTGGAAGGTGTCCCTGCAGAGGTTGGGATGGGATTTCAGGTCCTTCCAACCCAACCCATTCCATGATTCTCTTCCTTGTGCTGCCCCACAAGGATTTGCTGAAAAGGTTCCTTGAACTCTTCTGGAATTTCAACATCAGCACCAAAATTCCTGCATTTCACTGGGAGCTGCTGATGTTTTCCAGACCCCTTTTACAGGGGAGACCTCCGAGCATTAAAAAAAAGAAATTTCCTGCTCGATTTTATTGGAAAAAACCCGAACTGGAGGTGGATCCCTGCTTGTTCCTTCAGTGGAAATCTCTTTTTCCTGGGAGTTTAATCCACTTTAGCAAAGACAAAAGGCCAAGTGGAGCCAGTTCGTACCATATGAAGGAAAAGAATATTATTAATTCGAGTATTTTATTCTTCCCACCATTTTATTTTGTCGTTACTGCTGTAATCAGTTCCTATTTATGCTCTGGCTGTTTGATAGTTTCAAATACCAATTTTTTCCCCTTACAATTATTTTCTGGCCAGCTTTGAAAAGAAGTCAAATGAGGATAATTGCTTTTGCTCTCTGATGAATTTCTTGGTTCTGGTGTTTTAAAATGCAAGATGATGATGGAGCTTCTTTGCTTCTGTTTTAATCAAAGCATTTCACATTTGGGGAAGATTTCTTAGAAATCAGCAGAAAAAAAACCAACCCGCTTCCGTGGAGCTGAGGTTGAAATGGCTTAAAATCGCCTTTTCCCAAGATTTTTCACCAGCTTTTCAAAAGCACAGGGAGAGTTCTGTGACAGCAGTTCGAAGTGAGGGCAAAATTGGGGATTTTTGCTTGTTTTGCCTCAAATTGAGTCTGCCCTGCCCTGTTTGTGTGCAAATTCCCCTGAGCACGGTGGAAAGTCGATGGTTTCCACATCTCCTGCCCCTGGCACCCAAGCACCGTGGTGTGACATCTGCCAGGGCCACTCACAAAGCTCACAGGGCTTTGCTTTGGGGGAAAAAAGCAGCATTTAGGTGCAAAGGTTGATGCCCCAAGGGGATGAGGCCCTGGAGGAAAAGGCAAGGGAGGAGTCGGGTGTTTTGGGAGATGGGAAGAGGGGTCTGGATCACGGGTGGCTCGTGATCCGTGAGATTTAATGAATCCATGTCCAAGCAATTTGTTTTACAGATAAATCCCAGATTATTCTGAGTTGGGAGGGACCCCCAGGGATCAAGTCCAGCTCTCAAGTGAGCAACCCATCCAGGGATGGAATGCCCATCCACAGGGAGCTCCAAAGGGGCTTGGCAGCCCCTAAATCTTGGCTAGGGGGGGTGGTTTGCAGCATTTATCCCTTGGGTGTCTCTCTCCAGTGCAGCAGGGCTGATGTAGGGACCTTTGGGCACCCAAATCCACCCCAACTCTTCATTTCTCCTGCTCTGAGGGCGGGGCCATGACAATGGCAGGTCCTGGCAGATCACAGCCAGAGCTGGACGTGCCAAGAGGGAAAAGTGCTGGGTGTTCTTAAAAATGGGATTTTTGGCAAATGGAAATATCACCACAAACCAAAGCCCTGTAAAACTGGGGTACAAAGAACTGAGAATCCAAGCCCTGTAGGATTCAGTGAGCAAGGCCTGGCAGAACTGGGACTGAGCTCCTGCAAAGGTGGCTCTACCCAATTTCCAGTTGTATTTTCCCCTAAGGAATATTATTTTAGTTTTATAGTTTAATGTTATTTTCCCAACGTGTGAACACAAATTTCTCTAACAGCAGGCATCAATGGCATGGATCAATGTCCTGAAAACATTGGCATTTCCCCTGCCTGCATCAGTCCAAGCAGTGTGGTGGCAGAGAACAGCATGACTTGGAATTTCTCAATCACGATGTTCATGTTCCCAGTGTTTGGGCAGCTCCCACAGAGGTGACAAAGCTGTCCCTGGGCTGGGCCTGGTGAAAAGTCACATTGGTTGTGCTGTCTCAGGGGTGAGGAGCTGTTAGATTTGATTTGATTTTTTAAAATGTTTTCATATATTAGTTTAGTTTAGTTTATTCTACTTATTTTTGTCAGGCCTGCTCCAAGCCCTGAGTGTGTCTCCCCCTAAACCTCCTTCCAGCCCTTCCCATGGTGTTGGATCCTCCAGCTCTGGCGTTTTTCCCGTGCCAGTACAGGCTGAGCTGTGCCTGCACCGGCTCTGCTGCCCCAGCCTCCCTTCCTAACTGAGCTCCCGAAAATTTGCACTTCCAGTGCCTTGGAATTGTCCCCCTGCTCTGTTCTGAGCTCCATGTATTGTGTGGGTCCCTAAACACCATTCCCCAAGCACAAGGAGCGGGGTGTTACCCGGCATCCCAGCCTGCTCAGAGCCTCTGCAGAGGCACCTCCACCTCCCCAGCTGGACCTGGGATGCTGTGGGAGCTGGGAGTTGGTTTGTGATTGATGGACCCTGGGGATCTCTTTTAGTAACGGGCTCATCATTGCCCTGCTGGGGAGGGATCATTTATCTGCCTCTCACTCAACATCCTACCCTGGTTTGGAGCTCCTGCTCCATCGAGCTCCCAGAAATTTTCTGCTCCACCAAAGGGATTCACCTGAACAGATTTGTCCGACCACAGTTCCTTTTTCACCTGGTGAACTCCACCCTGAAGGATTTACTTAGGATGCAAAGTGAGCCTGGTGCATTGGTTTGGAGCTCCTGCTCCATCCAGCTCCCAGAATTTCTGTGCCCCACCAAAGGGATTCACCTGAGCAGATCTGTCTGCTCCTTTTCCACCTGGTGAACTCTATCCTGAAGGATTTATTTCGGATGAAAAGTGAGCCTCGTGCGTTGGTTTGGAGCTCCTGCTTCATCCAGCTCCCAGAAATTTTCTCCTCCACCAAAGGGATTCACCTGAGCAGATCTGTCTGCTCCTTTTTCACCTGGTGAACTCCACCCTGAAGGATTTATTTCAGATGAAAAGTGGTTGGTTCTGTCGCTGTTTGCAATGCTTGCCTGGAAACAGGAGATGTGTTTGATTGGAGCCCATTGTTTCATTCTTCTTCTCTTGTGACTTCTTTTGTTTGTTTTCCGTTTAGCGTTTTCCTTGCTTTGTTGTTTCTGGAGGTGAGTTCTGGCTTTGTTCAGCCCCTCTGTGTCGTTTGCCCCGCTCAGCCTCTGCACCTGAGGGACTCCACAGAGCGAGGGGTCTTTAGGGCAAACCATTGGTGCAGCTTCCTTGGCAGCCAGAACAGAGGAGGGGGGACAAGGGGACGATTCCGAGGCACTGGATGTCCAAAGCACTTTTTGGTGCCACTTCCAGAGGAAGGAAGAGCCCTCAGGCTCATCCCCAGGGGTCACACAAAGACCCCGCAGCAAACATGGGGTTTTTCCCTGGTTCTGCCTGACCTGATGCCTGAATTCCCCGTGTTTGGGTTCCTCCTCTGCCTGTCCCATCCCAGCCAGAGCTGCACCAATGGCCCGTACAAAAGGGGCTGCCACGAGCACACCCTGCCCCAGGCAGGGACACGGCCTGGGGCTCACCTGGCACCCACAGCCCAGGCGTTCCCCAGCGCCCTCTCCTCACCTTTTCTTGGGAAAAGCCTTAAAATAGCGATTTTTCAGCAGTCCTAAATTTGTAGGAGCCTGCCAGGTAGTCAGGCACGCTTTGAGGGACTTTTTGCACTCTGTGATTTACGAGGTTTGGGGTTTTTTTTAATTCTATGAGGTAACGGATCACAGTGGTAGCCAGATCCAAGGAGATAATTTAATCCCAGGTGAATGAGGGGTGAGTTTTGGGTGGGAGGAGAACGTGGGTGGTGGATGGGACGCCGTGGGCAGTGGCAGAGACAGCTCCTGGACGTGGGCACCAGACCTAAGCACGGTTTGTCAAATTGCCCACTGCTGCTTTCCAAAGTTCCTTGTGCTTCCCAGGACAACTTCCCAGCCTCCAAAGACCTCCTTCTGTCTCCAGGACTGGTTTTTGCTGGTCCCACCTGGGGCCGTTCACAGCACTGGTGCTGTAATTGCAGTCCCACGGGGGGACAGCGCCTGTCAGTGCCAGCAAGGCAGAAAAGCCACGAGAGAAGCACCTCAGTCCCTTCACCCCGACTTCTCTGTCCCTTTTGTACAGGTCTGGGGATGCAGGGGAGGGAGGGGGGAACTGCTCTGTTTCTCCAGGTTCTCCATCTTGGAGGTTTCCCATGTTTTCCTTCTGTCTTGGGAATACCGTGGCTGATTTCCACGTCTCTGTTGGGCTGTGGGGACCCAACAGGACCCAGCAAGAAGCTGCCTGAACACCCAGCCCGTGACCTGTGCTGTGCTGGGGAGGGGGGGGTGTAGATTAGCAGAGGTGTTCTTTTTCTCTTGCTGGCCGTGGTTTCTTCCCTCTCCTCCTGCCCCTGGAGTGTGTCAGTGCGTGAGGTTCTGTGATTCCTCCCGTGGGTTTTTCCTGGCTGTCACGGCCACTCGGCCACACCCAAAGCCCCCCTCTGGGCCTGAAGCCACCCTCTGGGCTCTGTCCCTCGTTGCTGGTAAGTAGCATCCGGTGAAAATCACCTCCTGCCGTCGTTTTGCCCCGGAGGAGGAGGAGGAGGAGGCCGTGTTGGCTTTGTGGTGTCACCCGCGGCGGTTCCAGGGAAATCGGCGCTTTCCAAAAGGCGGCTCCAGCCACGGGAGCAGAGCGGTGACCCCGCAGTGCTGCAGGGCTCGTGTGCCAAGGGCAGAGCGTGGCCTCCGTCCTGCCCTGCCCCACATGCACAGAGGTTCATCCCAGCCTCCCTCTGAGGGGCGTTCATCAACTAAACAACAACTAAACCCAAAATCTCCGTGTGTACCGGGGGCTCGCTGCTGACTTCCAGGTAAATCAGGGCAGCCCCGTGCATTCTCCTCCATCCCAAGTTTCCCACCTGTTTTGCCAAAGGAATTTCTTGGTTATGCCCTGAGGAATTCGTGCGGTCAGGGCCTTGTTCTCTGCAGGTTTTTGCTGCCAAGGAGTAAAAAATGTCCCCAGCTTGAGCAGCCTGGAAGCGATCATTTTCTTGGCCAGCAGGCAGGGCCTGCCACCCCCACTCTGCTCCTATTTCATTTGGCACCAGACAAATACAGAAATCCTGAGGTTTAGGTAAAATCCTTCACCTGGCTGCCCAGCAGATTATTTGCTTCAAGCAAAACTTTTTATGATGCCTTCCATAATTTCTCTAATACTCAGTCCAGGTTTCTGACCCTCTGGATTTTGCGCTGTATGCGTTACCCGAGCCAACATTTCTGTTTAGAACAATCCATTAATTTTAATAAATGTATATTTAAAACTCTACTTCTGTGATACCCAAAGAACATTCGATTTTAGCTGGGCCTTCTGGTTTGTTAGAATTGATTGTTAACAGATTTAAACGCTGCTGAAAGCAGGAGGAAAAATGCTGCAACTGAAAAGGCAAATCAGGAGGTGAAGGGATTTTACTTTCAGTCTTGGGGAGGGTTCTTGGAATGCTGTAGATTGATAAAAACAATTGTTTAGAACCAGGAAAAAATGAATGCCTCAAGCCAAGCTCTTTTAGGATACTTAGAATCCTGGATTTCTGTGGATTCCCTGCCTTTTCTGTGCGATTCAGTGATTCCCGTATTTACAACCCCCCACGTAAATGGTGCGGAGGAGATGGAGGAGAATCTACAAAATTCCTTGAGCTGCAAGAAGCTCCTTTAACCCTGGGCCCTGCCCTGCTGAAGCTGCAGCAGAGCTGAGGTTTTTAGGCACGGTGACCCGTTTTGGGGCATTCTGAGCCAGGCACATCCCAATCCCTGTCCGAGGAGAGAGGTAGGTGCTTCTGGAGAGCCACTCTGAAGCAGGGACTGAGGAGCAGCTGCCTGGCACCAGCTGCTGGAGCTCAGGTGGATTTTTGGAGCCCAAGGTCCTCTCTCCAGCTTCCCCCTGGTGCCAAGAGCAGGAATTAGCATCCTGCTCCACGTGGAGACGATGATTTGCAGCACAATCCCCACGTGGCTTCGCTCCCAGAGGTGACTCCTGCAGGAGCTTGGCGGTGTGAGTACCAGGGAGGCGAGGAGCCCCGAGACCGTCGTGTGCCTTTCGGTTCCCCTTTTCATTTTGGCCCCTTTCGGTTCCGTTTTGGACTCTTTGGTCGTGTCCCCGTTCTCCAGAGGGTGGTGTGTCCGTGGCTTCCACAATCCTGGAGCTTGCCTGGTCTCCTCCCCGTCTGCATCCGACAGGACACGGCCTGTACGAGTCTCCTCCCAATGTCTTCTATGGTTTCTCTGCTCGTTTGGTTTGGTTTTTGGTTTCTTTTTTTTTTTTGGTTTTTGTTTGCTTTTTTTCCTTTCTCACTTTTTGTTTTCTTTGTTTGTTTTGTTTTTTTGCATGTGCAGTTTTGTAAAGCAAACTCGAGGTACTGTATCTCGCAGCTCGTCAGTCTCCAGCGTAAATTCACCGTGAGTTGCTCTCTGTTACGATATTCACTAAATGGATTTCTCATTTAGAGCTCGATAAACCTTCCCCTTCTCCTGGTGCCTTCACTCTCCCTGTGGTTTGTTTCCCTCCACCCCCCCCCAAAAACCCATTCCCATCATTGTGGAAAGCCTCCAGACCAACACCCAGGGAAAGGACTGGAAGGCGTTGCTGTCATTTGATGCTTGTGATTTGTGAGCAACTCTGTCGTGTTCCATACATTGACTGTGACTCTTCCCCCCTCTTCCTTCCTTCATTTTTCTCCCTCAATTCCTTTCCGTCATTCCTCCTGACCTGTTTTCCTCTCTTCTCCCGTCTCCCCTCGTTTGATGGTTTGTGCTGTTCTCACCTGTAGTTGTTTCTGTTCTCTGTGTTTATTCTGTGCTGGGCTGTTGGCTTTGATGTCCCACCAGTGTTTGCACTCCGGGTTCCGTGGGAGAACCAGGAGAGCCCTCTTGGAGGGAAAACTGGAGGAGGATTTCAAAAGGATTCTGGGAACGGGGTCCAAGTGAGACCAAATTGGAAAACTCTTGAAAAGCTGCTCGAACCGGAGCTTAAAGCGACAGATTTTGTCAGAATGAGGCACTTGGCAACTCCCCTGGAGCTGGAGTTGAGCAAACACAGTGGAAAACTTCCTCTCCTTCCATGTGCTTCCCAGCAATCCAATCGTGCTGGCTGTGCTGTGAGTCAGGGTGTGCTTTGACACCGAGGCAGGTTGGTAACGACATCATTACTGCTGCTGCCTAACCCCAGAAAGTCCTCATCAGCTCCTCTCCCACCCCCGTGAGCGTCCTTTGGGTTATCCTTTAACTCTGTGACCTTGTCTTTCTTCTTTAATGCTCTTGGAGACTCAAGTAAGTGCAATTCCAACCCGGGGGTTTGTCCCGGCCCCACAGCAGGGACCAAGGTACTGTGAAGGTTTTCCAGCAGGTTTTCCAGCAGTTTTTCCTTCCTGATGTTTCCCTGGGTGTTTTGGGGGTCCTTGTGCACTGGTGGATCTTAGACAAGTTGGGATTTAAAACGTTGATGCTTTGTAGGAGTTGAACTTCTGTGACCGAGGTTGAGCTGTTGTGACTGCCAGGGTAGGTGTGCCCTGTCTGTGCCCACGGGGAAAATTAGGGAATAAATCAGGTGAAGGCATCTTTTGGATCCTTTCTCCCAATGTATTTCCTGGCTGCTGGAAGTTTTCACAGGCACAGGGGTGCAGAGAGGGCTCAGCTGCCCTTCAGGTGCCTCCCACCCTGACAGGAGGGAGAGGATGGAGAGAGGGAGCTGCCTTCTCCCCAAAACTCTGATTTCCCCCAGCAGAAGTTACCCCAAACTGCTCCCAATCAATGTTTTTCCCAATTAGGAACAAAGCCTTGAAAGAATACAGAATTTTTCCTCTTTTCCAAATATCCAGAGGCGTATTTGGAAAAGGGGAAAAAGAGTTTGCCTTTTGTGAAAGGATGAAACCAAACTGCGGGTACCAAAACCCATTTGGAAGGAGGATCTGGCCACATTTTGAGGCCTTTTTCATTGAGTTTTGTCGTTAATTACCCACCAGAACATAGACCCTGGAGTTTAACTTCTGTTTCTAGCTAATATTGGGAGAAGTGTTATGAAGGAATAAGTTTTGTCTCTGTGAAGCTGCAATATCAAAATGATCACATGTATAAATGTAGGAAAAGAGATAAAATTCATAAATCAATATATTAAATTTCACATAATGATCTAGAAAACGAATGCAATTTATTATCTATAAATTGTAATTTCTAAAACCAAAAGCAAATTCAAGAAAAATTTTGGAGGGATTTGAGAACAATTTTGGAGGATAATTACCTCGAACCAAGATAATTATTCCCCTCAGAGATAATAACACTTTAAAAAGTGTTTTCACTTTGGTTCTGTGATGCCCCAGCTCCCTGGGAATGCTCGGAGCATCTCCCAAGGGATCTCGGGAAGGAGATGGAGCTCAGGAGGATAAAAAAAGGTGCTGAAGCATCCAAGCAACAACTCCAGGGTCACTGGCAAAGCACTTTTATTTAAACACCAGCGCTGAGTTCAGCTGAGAGAAAATTGTTTTATCATCTCCCAGAGAGATAAGACAGTCGGCCAACCCCAAAGTGAAACATTCCATTGTGTTCTCCAAGTGGAAAATGGAAACGTGGGGACTTTATGAGCTCCGAGTTCATGAGCAGAAAATAGGATTTGAGTGGAAAGGTTTTGTTGCATTTGAACAACAAATCCCCTTTTGATCTGAAGCACAGAATTTCACACCCACCGTGTACCGTGGGGTTATTTTTAACACGGAATTATTGTCTTTCCGTAGGCAGCTTCCATTCATTATTTACTGGAGCAAAGTTTTAAGGATTTCCATGAAGCGAAGCAGTGATTTCAAAGGTTATGGGAACGAAGTCTTGAATCATTAAGGAGCACCCTAAGATTAGAATCTGACTAAAAATACACTTCCCTTTCCTGAACAAACCACGCATTTTTAATTTATACCAATATTAGTCATTGATTCATTAATATTAATATTCATTAATATCCCAGATTTTATTTGATTCTCTGGGAATTGTGGGGTTTTCTTTCTAGCCACAGGCAGGAGTTGTTTGGTGCTGTCTTAATCCAAGGAAAACCAGTGGAGCTGGTACCAGCAGTGGTTATCTCCAACATTTCCAGCCTGGAGGATCTGGGAATGGAGCAGAGCCTTCAGAGAATTCCAAATATTCCAGAAAACAGGGCTGGGGAGTACAGCAATGAATTGCCAGCAGTGTTTGTAGGATGTCTGCAGTCAGGAGTGATTTACAGGGCAATTTTCTTAATGGCTTCAGGAGGATTTTAAGCAGCCAGCAGTGAGCAGGGTTCAGATAAGGAGTTGGCTTTATGGGTTTTTTTTTTTGTGTGTGTGGAGTAAATATTTGTTATCACAAAGGCTCTTTTTGATCAGTTTTTGATCAGTTTTTGATCAGTTTTTGATCAATTTAGACAAGTCCTGCCCTGCTCGTGCTGTAGCTGGGCTGTGCCTGCCCCGATTTGTACAGAATTCACTGCTCCAAGCGAGGGGGAAGCAGAGGAATTCATTTTTGCCCTGCTGATGTTTTTCCATCCCCTCTGAAGTCCCTCCTGTTGCTGCATCTCCTCCCGGGCCGGCAGCTGGACTGAAGCCCTGCTTTGTTTCAAGGGGTGCCATCAATCAGCTCCCAAGCTGTCCCCGTGCCCAGAGAGCACCAGGAGAGGAGGAGCTGTCCCAAATCCCCGGCCTCGGTGGCTGTGGGGACTCGGAGAGAGCCGGAGCCGGACAAATCCAGCTGGACAAGCAGATAACACTTCCCCTCCCGTTGCTGCTGCTCTGGCTCTGGAATTTCCAGCTCTGTCCCCATGGGACACCCATCCTGTTCTGGTGCTTTACCCCCATTCCTACAGCAGCCTCAGTGCCCTGGCTCTGGCTCCTGACTGGTGTTTTTGGGATGCCAGGATTTGGGATGCTGCTCACGGCTCTGGAGATGGAATTGAGCTCGCAAGCACCCGCGTTTTCCACACGGGGTTTTTCCCGCGCTTCGTAAATATCCTGATTTGTCTTTTTTGTCTGGTTTTTTTGGAGCGTTTTCCCTGTGGGAAGAGGAACGGCTGTGCAGGCATTGCTGCTGCAGCTCCTGCTCTGGGGTTGTTGGTGCCCAGAGCCAGCGGGTGCCTTTGTGCCGGAGTTTTTGGCACTCGCCTCCGTGACTTGTGTCAGCGTTAAGGATGCAGCTCGTTTCCAGCTGCTGGGAAATTCGAGGCCAGAACTTGGCAACAGGGTGTAGATATTTAATTCTGGTGGTCAGCTCTGACTTGGGGATTCAGTGAGGTTCCTTCAGTGAGGTTCCTTCACATCTGCCTGGCTGCTCTCATGAGGGTTTTCAGTGAGTTTTTGACTCTTTAGCAGCGCCAGGCAACAGCAACCTCGGTAAAGAAGCGATTCCCCAGCAGAGCCCAGTGACACAAAACCCTTCTGACAGCTCCCACTGTGCCACACGAGCGTGGCTGGAGGTCACCTCCCCAGGCCCTGTGCACGGTGACAGAGCCAGACAGTCCCAATCAGCACCAAAACACGCAAAAGCTGCTTTTCCCCACTGCCAGGGGAGCCCAGAAAATGCGTAAGGAAGTTGTGTTTGCCTCCCAAGCGGGCTCTGCTTGCTCTGGCTGCAGAGCTCAGGCTGAGCTGTGGGGAATGGAGATGTCAGAGCAGGCTGGGGGGAGGAAAATGCCTTTCCTGGTTTTGCTAGGAAAAGTTTTATTAAGGAAAGAAATGGGTGCTGAGCCTTCACGAGGTTAAATCCAGAATTTCACCCTGGCAGCCAATGAAATGCAGAATTTGACTTGAGATCTTTAGGAGGAAAAGAAAAAGTCTTCCCTTCACGCCCTGGTTGGGTTTGTGGTCACTTTGAATGCAGTGGTGAGAACCCAAGTGCTGTGCTGAAAAATCAAACTCAGGGAATGCCAGAGGGGATTGTCCTCATCATAAAAGGTGGTACAGAGATGAGCAGGTGACTCCAGGGATAAAGGTGTTCCCATCTCAGCTTCATCTTGGGACACGGGGATGGGGAAGGGTCTGGAGGGGCCCGTGAGGAGCAGCTGAGGGCACTGGGATTGTTCGGCTGGAGCAGACTGAGGGCAGAGCTCCCCGGGGGCTGCAGCTCCTCCCGAGGGGCAGCTCTGATCTCTGCTCCCTGGGACAGGGACAGCACCCAGGGAACGGCTGGAGCTGGGCCAGGGCAGGCTCAGGCTGAGAGCAGGGAAAGGTTCTTCCCCCAGAGGGTGCTGGGCACTGCCCAGGCTCCCCAGGGAATGGGCACAGCCCCGAGGCTGCCAGAGCTCCAGGAGCGTTTGGGCAGCGCTGCCAGGGATGCCCAGGGTGGGGCTGTTGGGGGGTCTGGGCAGGGCTGGGGTGGAATTGGATGATCCCTGTGGATCCCTTCCAGCTCGGGATATTTTATGGATCTATGTGTGACTCTCCACTCTCTGGGCTCTTTTCCTGGTGCACAGGACACTTTTCCTCTCTTATCTGTACTTTTCCATTCTCCAGTGATGTGTGGGCTGCTGGTCCATGCTCACCTGGAAGGATGCCGTGGGTTTAGAGCAGTTCTAGAGCTGTTCCATGAGCCAAGAGGGGAGCACAGCTGGAAAACACCCCCTGGGGCTGGCTGGAAGGGGAAGGGGCTGGTGGCAGGCTCAGATCCTCAGGTTTCATTTTCCCTGCTCCTCCTGCTGATCTAACTTCTCTCGCTCACTGCTAATTTCCTCATCCAGATGTTTCCAGGTGGGGAGAAAAGCTCTGCTAATTTTGGGAAGCTTTGTGGGCTGTTCCAAAGCTCTGGCTGGGGTGTGTGATTTCTGCGTGCTGACGTTTTAATCCTTCAGACTATTCCTGAGGCTTCCACATTTCCAAAACGCAGAATTAACTCCTTTCCAGAGGGCTGATCTCATAGTGTGTGGGCAAACTAACACAGATGATCCCGCTGGCTTTCCCTGCTCGTGTTCTCTCTCCATCCCTGTTACTCCTTTGGTTCAACCCTCTAATTCCCCACCTCGGCTGAATATTCCCTGGTTTTTTGGGGTTTTTTTTGGTTGGTATTTAGGGAATCGGCGCGAATTCGGGTGCTGACTTCTCCCATTTCTCCCGCCCTTAGCAAGCAGCAGAATTCCTCCAAATCCAAGTCGGTTTGGGAGCAGAGGACGAGCCAGATCCGGATGCACAACTTCCGAGCCAGCTGCGAGGCCCTGTACAACGAGCTGGACCCCGAGGAGCGGGTCCGCTACGCCACCACGCTGCACATCCGGCCCGACATGAAAACCCACCTGGACCGGCCGCTGGTGGTGGAGCCCCGCAGCGAAGGCAGGAACAACATCACCAAGCTGAGCCCCGTGGATGTCCAGGAGGTGGTGGAGCACCCCAAAGTCACCTCGGCTGACGGGGCAGAAGCGCCACGGAAGCACCACCGGCATCGGGATAAGGAGAAGCTGGCGGAGCAGGAGAAGGGGGACGTGACCAAGGATGAGGGCGGCGAAACCGGGATGGGCAACAAGGAGGAGCGGCACAGGCAGCACCGGAGCCGCAGCAAGGAGGTGGAAGGGGGCAGCAAGGAAGGGAAAAGCGACCGGAACAGGGGGCAGGAAGGGGGGAAGAGGCACCACCGGCGGGGCTCGGTGGAGGACGGGGCCGAGAAGGAGCACCGCAGGCACCGCAGCCACCGGCACTCGTCCGACCGGCCGGGCAAGGAGGGCAACGGCACCGCCAACGGCGCCCGCGGCGAGCGGCGCTCCCGGCACCGCGGAGGGTCCCGCTCTGGGAACAGGGATGGAGAGCCCGGAGCCAAGGGGGACAACGGAGAGGAGCCCCACCGGCGGCACCGCCTCAGGAACAGGGCGCTGTCCACGTACGAGTCTGTGGAGAAGGACGGCGGCGAGAAGGAGGGCGAGGCTGGCGAGAAGGAGCACCGCAACCACCAGCCCAAGTGAGTGAGTGCTGCCGGTGGAAAAGGTGCAAAGCCTTTATTGCACATCAGAAATTCCCTTAAATACCAGCACCTAACAGGGTATCCCATCACATAAACAGCAAAGATGTTCACCTCAGTGTCCCCCAATCACCTGGGGCAGTGCACAGACACTGCCTGTTATGGTGATAGGTGAACAATACCCTAGAAGGTCACTACCTACAATTATCACATCTCCTAGGTCCAACACTGCCCAGAAACCCCCAGTCCTCTCTCAGCCCATCCCTGGTGACCTGGATGCGCTCCCAGGGTCACCTCTGGGTCTGAGAAAGGCTCTCTCTCTCTCTCTCTCCGGCCTTCAGGGCCTGTCTCTCTTCCATCACACAGTGCACCCCAACAGCCAGGCCCTCCCCGGGTCGGTTCAGGGCTCGCAAAGCCCCAGAGGTGTTCCAGGAAATCCCTTTTCCCCTGCTGTCCCTGTCCCCACAGCGGCTCCCCACACACAACCTGCGGCTCTGTTTTGCCTCAATCAGCAATGACAGAGGCTCCCAAAGACGATTTCGGTTCATAAACCAGCTCAGGTTTAAGGCAGGAAATCTCCTTGCTGTAAACACCGACGGACCCTGTAGGACACCAAGTGGAGCAGAGAATTTCCCAGCTCCCGAAGGAAGCTCCTGAGGGACATTTTATAAATTTCAGCCAGCCTTGCTTACAGCCCTTTGATTTTCATTTTTCATGGGGAGCTTTCAGCTGCACCACCAGTTGTTCCAGCACGTGGCCTCTTCCATTAAGAGCAACGATGGCCCCCATTTGCTTTAATTCTTATGTAAGTCAAGTGAGAAAAACAGCCCTGGTGAAGCATTTGGAGTAGTTAATAAAGAAGGATAGATTGCCTTTTCAGCTTTATTAGTCTGATGGAAAAGAAATTGCACTGGGATTCTTTAGAATAGAGTTCATGTCACCGTGGAGAGCTGTGAGTGGCACTGAGATAATAATTTTCCTGTCTAAATTATCTTCCTTTCAGCTGAATTTCCAAACACTCTGCCTGCTGTTCAGCGTGCTCATGTGCATGGGCTCGCTTTCCTCCTCACTGGAGCAGAGCTGCTGCTGCTGCTGCAGAGGAGAGCAGGAGCCATTTAGCTGCTGACAGCCACGTTCCAGAGTGCTTCCAGGCTGGAAAAGAGAATTCCCACATTTAAATAAGGCCTCGGGAGAGCATTAGGGAGCAGCATGTTGGGATTCATCTGGCAGCTGATCTGGGGGGTGGCTCGTGGCATTGCTACATGCAAGTGCCACATGGTCCTGGCTTGGGAGCGTCCTCAGAGTGACCCAAGGGACGTTCAGTGCCCCTCATCTTGTGATTGGGGGTTGGCTCGGGAGGTCTCAGTGGAAAAGGTCCCAAATTCTGCTGTCTGGGGGTTGTCCTGCAATGGATTTCCATGGAAAAACAAACCCAGCACGAGATGCAGCGTCAGGGACGCCTCCTCTGAACCCTTCCCGGGCCTTTTTGAACAAATCCTGCTTTTTCCTAGGGAGAACCAGTGTGAGCTGGAGGCCAGTGGCAGTGGCAGCGTCCCTGGGAGCGTCCCTGTGCACACCCTGCCCAGCACCTACCTGCAGAAGGTGCCCGAGCAGCCGGAGGATGCCGACAACCAGAAGAACGTGACGAGGATGATCCAGCCCCCGCTGGACAAAACCACCACTGTGAACATCCCTGTCACCATCACGGCCCCTCCAGGGGACACCACTGTCATTCCAAGTGAGTGAGTGCCTTTGTCCCCTGCTTTTCCTGCTGCGAAATGGCCAGGGAATGGGAATTCCCAAGGAGTGCTGGGGGCTCTGCTGGGCGCTGCCATCCTCGAGAGAGGCAGACAGGGAACTTGGTGACAGAGGAGCTGTAATTCCCACACAGGAGCTCAGCAAGGGTTCCTGGCTGCCTGGTGCCTCTGGAGAACACCTGAGAGTCCCTGGAAATGGCTCACCCAGAGCACAGAGAAAGGTGAAAGAGCAGGGAAAGCAACATCCATGTGTGATCCTGCAGCTCTGGGATCCTCTGTGACATTCCAGAGCTTTTTAAAATCCTCTGCGTCACAGTTGGAGCAGATCCACCCTCCCTGTCCTTCTGCAGAGCTCTCTGCCTTGGCTTTATCAGCACAGATTTACAGATGGCCCCAAGGTCCTTGTGCCCAGCCACCAGCAGCCTGTTCCCACCACCTTGGGGCTGATCCCTGGCAGGGTGGGATCAGCCTGGAGAAGTCTGGAGAGCTCAGGAGAATCCCAGTGTGAAATCCAAGAGGTCCACATAGGACTTTGGGCCATCAGGACTCTGCTTTCCAAGAGGCACAGCCAAAACCTGCCAGGGTCTCTGATTTTTGCTGTTGTCATCCACAAGATTTATCTTTTCTTTTGTTTCCTTCTCCTTTCTCCATTTTTTTTTTCCCTCTTCAGTGGTAATTTTCCTTTATTGCCATGCTGGGTTCCTGTCAATCACAATTTATCAGCCTCTCCCTTTTCCTGGCTGTTTCCTCTGGATCTGACTGGAGATCCAATAAGGAGTTTATTGAACATGTCACTCAAACACAATGAAATGTCCTTTCCTTGCAAAATAAAATCAAAAGTAATAAAAGCCCTGTGCTGAGCACATTCCAAAGGGTGGGGTTGTTGGACTTTAGGTCCTGGGAATTAATGGAAGAACCTTTATGTGTGTCTAAGAAGAGAACTTGCAGCATAAAATGTTACCCCGTTCATAGATGGGACATGATCTTCAGTAAATTATCCCTGGAAGTGAAGTTAGGATGAAAATTGGGGAATTTCCAACCTTTGGGAGGGAGGTTTGGAACAATCTCAGAGAAGGAGGTCCTAAAACCTGCTGCAGGATGGAGCTGCACACTTCTGCACATGGGGAGCTCTGACCAAACCGAGGTGCACGATGCAGGCACAGCTCTGAGGGGGTCCAACAAGTCCTTTCCAGGTTTTTTCCTAATTCTGGGAATTTCAGCAATCTCAACCCCCAAATTATTAAACCTCATCCATGGATTTGCTCTTTTGCATGTTCCAAAGCCACTTGTGCTGCTGATCCGTGGGAGAAAACACCGAATTACGAGGTTGCTCAGATTCCCTTTTTCTTTCCTCTCAAGGATCCCGAGCTGATCCCTCTCCCTAAGAATTTGTGCTCTTTGGGATGGGTTTTCCAGCCCCAGTTTGGCAGCTCTGGGATAAAAAAGCTGATGGTTTCTTTCCATTTCCTGGCTGCTCCGTGGCTCAGCTGAGGGGTAGAGCTGCCTCACCCCGGAATGATGATAATCCAGCGATTGTCCATCCCATGGAATCAGCACTTCCAAAGGCTGGGGGCTCTCCCAGCTGCACTGTTGGCATTTCCAGCTGTCCCAGGCAGCGGGAAGGCTGCGGATCCACTTTTTAACCTTTTCTTTCTCTGTGTTTTCCCTGAATTCCCGTTTCCAGTGAACAACGTGGAGTTTGAAAGCAAAACAGAGGAGAAGAAGGACGTCGATGACTTGACGAAAAATGGGCCTAAACCGATCCTGCCTTACAGTTCCATGTTCATCCTCAGTCCCACAAATCCGTAAGTTCCTACAGCACCAATCGTGGCTTCCAGGTGCTTCAAAGGGTGGGATTTTCATCTCTGGAAAGACGTTGGGACATGAAATAAAAGCTCATTTCTGTGGGCCAGTGATGCCTTAGAAGGTCTCCCAGAAACGGAGACTAGACAGGATGATGATTAATGATGTAATATCCCCACGCTTGCCCCCCCTTTCAGAGTCTTTGGTTTACACTTTTTGGGCCTAGGACGGTCTGGGTGTCCTTGGAGAGCAGGCCTGGAGAGGCTTTGTTATTTCTAATTAACATGAGAGCAGAAATGAACAGGCTACAAGAAACTCCAGAGTTACACACCAGGCAGTGCAGGATTTGAAAAATATAAAAGTCCAGATGCTGCTGTTCAGCTGGGTTTTCCTGGGGGAATAAATTACTAGGACAGGGAAAAGAAAATGCTTTAGGCAGACCCTACCTGATGTAGGTCCCAAAAAATGGGAGCACGGGTATTGTTGGGAAAAGACTTTATCAGGAATAACAGGCTGAGGACTGTCTGGATGCCAGCAAATTCCTGCAGGTTCCTCAGCTGGAATCCCTGCTCTTTCCATAAAGTGGTTCTGCATCACTGCAAACTTTGAACTTCTGGGAAAACCTGGATATTTTTTATTTGCCAAGGCTGGGAGCGCAGCAGTGGGATCTGCTGGGATTAGGGCATTTCTTCCCCTTCAGGCAGCGCTGCCTCCTGGGGAGCTTTGGACTCAAAGCCTGGAAATTCAGAATCTGTTCCTCTGGAGAGCTGCAGGACCAGGGGGGAGAGAGAGGGGTTGGAATAATTGTGGCGTGAAGGGCTGTGAGGCATTCTAAGGGAGGGTGTTGGAAACTTCTGGAGATCCCCTGGGAGCAGAGGTTTCTCTCTGGCTCAGGTAAACTTGTTTCTCTCTGCCCAAAGGGAGCTCTGATCCTTCTTTGGCAGCTGGATTTGAGAGGGAAATGAGTTCTCCTGCAGCTCCTGCTGCTCGGGGCTGTGACATCTGTGCAGTCGTGGAGCAGAACAGGCTCCGTGTTCTCATATTTGACATCCCTGTGGTGGAAGCAGCCCCGGACACTGGGCAGGCTGAACAGAATCCCAGAATACCCTGAGCTGGGAGGGACCCACCAGGATCATTGATCCAGCCCCCGGCCCTGCACAGACACCCCAACAACCCCACCCTGGGCATCCCAGGTTGTCTGAACGCTCCTGGAGCTCTGGCAGCCTCGGGGCCGTGACCTGGGGAGCCAAATTAGGGTTGTGGAGCTTGGCCTCTGTCTGCTTGGATAAGGAAATGGTATTTCCCTAATATTTGGTCTTTTTGCTGTGAAGGGACCTCCAAAAATGAGCAGGGAAGGATCTGCCAAGGCAGCACCGCTGGGTGGGGACAAGAGGGTGCTGAGCCCAGGGCTCTGAGCTGAGACTGGGCTGGGCAGGCAGAGAAGCAGCAAAAACTTCCTCGTTCCCTGGGGCTGCTTCTTTTCTCTGCCCTCATCCTGCAGTTAGGCCCTTCTGAGCCTCAGAGCCCAGGATTTGGGGGTTGTTTCAGTTGTTTGGCAGTTTTCTCCAGCTTACACCCTCCCAAAATAAAACCCCTGTGCTGAAAGACCACTGGCAAAACAAAATTCACCGGGAGAAAAAGCGTTACAAGCAAGCCAGGGGGGAATAACACGACAAAGCCCAATGTCAGCAGCTTGTTTTTCCTCCTCTGGGCAAGATGCAGAGCCAGCTGCATCCCCCCAGGTGTTCTGGTGGTGGGAACTCCTCCAGGGAGCTCTTTCTGCTCGCTGGGCTAGGAAGCTTTTCCCATGTCCCTGCCAAGCCCTGCTGGGGATCCGTGAGCCGGCTGCTGCCAGAGGGGAGAACAGCTCAGGGAAGCAGAAATGAATTCCCTTTCTTTTCCTCCAAGTGCCACCGCCCTCTTCGAGCACGCAGGGCTCTGAAAGTGATTTCTCAAGCCACCACTGGCAGTTCACCAATGCTCCCACATCTCACTGCTGGTTATGAATGGCAAGGAGCTAAAAATAGGGGCTTGTTATTGCTTTGATGAATTGAGTTTGATGTGGGAATTAGGGCTACAAATGTTATTGGGAACGTTGCCTTTCACTTCTGTGGCTCCACGGAGCACAGAGATGATCATCTTCTCCTGGCACATTGAAAACCAGAGTTGAGGGAACCACAAAAGCACTTTTCTCCAGGTTATTTTCTGTCAAATTTGCTTCCCTGGTATTTGCAGCTCTTTTCTGCTCGGAATCCATTAGCGAGCCAAAGAAAAGGAATATGTAAGCAGACGTGAAAAATAGACTTTAATTCTCACTGTTCAGATATTTGCTTAGAGAAAATGGGATAGAGGAGCTGAAATACATTCTCAGATAACCAAGTTGCTGGCGAGTTAAATCTGTAATTTGATTTGCGGGCTAAGTCCTTTATTCAGCTGACAAATATGGTGCAAATGCAGAGCTCTGTGTGCAGTTAAGGGTTTGGGAATTGTGGTCAGACAGAATTATTAGCTGCAATTCGTGAAGAGTTTTGGATTGCTTAGAAGTGGGAGCGTGTACCACTTTCCTCGGACGCAATTTGTGAATAAAAAGGTTAAGTGGAAGGAATCAAATCTACTCCTGTAAAGTATTTGTGCTGTAAAGTGTGACTTGGAGTGAAGTGCAGGCAGAGGGGGATTGGTGGGAGGAACACTCAGAGCCACAAAGGCAGATTCAGCTGAGACTCTCAGCATTTTAAAGGGATCAGTTGACATTAAAAAGGATTTCAGAGCTCGTTTGGAACTCGCAGGGCGTTTACCTGGGAGTTCGGAGGGAGAGGGATGGGGGAGTGCCATGAACGTGATTTGCAGAGTTGAGTGTGGATGCTTGAAAGCTCTCGGTGCTCTTTGGACGGATGGGTAGAGAGATAAATAGATGGGGAAGTAGATAGGGAGATAGAGAGATAAAGAGATAGGGAGATAAATAGAGAGATAAAGAGATGAGGAGATGTTGCTTTGCAGAGGGCGTGGAGAGCAGTGCAGAGATGTCAAACTCCCTTATTAAATCTGCTGCAAACTGGAATTTAAAGCCTGGTTTTTATTTTCTTCCCATTACTACAGCAGGAATGCCAAAGGCGCTGTTCCTGCTGGGTTTGTGCCACTTTTCCAGCCCTCACAGCCCTGTGACCCCTCCCCTGTGCTCCTGTTCCCCCAGGATCCGGCGCCTGTTCCACTACATCGTCAACCTGCGCTACTTCGAGATGGTGATCCTGATCGTCATCGCCCTCAGCAGCATCGCCCTGGCTGCAGAGGACCCTGTCCAAGCTGAGTCTCCCAGGAATGACGTGAGTGCCACTCAAAATTCCCAGAATTCTGGCTTTCCTTCTCCCGTTCCCATCTCCGCAATGCTCTGTAACGCTGGCAGTGCCAAATTAAAGCTTTGATAACGCACCCGAATTATCTTTGTTCCACTGTCAAAATGCTCTCGATTCCTGTTCCCTTCCTGCTGCTTCTGGGTTGGAGAGCTTGGAAATTGTGTGGCTGCTGTGGCTTTGGTGGAGGAGCCGCAAAGCTGACAGCCCATCCCGCAGTGGGAAAAGCTGCTGGATAATCCCTTCAGGAAAGGATCTTCAGACATTTCCTTTTGCAATGTCCCTTTTGCCTTGTTAAACCTGCCAGAGGTGCGGGTGCACTGAAGCCAGCCTTGGCTGCAGGCTGGCAAGGGCTGGGGAAATGCTGCTTTAACTCAGGCGATTCAGGTTTGTGCCTAAATGATCTGAAAACTTTCCCAGATGATTTTTGTCCATCCCAGCAAACAGAGCAGTGCTAGATGAGCTGTTGAACCTTGCTCCTGTGCAGGTTATTTCAGTGCGTGGCCTTCCCTAACACACATTTCCCTCTCCCATTTAGGCTCTGAAATATCTGGATTATATATTCACAGGAGTCTTCACCTTTGAGATGGTGATCAAGGTAAGAACTTTTCCAAGCGGAGAGAGTCACCTCCTCTTCCAGATTTATTTGTGAGAAGCTGGAGAAAGGGTGGAGCAGGAGAGAATTGGGAAGGATGGGGAGCTTGAACTTGGGAACAGCTCTTAAAATCAGATGGAGCAGCTCTCCTGGTTTCCTTCATCTCATATTTTATGGAGGAAAATCAGGATGTCTTTAGGAGCTGTGTAAGAGGATAAGAATTGGGAAGACGCAGGAGCTGCCAGACCCTGCTGAGACACTCCTGACTCTTCCCTTTCCCTTTGGCACTGAACAGGAATATCAATAACAGCTGATTCTTGGTTTGTCATGTTTCAAAAAGCTGAGAATTTATCTTTTTGCTCAACAGGGTGGCAGGTTTTGCCAGGACTGTGGGCAGTAACTTCCCAGAGAGCACAGTTCCATGAAGTCGGGATTCAGTGTTGGGATAAGGCAGGAGCTGGGTTCCCCTGTCGGAGCAAGATGCAAAAGAGATGCAGAATAAAACCAGGATTAATACATGTGTGTGGAAGGAATCCTAGGGAGCAGTGAGGGCTCTTGTTTTGACAGCTTTTGGTTAAGTTTGATTGATTTGAGCTTCATTTTTGGGAGAGTTTTCCTGCCTGTTCGAGAGGAGCGGCTTGGCCGAGGGTCTCGGCAGTTTGTGAAGGGTCCTTTGGTCTAGAACCTTCTCCTGCCCCTCAGCAGGGTGGATTTGGGCCATGCTTGATTAAAACTCTTCCTTTTCTTGGGTTTTCTCTGCAGATGATTGACTTGGGGCTGCTGCTCCACCCCGGCTCCTACTTCCGTGACCTGTGGAATATCCTGGACTTCATTGTGGTCAGTGGGGCCTTGGTGGCTTTTGCCTTCTCGTAAGTTCATTTTCCTTCTCCTCCCAAATCCCAGGGAATGAGTGACAGAGGGGGCAGGACCTGTAATGTTTGTGGCTCCATTTCTCAGTGAGATGTTCAGCTCCTGCCCTTTTTCCTCTGGTGGCTGGGCAGACAGGGGGTGAAGAAAAGGAATAAACCCAACTAAATTTGTGCTGTGGAACCTCTTGAAAATCCTCCCAGCGTGAGGCTGAGCCCCTTCACTGCTCATTCAAACACCAAGCCAAGATTTTTGGGACTCCTTGGCCAAGTTCTTTTCAGGAACTCGCTGCTGTGGCAGTCCAGTGTCTCCAGGCAGTGGTTGTAGGAATTGCTCTCACTGTGAAAAAACTGAAAGAAATCAGCTGATAACTCCGTGAGCTCTTGGCAAACCCTTATGTCCAGAGTTGTGGATATTTCTGCTTCACAAACCTTTGCTATTTCTCTCCTTTTCTCTCCCCTCTCACTCAGGAACTCGTATTTCCACTTTTATTTCTCCCTCCCTCAACCCCAGCTCTGGATTTATGACTTTAAATAATACCCCACGTTCTTCTTTCCTATCACGGAGGATTTTGAGCAACACACAGAGAGGAAGAACTCTTTACAAATTAAAATTAGCTTCCCATTTGAGCCTCTTTTCTTGGAAACAACCACAGGAAGAGCAACGCAGCTCCTTCCAACCTTCAGTAGCCGAGCTGGAGGATGGAAGGAAATTTCCCACTCGTTCTGAGGCACGGGAATTGTTTGCAAATGCTTTGCTGAGAAACAAAAGATGGCCTGGAAACAGGCAGCAGGACTTGACCACTTTAATCTTCTGCTAAATTAGCCCTGAGCAATTCTGGGAGTGTTCAGCAGCTCACCTGTTTGTCGACACGATGATTAGAGGAGAGGAAATTGTTTAATTTGCTAATGAGAATTAGCAGCGTTGCACTCGCTAATGAGGAAAGCATCCACCTTTGTCAGGGAGCTGTGGCTGGGCTGCTTTAAATTGGCAGCAGTTTTGAAGCAGGGCCAAATCCCTGCTCCTCCCTCAGCTCTGCACACACACACACACACACACACACACAAAAAAAAAAGGCACAAAATGTTGCCTTTCTGGTAAAATATTCCTCAGGAATTTTTCATTTTCCAGATTCCTGTGGCATTGAGGCTGTGAGATTTGTATTTTCGATCTGCTTTTCCTCAGTGCAAATGCTGAATGGGAATAAACCCTCCAAGCTAAATCGACCAAAAAGTGGATGGACAGGGTTGATATTTTAGGTGTGATTTTGGGGGATGTTGAAATCTGGGCTTGTGCCCGATCCTTCACCAAATTATTCAGTTCTTGGAGGAAATCGTATCCAACATAATTTTGTCAAAGGGGTGCTGCCCTCCCCTCTTTAAACATTTTGTCCCTCATTAAAAATCAGTTTTTTGGAGGAGCTGAGTGCTCTGTCATAAGCAAAACTGGCTTGGTGAATGTCCTGCTGACCTAAAATTTAACATCCAAAACTGAGCTGCTGTTTAAGCTCGACTAGACGTGGGTGGGGTTTTATTTCCCAGCACATGGAAAATATCCATGGAACATCTCTCAGAACTAGATTGACTTAAGCCAGGCTGAGTTAAGCAAAAATTTAACTTAAAAAACCCCATTTAGCAACATCAGAACTTAACAAAGCTCCCCTGAATTGAAGAGAGGTGGAGAAGTAGAATAATCACAAAAAACCAACATCACCCAAAGCCTGGGGTTCCAGGAGAATTTCCCTTTTCCATCAGGAATTCAGACTTCCAGGGGGCATTTTGGGAGCCCTTCAGAGCAGCTCCCTGAGCTGGGAGAGCAAACCTCAGGCTCTGCCTTTAAAACATCTTCTCTTTGAACACGATTTTCTTTTGAAGGAGATTTTCCTTGCTGGAGTTACGGATTAAAATGAATCATTTTTAATCTTTCTGAGGCTTTTCGTGCTCAGGTTTTCTTCTGTTGCTTGGTTGGGCCATGAATATCTAACAGCACCTCATCAGCCTCTGAATAAATTACTGCTGCCTCCCCTGCCTGTGCTTTGTGATAGGTGCCCCAAGCTGCTTTTATTTTCTAATGTGAGTGAGTCTCGAGCAGGGTTTTACAGCCAGGGACTGCATAAACCCAGCCTAGCTGCTGTCTCCCAGATTAAAGTCAGACAAGCTTATTTTGTAAGGCTTGGGAAAATTTACATTTCTTCTGTGATTTTCCTGCTTTCTGTAAGCCCTGCTCCACGTCCCCGTTTCAGGAGGCAACATCCAGTCCAGGGAATGCCTGCAGCCTCCCTGGAGTAGCCCAAAAGCTGGGAAATCAGTCATTCCTAGGAAATTAATTCTCTCTGTTCCAGTTCTGAATCCTAACAGGGTGGGCGGTCGTGACTTAGGCCTGGCTGCTGGTTTGCTTAAACCAGATGGACACACAGAGCTGAACGCTGATAACCCCAAAAAGGAGCTTTGGGAGACTCTTTGTTGTTCAATCAGTTGGGTTTTTCCAGCGAATCCCACAGCCCTGTCACCCTCCTCAGGGGCACTAAAAATGGGATTGAACGTGGCTGGCACCGCTCTGTTTGAACCCACGGCTGCCACGTGCAGGGTGGGATTTAATTCACGTTCTCCTCGCTGCCCACTGAGGGTGATGTGAACCTAATTCTTGCTGAATTAACCCACCCCTAAAAAACTGGGAATCACAGAGCTCCCATCTGGAATATTGCAGCAGCCTGTGTTAATTTAAGCATTTGGGATGGTATCAGTGGTTGATAAAGCCCAGCTCTCGAAGCAGCTCTGGGTTTTCTTTCTGCCTGCAGCTCTTGAGGAGCAGCTCTGGGCTTGACTGTGGTTAGGAAAATCAAAAAAAGAAATTTAAAACAACACCCCCGGAGCGATGCTGGGAACAACAATAATAATATGATGATGAGAATAGCAATAATAAAGGAATGTTTTCCTTTTAGCAGAGCCTTTCAAAGAGAAATCCCTTTCTTCTTCTGGAGATAAATACGCCACAAACACCCAGACACGTTTGAGTCCTCAGGGAAATCGAAGGAAACAAAAAACCTGTGGAAAATTGTCACCAAAATCTCTCAGCCCCACGTGCAAAATGTACTTGGGAGGAACAGCTGAGGAAGAGCAGCAAAGATTTGGCCTGGAAAAATCTGGAACAGAGGAAAGGTGGCTGAGATGCCCAGAATTTCAGGATGCTCTTGGAAAAAAACCAAATAGTCGAGGTTATCCCTCCCAAAGTGGGAGAGAAGAGAGATTTGAGGGTGTTTTTCCCAGTGGATCCAGCAGGGAATGGGGGATTTCTGCTGTCCAGAAAACCCTTCCCTGCTGGTTTGTCCTGTCGAGTTGGTGGGAGCGGGCCAGGGGCTGGGGGATCTCTCTGATGTTTCTGTTTGTCATTGACTCTGCTCTTTCTTTGTCTTCTCCTTGCTGGAATCTCTCTCTAGGAGTTTCATGGGGTAATATGTTCTTCCTGTCTCTTGCTGCTCTGTTTTTGCCTGTCCAACCTGTGTCCACACACTTTGCCACTGTGGAAACAACCCAGCCATGTTCCACCCATCGCATCGACTCCTCCGTCCCTTTATTCCCATTATCCAGTGAATATTTCCCTTTAACAATCCCCACCCGCCCTGATTCTCCTTCAGCAGAGATAGGAACAGAGGAAAAATCCAAGTCAGAAAACGCAGGGAGATGTATCCATACCAAGGAGATTTGAGGGGCTGACTCAGTGGGTGCTGATGGGTGAGTTACAGTCCGGGAAAATCTGAATAACCAGGTTTAAAGAAGAAATTTTAGTCTCTTTTAGAGGACTTCACCTCCAAACAGCCAAGCTGGAAGCTCCAGGATTAATTTAGTGCAGTGTGGGCAATGGGACCCAGCTGGGATCCAGGCTCTGATACTGGGGGATGTCTCTGACATGGAAACAGAGCTCAGGGAGCTTTTTGCACAGGGAATTACTGAAGAAGGAGGTCCCAAAATTTGTACTTAACCCTTGCAAGTGGCAGTTCTGCTGTCAGCACAGGGGCAGGATGGGAGGCAGGGCTCTGTCCTCTGTCCCCACATTCCAGGAGCTCTGGGGGGATCCTCCACAGCGAGGATAAAGATGCCAAGAAAAGCCTTTGATGTGGTCCAGGAAATTTGGCACTGGATTCTTTCTTCTCTCGAGGAAAGCAGAGCATTTAGGGCAGGACCGGGGTGGCTTTGTGCTTGGGCAGGGTGGGGTGACCTCATTTACTCTTCCAGGGTGGAATTCACTCTGCCAGGAGGATTCCAGACAATCACAGGCTCCACTTTACCCTGAATTTTTGATGCCCTGAGAGGTCCCCGTCACCTGAAATCAGAGATGCTGGCAGCAGCAACAGCAGCTTCCATTTGAAAGAACCACTGAATTTTTAAAAGCTCTTTGATTTATTAAAGGGAGAAAAGGCTCTGCAAAGCTCTTTTAAAATATTCCTGATGTTTGAAATAAACAGCAAACTGACACAGAAAACAACAAAACAGTGCTGCCCTAATGCACCCAAAACTGATCTAATGCAATTTTTTTTGGTGGTATTCTCTTTTTTTTTTCCTTTTATTTTTGCTGTCTGCCTTTATCCCGTGCTCCTCTGTAGCTCTAATTCAAGATTCAGCTCTCCTGAACGTTGCAGTTGTTGTTCAGCAGTCAATTAAAATCTCATCCTTCCACAGTGATTTCTTTTTGTCATGAGGAATATCCAGGTCAGATGTGTGCTTGGATTCACCTTTTGACTGCAACCCACTTCCATCTGGACCTTTTATTTTCTGGGACATCTGGCTTTGTATGAAAGCAGCAAAGAGACCCCGATATTGGCAGAGAAGGTTCTTAAAAACACCCAGACCCAACCCTTAGGGTTTTATTTGACAGGCAGAAGGTCCCTTTAATTAAAATGCAATTTTCATCACTCTGGGTCAGAGGACCAGGAAAAGCTTTTCCTATAGCAGGGACCTTACTCTGACAAGAAATGGGATTTTTTTTTTCCTCAGGATTCTCTATATGGCTCAGAGCATAAATCCCATTAAGATTTAATTGGCTCACGCTCTTTATTTGCTTAAGTGCCTGAATGGGAAAAAAAAAAAAAAATCAGTCAGCCCTTCTTAGTGTCCTCTGCTGAGGCAGAAGGAATTCCGTGTGACTGGAGCTGTCTGCCCTCCACCTCCAAGCTCTCCATGCGCTCATCCCATTCCAGGGAAAAGCAGGAGCGAGGATTTGCTCTGCCCCACGTCCCTTTAACCTTCCTGGAAGTATTAAATCCACAGAAATTCTTGCTTCAGGCGTGGAGCCCACCCTGGGAGAGCGGGGCAGGGAGATGTCTCTGTTCTCGTTTGCACGAGGCCTCGTTAGTGCGGTTGTTAATTGGCACAGCAGCAGCAGCAGCGTCCAGATCTCCTGGAACCAGGAGCAGGCACCATGTGGGAATATTCTGGGGTTCTGAGTGAGCCCAGGAGAGCAGAGCTGAGCTTTGCTGGGCTGGCAGTGCTGATCTGTGGCCGTGGACACTGGGGAGGGGAGCAGAGCTCCGGGCACGGTGCCTCCGTGTCCCACCCCCCTTTCCTGTCCTGCTGCCCCAGCCACGTGGCCCTGAACAGTCTCACCCCCACTCCTCTCTCACCCCCACCCTCCTCAGCTCCCACCGCTTCCCTGGCTTTCCTCAGGTGGGAAACACGGAGCAGGGGAAGGGATTTGCTTGGCCTTGCAGAGGGGGCAGCCCCAGGGATGGGGTGGCCACCAGCCCTGGGGACAGGTGGGATGTCCTGTGGTATCTCCTTGTCCATGAGCCGTTCCTCCTTTTGCTTCCCTCCTGCCATTCCCATCCTCCTGGAGAGGCTGAACAACCTGTCCTGCAGCCAGGGCAGTGCTGAGGGTCAGCCTGGGCAGTGGGGGAGCTCCAGCTCAGCTGGTGGCTCTGGTGACACCGAGGTGACCCTGGCAGCTGAAAGCAAATACGCAAAGCCAAGCCTAGGCCAGACCTTCAGCTCTGCTAAAACCAGACAAGAAAGGCAATAAAAGCTCTGCTGGCAGTGCCTGCTTCATCTAGGGCAGATCAGAGGTCTCTAATGAGAGTCAAATAATATTTTTAAAAAATATTTAGTGGTTATTTTGTGGCTTTAAATCAGTCCTGTAGCTCTGGGAGTAAATCCAGTGCCGGGATTTAGGGCTGTGCCAGTGGTCAGGGTCCAGCTGGGATGGATTAAAATGGCCCTAAAACAGCCCTGAAGGATGGGAGAGGGAGAGGTCAGGGACCTGTCCATCCTGTTCCCCCTCTCCTCCGCTTCTACTAAACCTCGTGGAAAGGGAATTTCTCCTCGTTATGCATCCCTGGGATCCAACCAACCCTCCAAAACTTCCTGTGTCTCCCTCCTACTGCATTTCCAGACAACCACAGTGCCTGGTGATGGGGGAGAGGGACTGGAGATGAGGCAGGAATGGGGGTTTGGGTTGTAGATTCCAGTCCAGCGTTAGTTATGGGTTCTCAATCCTTTGGAAGCGCCTGGATTTCCAAAAAGACCCTTCGCAGGGCTGAGCAGGGTCAGCCAGCCACAAAACCGGCTGGGTTCCTCCACCCTCGGTGCTCCCCCCTCAGCACAGGGTGTAGGGCAGGGTGGGGGAAGCTCTGCACTCCTTCCCAAACCTCCGTGGGTCTCTCGGGTCTCTCGTCCTTCCGTTATTCCCCTCCTGGAGAAGAGGAACGTTCAGCAGCCTGGGAGGGCGCAGGGTAGGAGCTACCAGCACCTGTCCCACCCGCTCTTCATTCACGCCTGTGTTCCCTCAGCGCCGTCCCAGACACCAACTTCCAGCCATGAATAAAACTCCAGATTTCCATCCCATTTCCACTTCATACGACACGAAGGCACTGTCGTTGTTTTGCCGTGGGGTTGGAAGAGGACGTACCTGTTGTCTCCTTTTGCTAATTTTGTTTTGGAAGTGCACGAGGAAAGGAGCTCTGTCCTTCCCCTAAAGCCCCTCTTGGTGTTAACAAGAGGAACGTTCTCGGGCCTTGCACTCGGTTTTAACCAAACCTAAGCCCCAAATGTGACTGACAGCACCTGCATGCCTCAGTGGGAGCTGTCCCAGCACTGCTCCAGGCATGTAATATATTGTCATATTACATGGTCCTGCATGGGATCGGTGGCATGGCCTCCACGGGATGCTCAGGGATGAGGGAACAGGCTCTGACCCCCAGGAGAGCTCTGTCCCTCACCAGGAAGGCTCCCAAACCCTCTTGGCACAATGTTCCTGCCAGAGAACTGCACAGAGAAACAGCCCCTGCCTCGTCCAGCTGGGAGGGAAGAGCCACGTGTGGCTTTGTCCCTTCTCCTGCCGGGAATGGGATGGAGGAGCTGAGCCTCCCGTCCCGGTGCTGCTGCCTTGCCTGGGAGCCTTGTCCAGTGTGGAGTTGGGGCAGGAAGGGCCCCAGGTCCTGGTGAGTGGCTGGGAGGTGACAAAGCCTGGACATCATGTGGCTGAGTGTAGTGGCCCTGTCCTGCCCCAGCCTTCTCCTCGTGCTGCTGGATCCATCCCAGGTGAGGCTGGGTCATCCTGCCTGCAGCCCTGCTGAGGATGGACACAAAACCTGCCAAAAAAACCAACCCCAAACCCAACCAATTCCACCACCAAAGCCACCCTGGACACCCACAAACACCCCAGAGAGCGACCTGAGCAGCAAACGATTCCCTCTGTTGTTCTTGTGCCTTTTTCTCCCTTGCAGAGGAACCAAAGGCAAGGACATCAACACCATCAAGTCCCTGCGAGTCCTGCGGGTGCTCCGGCCTCTGAAGACCATCAAACGACTGCCAAAGCTAAAGGTCAGAAAATAACCCCAAATTTTCCTTCTCTGGAGGTTTCTGACCTCTGATCTGAGTGGAAGCTGGTGGACTCCACTGGACCCAAGTTGTCTCTGTTGCTTCTGTTTCCTTGCGATGAATCTCTGCGCCAGATGAGCGCAAACCGCTGGGCAGATGTTGAGCAAATGTCAAATGCTCGGGTGCTTCTCCAAATATTGTGGGTAATTTTAGGGATTCTTGGGGAAATTCCGTGAAAATTAAACCTCTAGAAATAGAAAAAAACCCACAAATAAATTAAATTACAGTTCATAAGTGGGATGGTCTTCGAAACGAGACAGGAGAAAATGGGGTTGGGAGGGTTTGGGTTTCCCTGGAGAATTTAACATGAATATTGCAAGGTTTTCTACAGGCTGTCCAAGGGGATTTGTCATTGCTGTGGGAGGAACTTTAATTTATTCATCTTTCTATGAAAGAATCCATAGCCCAGTTCTTTCCATCCCTAGAACACTGATCTAAAAAATAAAATCAATTTAACGGCCTGTGGTTACTCATCCAACACCAACAACCTGAGGTGCAGCCAGGCCCTGCAAAGAGAGAATGGAAGGGCTTTAAAATTCCATTAATTCCTGAGGTTTAGGGACTTTTCAGTTCCTTTTGTGGGCTGTTGGTGGGGGAAAAAAGCCATGGATGTTTTGGAACGGTGAAAATGTGTTTGACAATTCCTGTTCTCACATCAAACTAAGGGTCAGCTGCTCTGCAGATTTGCTTTTGTCTGAGCTCACCATTCGTGCTTAAATAATTTTAGTTTTACGCACGCGGAATTTACCTGAAAAGAAAAGGAACATTAATGTTGAGCCACGTAGAAATTTCACATTGGATTTCTGGGCTGATCCCAGGGATTTACATCAGGATTTCTGGGCTGATCAGAGGGATTTCCATGGGGATTTCTGGGCTGATTGGACAGATTCCTGTCAGGATTTCTGGGCTGATCAGCGAGATTTCCATCAGGATTTCTGGGCTGATCCGTGAAATTTCTATCAGGATTTTTGGCTTGATCAGAGAGATTTCTATCAGGATTCCCAGGCCTAATTGAAAGGATTTACATCAGGATTTCAAGGCTGATTGGAGAAGTTTCCATCAGGATTTCAGGGCTGATCAGAGGGATTTCCATGGGGATTTCTGGGCTGATCAGTGAGATTTCCATCAGGATTCCTGGGTTGCATCAGGAGTGTAATTCTGTGAATGATTTGCTTCCATTCAGAGGAACAGGAGCAGGATTGTACAAACCCTGTGCTTGGGCAGGGACTGCTCAATTTCTGGTATTATGACAAACTTGTGACTAAAATTAAACTGCAAATTACTTGTGATGAATCAGGGCCTCATACCCACGTAAGAAATGGATTTGGGAAGTTCTTCGCAGGGAATTCAGGAGTGCACATTAGTCACACCTCATTTTGACAGACAGCTCTTTAGAAAAATATTTATTCAAAGCATTTGGTTGTTTTGTTTTCTGGTATTTTTTTCCTTATTATTCCAACACTTTTTATGCATCCACTGGAAGTAAAATCAAAACAATTTTCATTTTATAATGAAATGTTTGCTCAGGACTAATATTGTCTCGACAAGCTGTGATTGTCTTTGTAAATGTTATGAGCAGAATCAGGAAATTAAGTGGCACAGCCAAAGATGTGGATAAAGCAGCAGATGAGGGAAGCTGGAGTTGTTCCTCACAGCTTTGGGAAGTGAAAATCCATCGAAGCACCCATGGGTTGTGGGATGGGGAATGGGTCCCAAATGAGAGAGATTTAGATGGGGTTTTGGGATGGAATTGTTCCCTGGGAGGGTGGGGAGGCCTTGGCACGGGGTGCCCAGAGCAGCTGGGGCTGCCCCTGGATCCCTGGCAGTGCCCAAGGCCAGGCTGGACGGGGCTTGGAGCAGCCTGGGACAGTGGGAGGTGGGAATGAGATCTTTAAGGTCTTATCCAACCCAAACCCCCTGTGATTCCCCGAGCGTGGATGCCAAGATTTTGGATGAACTTTTCCTCTCTCTCCACGCCTTGACCTTGCTCCCCTCCACGCCCAGGCCGTCTTTGACTGCGTGGTGAACTCCCTGAAGAACGTCCTCAACATCCTCATCGTGTACATGCTCTTCATGTTCATCTTCGCCGTCATCGCTGTGCAGCTCTTCAAGGGCCGCTTCTTCTACTGCACGGACGAGTCCAAGGAGCTGGAGAAGGACTGCAGGTACAGCTGGGAGCAGGGAACGTGGCAGGGAGCAGCTTCCTGCAGCCCCCCAGGCTGGCCCAAAGTCAGGGATTTGCTGAGTGGGAAGAGTCTCCTGTAAATAAGAGCAAGAATTCAGCACAGCTGCCCTGGAGGTGAATTTTCCCCTTGTTTTTCTTTACCAGCTGTGTCACTCCTGGCTCTGATCTTCAGGATACAGGGGAGGCAGCTTCTTTCCCGGGAAAGCTGGGTGTGATTTTTAAAGAGAAGGGTTTTTGATAGTGTGACTCCTCTTCCCACCTGTTGCCTCGATTCTTAGAGCTCCCATGAATTAGGAAAACACACTGAATAAATAATCAGAAGTGTGGGACGTTAAAGAGCTACTAATTAGCGAGGAGAGGGACAGGATCTGAATCTTTTAAAAGGCTTTGTCCTTCCCAGCAGGCTGCCAGGGTGTGGTACTCCACAATGTGCATCTCATCAGCTTTTTCTTGGCACCCAAAGCACCTCCTCAGCACTGTCCTGCTCTGCCCGTCCCTCTCCTGCTGCCTGGCACGGGCAGGGCACGTCCCCGGTGGGATCCCGGGGGTTGTCACTGCAGTTCTTCCTCGGAAAAATGCAGATAAATTACGGGAAGGAATGTGAAAGGACAGAAAAGGTTGGAGAGGGTTCTCCACGTGCCAGGCCCCTAAAAGCAGGACACATTTAGGAGTTAGATCCAGCCCTGGAGTAGGAGCCAGAGATGTTTCCCCTTCAAGCAGAGGTTTTCTGTGGGGTCAGACAATTTAGGGGCCGGCATGGTGTTGATGGCTGGCTTTGCCTAATGAATGAGTGAATGCCCTGATTAAAATTCCTTTCATTTTTAGTCCTCAGCTCCAATTCCCATGGCTAAAAGGGGCTCAAAAATTGGCCTTTATTCTGTCACAGGCTTTGAGGGAGTCTCTTGTCTGTGTAATCCACAGCAGAGTCCAGACTGTGCTGCTGGGGCTCTCCAATACTCCCGAGTCCTAAGAAATGCCTGATCTGCTTTCATTCTCTCACTGGCTCTGAATCTCTTTTTCCTAGGGGTCAGTACCTGGATTATGAAAAAAATGAGGTGGAGGCACAGCCCAGGGAATGGAAAAAATACGAGTTCCACTACGATAACGTGCTCTGGGCTCTGCTCACGCTCTTCACCGTGTCCACAGGGGAAGGGTGGCCAACGTGAGTACATGGCACTGGCAGGGGCTGATGGTGCAGGTAAAGCAGGTCCCCAAAGCTCTGAGGGACAGCAGGTGACCTGGGAAATGAGGAAGGTCTTTTATCAGCTCAGTTCTGGTGATTATCAGGTGAGCCAGCAGGCAGAGCTCTGCGTTTGCCTTGCACCAGGGATGCTCAGGAAGTTTTCCGTTCTCGCTTCAGGCTTTTGGACTCGCACACTTTTCTCAGGGGTAAAACTGATAACGTTTGTTATCAGAAATGTAAGAAAACAAGGGGGAAAAAGTATTGTGAGCTCTGCTGGAAGTCTCTGCTGGGTGTGACGGTCCCCAAATGACATTTCCTGTTCTGCACGTGACTTTATTTTGGCACACGTGGAGTGCCCTGTGTGGCCAGGGTTTCTCCGCCTCCACGTTCAACTCTTTCATAAGATAAAGACCAAAACAGCATCAGCCTTCCTTTTCCAGTCCCTCACTGTGTTCCCCTGTCGGATGTCATCAATACCTCTCTTTTCCCACTTTTACTCCATCCCTGTTGACCAGAGAAGAGAAGCCAGATCCAGCTGGATCCTCTCCCCTTGGCCAGGGGGGATCAGTGGATCTGAACACAGCAAACCTCCACCATTCTGCACAATGGGGAGAACAAAGCGTTTCCCTAAAAATACCCTCAAGGAAAACTTGTCCCCAGCCACGTGGATGGGAGCAAGTTTTTCTTGAGCATATGTGGAAAACCCTGCCCGTGAGTGGAGGCCAGGGAGTGATTCTCAGGGGGTCCTTGGTGCTTCCCAGGGGTTGTGTTGACCTTTCCTCTCTCTTTGCATTTGCTTGCAGTGTGCTGAAGCACTCGGTGGATGCCACCTACGAGGAACAGGGGCCCAGCCCTGGCTACCGAATGGAAATGTCCATCTTTTACGTGGTGTATTTTGTTGTCTTCCCTTTTTTCTTTGTCAACATCTTTGTGGCGTTAATCATCATCACCTTCCAGGAGCAAGGAGATAAAGTGATGTCAGAGTGCAGCCTCGAGAAAAACGAGGTACCCACCTCTTCTGACTCCAGAGTTGGTGTTCCAGGGGCTCAGAGCACCTGGATTCTGGTGGAAGGTCACTCCTCGTCCCCCCTGTGCTGGGGGGGACTGGAGAGCAGTGGTTATTGGAGGGTGTGTGGTGTAGAGACCAAAGAAATGAGTGACAATTTCAGCTTCTGCATGAAAACACCACCAGGGAGAGCCCCCAAGTGCTTCCTGTAAGGAACCACTGTCACCCTTCCCCCTGGGCCACACCAAAGTGGAGATGGATCTGCCCTGGCACAGGGTGCCCAGAGAAGCTGCTCCATCCCTGGAAGTGTCCCTGGCCAGGTTGGACACTGGGGCTTGGAGCAGCCTGGGGCAGAGAAAGGTGTCCCTGCCGTGGCAGGGGGTGGCACTGGGTGACCTTTGAGGTCCCTTCCAGCCCAAAGCATTCCATGGTTTTGTTTGCTCAGAGGTGTGGAAGGAGGCAAACCTTGAGGCCAGACTTCAGAAACCAAACGGAGCTACAACTGCTGTGGCTCCCCAGAGGAAAACTCCTCTCCACAGGCTGGTTTTGGGCCTGGCTGGGACTTTTCCTCCTGGCAGCAGCCAAAAGGAGATGCCTTGAGAAGAGCATAAGACCAGGGTAAGAAGCTGTGAGGTTTAATGCCCCCAGAAATTCCATTGTTTTCCACTCAGGGACCTCCTGAGCTGGTTTTTCTTTAGTTACTGGCATCTGTGTATCTTCCTTCCATGGGTGTATCCGGTTTCCTTCTCAATCCATGCAGACTTTTAGCATCTGCAGCATCCTTTGTCCGGGGTCCCACAGCCTCAACGACCCCTTGTGGGAAGAACCATCTCTTTTCATGTATTTTGAAACTGGAATCTGATTTTTGATGAAAAGAGATGAATTTTTAAGCGATTCTTAATTAGTTCCTTGTTTGTCTATATGAACAAAAAGTCCAAAATAAAGCAGAATATTTAGAGATGCTTTGTTATTTTCCAACCGAGCAGAAAGTGATTTCAGACTTGGAATTCTTACGTAAATCCAAGATGAGAAAACGCTCCAGGATCAAAACCTCTTGTGGGTAGAAACTGATTTTTCTCATAGTTTTATATTCATAATAAAGTGAACAGAAATAGCCAGTGAAGGGGGGTCTTTGAGAGTTCCCCCAGTGCTTTTGGTGGATAATTTATTGGTAAATTCAGTTCTCATTTTATGAAACATTCTGAGCTCTCTGGGTGATGCTGTGGTGAGGACACACCTGAGTTCCACAATGCTTTTTGAAAACCACAGAGAACACCTTTCCCAGTCCTCTGGTTCCTACCATCGCCCATCAGGAGGACCTGAAAGTGTTTTTAAAAGTGGGGAGGGATCAGGAGCCACGAGGAGCTGGGCTCTAGTGGAATGCTGTAGGACTGCAAGAGGCCTAGGAACGTTACAGGGTAAATATTCCAGGAAAACTGATCAGGATGTGGGGATCCTGTGCTGCGTTTTACAGGAACAGTCAGTACTCACTCGGTGTAAATGCTCTGCTCACTCTCCCAACCACATCCCGACGGATAAAGACTTCCAGCCCTTCTCCTGTCATCTCTTCATCCCCTTCTTGTTTTGTAGAGGGCCTGCATAGACTTTGCCATAAGTGCCAAGCCCCTGACCCGCTACATGCCTCAGAACAAGCAATCCTTCCAGTACAAGATGTGGAAATTCGTGGTGTCCCCTCCCTTTGAGTATTTCATCATGGTCATGATCGCTCTCAACACCATCGTCCTCATGATGAAGGTGAGTGGGATCTTCCTGGATCTGGGAATTTCGGGCTGTTGGTGGAGAGACTCATCCTGAGAGCTGGGGGGTTCAGCAGGAGCAGCCACCACTCCTCATGTGCCTGGTGGGATTCCTTTGGGCCCCCAAGGGGGGTAGTTTAGCTGGGATGAGATCCCAGCAGCGGGATTCCCTGCAGAGTGTTGGTTGGGCTCAGCCCCTTGGGTGTGTGAACATGGGATGGGAACTGGGATCTGCAGGGGCTGATCTCCAGCTCAGCCTGGGCTTCCTGCAGCATAGCAGCGTCTTGGGGCTGCTCAAAGCCCAGTCAGGTGATGGAAATTCAAACTGAAACAGAGTAGGTTTAGATGGGATATTGGAAGGAATCCTTCCCTAGGAGGGTGGGGAGGCCCTGGCACAGGGTGCCCAGAGGAGCTGTGGCTGCCCCTGGATCCCTGGCAGTGCCCAAGGCCAGGCTGGACGGGGCTGGGAGAAACCTGGGATAGGGTAAAGCGTCCCTGCCCATAGGGACTGGATGAGCTTTAAGCTCCCTTCCAACCCAGGCCTGGTTCAGAATTCTGTGATTCTGTGAAATTACCCAAGTTTTTGAGAGGCCACCCAAAAACAGAGACTAGGCAGGAGTAAGGGAATAAAGGTTGGAATTTATTTGAAAGGCCTTCAAAGGTACCCCTGGGGAGCCAGAGGCTGCTGCCAAAATGGACCCCAGGTCACGAGTTCCTCACACTTTTATAGGTTTGGTTCATTTGCATATCAGGGTTAATTCTCCAATTAAAGCTTCAGTTTAATGATGTCATTTCCCCCCAGCTTGCCCTCCTCTCAGAGGCTTTTGGTTTATCATCCCCCAGCATCAGTCTCCAGCTCTGGGGATATTCCAGCTGCCTCCTCAGTATAGGATGGAGGCAAGAGAGACAGGAATAACTGTGTTGTAACCCCAAACCTCACTTAAAGTGAGCACAAAATCCTGACTAAAATCAGCAAATCCGCTGGGAAAGGTTTTACTCTGTCAGTGATTTTCACTAACAGCCTTTCCTCCATCCCGCTTTAGTTCTACGATGCTCCAGAAGCCTACGAAGAAATGCTGAAATGCCTGAACATTGTGTTTACATCCATGTTTTCGATGGAATGTGTGCTGAAGATCATTGCCTTTGGTGTGCTGGTAGGTGCCTCCCTCGTTCCCTTCCACCTCTTCTCCTCTCCTGACGAAACGCTCGCGTTTCGTGACGCGCATTTAAAAACAAGCAAACAAAAAAAAAAAAAACCCAACCTGTGCTGGCAAAGAGAAAATAACCCCTGGACCCCTCTACTCCCCTTGTGTTCTCCTTTGGCAGAATTATTTCCGAGATGCCTGGAATGTCTTTGATTTTGTAACAGTGTTGGGAAGTATTACTGATATTTTAGTAACAGAGATTGCGGTAAGTACAGTTTGCTCAATTTCCTTCATTTATAAACCAAGCTGTGCCCTGTCAAGACACTGAACCTTCTCCCTTACCAGCCTTATTCCCTGGAGCTGCCTCTGGGAGTCATGATGGCCTTGGCTGACCCTGTTCCATGAGCTCTGCTTTTCCATGGAGCTGAGCACAGCTGCGTGCCCCAAAGAGGGAAAGCTCTGACAAGAACCACGGTGCTTGTGACTCTGCCAGCAAGCAGCTCCCTCTCTCCTGCAGCCAACTACTCCATCCCCAGGCCTTTTCTGCCCATTCATGGAAAAATCCTGCTGGATTTAGAGAGGGAAAAGACCAAAGGGATTCTGCTGTGTTTGTGTGGGAGGTTTTTTTCAGGGCGCACGTCTGGCCCTTGGGGCTCCTGCCAGACCCAGTCTGGGTCATGGGGCAGGGTGAGGGTGATAAAAGGTGAAGAGTGAGGACTGGGGGAATGTTCCTGTCACAGAAGCTCTGTGGGGCAATGAATAAACAAACAGCTTTCCCACAGGATTTCTGGCCAGCCCTCCAAGGGCTGCTGTCTCCCTGCTGACGAGTCCCGTAGATCACACAAAGTGGACAGACTTGACATTAAATCTGAAGGATTTTTCCATAAGGGCAGCAAATGCCTGTCTCAATCCCTGACAATCTGATATTGCCCACTGAATAAATTGCTCCTCTCCTCTCCCAGTGCATGCTGGAGCTGATGTATCTGTGTGTGATGAATTTGAACTTGACCATAACTTTTCTCCTCAGTCCCAGGGGTTTGCCTGTAGATCTGTTCTGTGTGAGATCTGTTCTGTATGTGCTCCCCACGTTCCTTTACAGGTGCTGGTGAAGACCATGTGACTGTTTCTTAACAAAATGCACTTTTATTTAACCTCCTTGGTACAAAATAACGCACAACCCCCCAAAGTTTTTCCTCCCCATGCAAATGATGTTCATGTATCTGCTGGTGAATCCTGTGTTGGAGGATTTTGCTTTCAGTGCAGCCAGGCTGAAGTTACTAAGCTCACCCACTCCGAGTGCTGTGGATTGTTGTCCCCACTCCCTCTCCCACGGGATGTGTTTTCTTGCCAAGGGCACCCAAACTTTTGCCATGGTTTGAAAATCTGTGAAACCATTTGCAAGTCAGCCACCAACAGACTGAAGCTTTTCCACCCCTCCTCTGGTAAATAATTCTGGGTGGCCTCACCTTGAGAGACTCGGCTTCCACCAGCCTTGTTTGGTACCTTTAACCCTCGGAGAAGTAAAGACAAAAGGAAAGGAAATGTGTGGATTAATTGCTTTGGTTTAATTTTCCTGGTCATGTCACATGTAATTTACTTTCTGATTGTAGTGGAATATCTCTTTTTTTTTTATTTCCTCAGGCAAAAGCGTGACTGTCAGTTATTTGACCCTCGGTAACTGAGGGAAAAGAGGTGGGATTGAGGAAGAGGTGTCCTTGTGGACACGGTTGGCCTCAGGAGGCCGAGTGGGTGTGTGGCAAACTGACTTCTATTGCTATGCCTGGAAATAGAAAAAAAAAACCCACCCTGAGAAGTGTTTGTGAATTGTCTCCAAATTTGCATTACAAACTGAAATGCAAATAACAACTGCACTGTCTGTGTTACCTCGAGGATCTCCGAATCTCTTTTGGTTCGAAGCATTTTTTATTTCGGGAGTTCCCATGAAATAACACCTCCCCCCACCCCCACTCCCCCGATAGCCCGACGGGTTTTTTTTTTCCAGTGAAATTTTTCAGAGTTTCCTTTTTGCTTGTCCTGATTACTCATTTTCTCTTTTTGTTTCCTGTTTTTGTTCCTTATTTTCCTTATCTACCTGCTGAATCACGCCATCCAATCAACATACAATGCGAAAACCATGTCTCCGTCTGTATGTTGTGCACCTGCTGCTCAAAAAAAAAAAATCTAAAACTTTGTAAATAATCTTGCAAATATCCATCCATGACAACATCACATATAGGACACGGTTGGTTTCATTGAATTTAAACAATTCTTTAAATTCTCTGCTTTTGATTTTCTCTCGTTTTTCTTTGATTTGGTCCGTTTTCGTTTGGTTTTGGTTTTTTTTTGATGAGAGTTCCGATTGCACTGGTGGAAAAGCCTCACTGCAGCGTGCCCGGAGTGGCTTCTGCCCTGCACCTCCCTCCCTGGGCTCATCGGTGACCATGAGTTGCCAATAGCCCATCCCCTGCTCCCCGTGCCACCCCCTGTGCCAAAGGGGACACTGCCACCTGCTTTATTTCCGTGGGAAGTGGGAGGAGATGGCGAGGGAAGGATGTTCTGGACTTGGAAACGCTGGGGTTTGGAGGTGGTGGTACCGAATTCAGCTCTCTGAAGGTGGGTTTGGGTTCTTTTAGGATGAGGTGGTGGAGATTTCTCCTGAAGGAAGCACCTTCCAGCTGTTCTAATCTCTATATTGTAAGGCAAGAATATTATTGAAGTGATAACAGACTTGCTTCCCTCAAATTAAAAATGGTGGGAAAGAAGGATCTTAAATTTGAAAATTCGCTGTGACACCAACCCATAGAAGAACCCATTTTGCCACCGCAGTGGACACAGAGTCACTGCATCCAAACCCAAAACCCCAAGTAAAATGCAGAAATCATGTTAGGAGCAGAGCTGAAAAGTACCAGGAACCAGATCCCACGGGGAATTTAGTGCCAAAATGTAAATTTATTCCAAAGATGCCTTTGGAAACATTGGCCTTTATCTTTGAAAATCATCATTTGAACAAAAGAGAATCCATAAAGGAAAATGCAATCTGAAATATTTCTGGTTTTCTGTTCTTAATTATCTTGGCTATGGCTGATAATGCAAATGAGACCAAAAGCTTCTCAAAAATCCTTGCTCAGCCACCTGACACCAGCTCTTGGATCTGTGAACATCCACATTTCCTGTTGCACAGTTGCTGTTAAGAAACAAATCCGGGGGAATTTTCATTTCCAGGCTGCACAGAAGCTCGGTGGATGTTCATGGAGGGTATTTTCTGTTGGGATGCAGCAGAGAAAACAACAATGTGTGAATGCAAAGTTTGCCCAGTGGAAGGCGAGAAGGGAATCCTCCACGGTGCTGGATCCATCCCAGATGTGTGGGAGCAGTTGGGATAAATTTGGAAACTTTGTCTGCTGCACACCTGACCCAGGCAGCACAGAAAAGGGCTCTGGCATCAGCAGTGAACGTGAAACTATCCTGGGGGAAAATCAGTTTGCTACGTTCGGGCTGCTGTCCCTGGTGCAGGTTAAAGGTCGAGAAGCTCATCCTGCGCTTTGTTAGGACTGGGGTTGTTATTCCACAGAGACAGGTCCTGGCTCCTTTGATCACTTGGCATCCAGGTGAGGTCTTTGGAGCACCACGTTGTCCTCTGGAGCTGCTGCAGTGACACAGCAGGAGCAGCAAAGCTGAGAGGAATCCTGGAGAGGAGGAGGCTGAGGGCAGAGCTCCCCGGGGGCTGCAGCTCCTCCCGAGGGGCAGCTCCGATCTCTGCTCCCTGGGACAGGGACAGCACCCAGGGAACGGCTGGAGCTGGGCCAGGGCAGGCTCAGGCTGAGAGCAGGGAAAGGTTCTTCCCCCAGAGGGTGCTGGGCACTGCCCAGGCTCCCCAGGGAATGGGCACGGCCCCAAGGCTGCCAGAGCTCCAGGAGCGTTTGGGCAGCGCTGCCAGGGATGCCCAGGGTGGGGTTGTTGGGGGGTCTGGGCAGGGCCAGGGGCTGCACTGGATGATCCTCGTGGGTCCCATCCAGCTCGGGATGTTCTGTCATTCTGTCAGGTAGGGAATGAGGCAAGTTCTGGGTATTACACACAAAATAATTTTCCCAGCATTCCTGACTCGGGATGGAAGGACTGACAGGATATCCCTGCAATGGCAGAGTCCTCATGGCCCAGACAAGGGTGGCAAAAATCTTCAGACTCTTAAAATCAGCAGTGGATTCCCCAAGCTCCAGATGAAGCCAAGACCCCATGCAAGGTTCAGGAAAACTTCTTCAGTACTGGCAATACCATGGACATTTAAATGGGAACACCGCAATTTTCTCATTAATTAATTAATTAGGTGATTCTTATTGATGTCAAGGCCAGTTTGGATGGGGCTTGGAGCAGCCTGGGACAGTGGAAGGTGTCCCTGCCCATGGCAGGGGTGGCACTGGATGAGCTTTAAGGTCCCTTCCAACCCAAACCAGTTGGGGATTCTATGAAAACAACCTAAGAAAGGGTAACAGAGGAGGCTCCTGTGGTGGGACAGCCTTCAAGGGCAGCTCTTTATCCATGGTTTCTATTCTCCCTGTTTCCCCACTGCTTCCCAGTTTTCTTCAGGGATGCATCGTCCATCTCCTGTTGTGGGAAGTGGTGGCAGTGCCCAGCCATGCCCAGACCCCCAGGCCCTGGCTGGTGCCGGGTTCCTTCAGCACCAGACCTGTCTGCTTTAGGAAAACAGCGACAGGCCACGGGGAAATGATTTTCCAAACGGAATTTGTTATTTCTCAGATGGATGATAAAATCCTAAAGCTCCGTTGTGAGCACCGTGAGCATCTGTGCAACAGGAAAGCACAAAAAACCTGGAGAGGATGACTTTGATAACCCAGATATCAGCTGTGTGTCGTGGCACAGAGGTGGCTCAGTGGGAGGAGAATTGATGCCAAACTCTGTTTTACCCGAGGAATACGGCAAGGTGGAGTTTCCCCTTTGGCTGCATGTGATCCCAACTGCTGCCTGGAGAGCTGAGGTGTTGGAGAATGGGATTTCTCCGTGGGGTGCTGAGGGTGCCACACACGTGGAGCCCTTGCAGCCACCACCAGCGTGGGGAAGTTCACCTCTCTCCGGGCAGTGCCCAGAACGCTCCTTCCGACAGTCCCAGGGCGTCGGTGATTGGGGATTTTCCTGGGTTGGGAGTGATTCCACACGGAGCCGAGGCTTTCACTGCTCTTTAGAAAGCAGCAGTGCCAGAGTCAAATAGGGAACGTGAGGGGGGAAAAAAAAAATCCATGGATTGTTTGTCCATCTAAACCCCAGGGAATGGAGGTTACAGACATAACTGCACAGTTTTGAACCCCTTTTCCCATTTACATCCCTTCTCCATGGGTAGCACTGGGGTGGCTCAGCTTGCAGGGAGCCCAGCCCAAAGCAGGTGTTAAACATCCTGTCAGCTGTGATGATGAGGTTTTAGCAAAGCCTGAGCAGGACAACATTCCTGCTGTTGGGCTGCAGTTATGCGGGAAGAGGGAGATCCCGCAGAGATGGATCCTGTGCCCCTGCTCCTCCTTGGAGCCTGAGGGTTGTGCACAGAAAGATCTGGCTTGAGCATTGCTCTGAAGTTAAAACCAGACTTTGAGGCCTAAGTGCTGCCAGCATTACCCATAAAGTCTGACCCAGGTCCCACTGGTGGGGAGATCTGCCTGATTAAAAGGGGCTCAGGGTTAAACCTCTGCCCTGCCCTGGGACCGGCTCCCAGTGGGACCGGGGGATGAAGAACCCCATTAGTGATGTCCCCCGTTACCCAGCTCTGCCCCAGGGGCCTGCCCTGCTCAGGTGAGTGCAGCTGGACTGTTGAGGAGGGAAGGTAAGCGCTGTGCAAACAAACCTGGAGCTGATGCCGAGACAAAGGGGACATTTTCAGTGCCTGTTTTACTGCCCAACCCAGGGGAATCCTCGCTTGTGCTTTGCCTGCCGGAGCTGGGTTCTGTTGCTGGCTTGAATGAGCTCAGTGTTGTCTGCTCTTTCATTGAACATTCCTGTGCTTTTCTCTTTTCTCTTTATTTGAAGATCGAGTCTGATTTTCGGTCTGTGCCTAACTCTGAGCTGCTTGTGTTTTAAACCTGAGAGAAACCGAGTGCATGCCTGAGACTGAGTTCTGGAACTCTTTGATGGGATTGGTGGAATGCAATGCTAATGGCCCCAAAACTGAGCTGGCATTGAAAGAATCAATAGATCCAACAAGCCCCCCAATTTCAGCACGAGCTCTGTAGCCAAATGAGCAAGAAACGTGGGTCAGTTCAATGTGACTTCTGGTAAAATTATCCCAGGGAAATCCTGTTTTTGCTCATCTTTACCAAGCAGAGCTCCTTATGATTTATATTTGCTGCTCCACTGCTCAATAGTTTAAAGTGGGATGTTTTCTCTCTTTAGCTCACTCAGTCAAATAAGTGGCTGTGATCAGAGATCCACAAATAAGTGAATTATGGAAAGGGGGAATATTTTTCATCTCCTTAAAACAGGAGGGCAAGAGGGATCTGGCTTCTGCATGTTTTGTTTTGGAAAGAACCCTCTCTAGATTAGCTCATTGGGGCAAGAATCCTCTTTTCCCTGAAGGAAAGAAAAAAAAAATGGGGTGAGGGGTGGGGAAAATCCTAGAAAACGAATGGAAATCAGAACCTGCCTCCAGCAGTTCTTTGATCCACCTGTGAAGACACATTTAATGAGAATTTGGAAAACCAGCAGGTTCCTAAGGCATCTTCCTGCTGGTGAAAGCTCAACCTCCCCAATTGACTCGCTGCCCTTGATCCATCTTCCAAACAATCTTCTGGTGCCGTTTCTCCTTGAAAAACCTGTCCAGTTACACGCTGAGTAAACGCTGCAAACCTCCAGGTTGGAAAACATCCTCATTCTTCCAAGGATGTTTGAATCTTCACTGGACAATGCCTTTCTTTGTCACGCCGTCCCTTGCGAGTGTCTTGGCTTAAGTTCAATTCCCTGTGGAAACAGAGCTGACCAAGACTTCCAACCAACCTCATTCCTTTACAAAATGAAAATCCGGCACCATCCCCCTTCTCCCTGAGTGTTTAGGGGGAGAAAATCTGCCTTGCTCAAAGCAAATCAGCCCTCCCTGGACAGCGTGACAGGGCCTTTTCCTTTCCTCTCATTGACCCAGTAGCAGAGGGGAGGGCTCTTGTGGAGAGGGGTTTTCTCATTCTTGCTGCATGTGGAGTGATCTGCACTGACGAATGTTTCTTTTGGAAGGTTTTCTGGTGGCCGATTTGCTGCTTAGATCGTGAAGCTGGTAATTTTAATTTCTTTTTTGCGGGCTGTGGTTTCGGATCGCGGTCGTTTCTGAAGGACACAAAACCTTTACTTTCCGCAGGACAACTTCATCAACCTCAGCTTCCTGCGGCTCTTCCGGGCAGCCAGGCTCATCAAGCTCCTCCGCCAGGGCTACACCATCCGCATCCTGCTCTGGACATTCGTGCAGTCCTTCAAGGTGAGCCTCGGGAATGTGGGAGGCAGGGAAGAGACTTGGGGAAGAGGCTCGTGCTTGGCGCATCTGGAGCATCTTCCAGTGAGGATCCACGAGCTTCCCTTGCCTTGGAACGGCCTCTCTGCACCTCTACAGAGAGATTACAGGAATTCAGGATTCAGCAATTCCTCAGAAAAGAGGATTGGTGAGCACTGCCCAGCCCCAGGAATATTAATTCTGTGGAAAAGCAAACTGGTTAGCACCATGAATATTAATTATGAATTAAATCGGTTATCATCACAAGGAGTATGAACTCTGCTAAAAGTCAGCGCCAGGAATGTTAATTATTAAACTGGTTAGCATCACAAGGAATATTAATTCTGAAAAAAACCAACTGGTTAGCACTGACCATCCCCAGGAATATTAATTCTGCAGAAAAGCAAACTGGTTAGCACCAGGAATTATTAATTATTAATTAAACTGGTTAGCATCCCCAGGAATATTAATTTTGCAGAAAAGAGAACAGGTTAGCACTGCCCAGCCCCAGGAATATTAGTTCTGCTAAAAATGAGCTGGTGAGCACTGCCCAGCCCCAGGAATATTCATTTTCTACAGAAAAGAGACCAGGTTAGCACTGACAGCCCCTGAATGCTGCATTTTGGAGGATGAGGCTGAAGGGCTGCTCGCTCGTGCAAACTCCAAAAAGTGCTCAACGCTCAGGTTGCCCTTGAAACTACCCCAAAATCCCTCTGGCAAAGTCTGGATGCTCGGGTATTTGCATAAAGAAGTGGTGGCCTGATTGGTAAGTGCCCTGTTCTTCACCTGCAGCCAGTGGAAAGTTCAATTACCTTCCCGAGGATTTGGGTGTGGTGGGATCTGGCAGAGGTGAAACCCAGCTTAGAGCCACAGGCCTGGGTTTGATGATGTGGAGAATTAAAGAAAAAGGAGGTTTTTTTGAGATTTTGGGGTGAAGTTGAGGCAGTTGCTTTGCCTCGTTTCCTTTACCTCTGCCCTTCCTTCCCACCAATCCTCAGCACACCGAATTTGTTGTTTTCTAGATCTAAGTAAGAGCCCCCATGCCCCAAAGCTGGTTATTTTTACAGCTCTCAGCTGGTTTGCAGCCCATTTTTCATTGTTTTATGTTTTAATGCTGGTCCTGGGGCTTGCTCAGGTTCTGCAGTGCACGGAGGAGAACACAGAATGCGAAATTGGGATTTGTGCCTCTGATCCCGGGCTCTGACACACCAGGATTTAGGGCTGGGAGCTGCAGGTGCAGACTCCCCATCCCTGCTGTGGGGTCTGCAGGTGTAAAGTGTTCCCAGGCAGGAGGGAGTGGATGGATATCGGGAGAAGGGGCTCAGCCACCGCCTTTTCCAGCCCAATCCCGGCCCTTCCCAAAGCCTGGCCCTGAGGTGGAGCCAGGCCGTTCCTGTGCTTCGTGAGGAGCTGTTCCTGTGTCTGTCCCCCCAGCTCTGAGCTCTCAGTCCCTGTCCTTCATGCAGAGGTGTCCAGCAGACACCACATCAGCCCTTTTTTCCCCAGTTTTCCCCCAGGTTTTCCTCAGAGGTGCCTCAGGCCCAGCAGCACCGGCCGAGCCAGGGACGGGATTGTCCCGCTCTGCTTGGGGCTGGGGCGGCCTCAGCTCCACTGCTGGGGGAGTTCTGGGTGTCTCAATATCAGAAAAAAGACCTAAAGCTGTGAGGGAATGTCCAGAGGAGGGACAGGGGATGGGGAAGGGTCTGGAGGGGCCCGTGAGGAGCAGCTGAGGGCACTGGGATTGTTCAGCTGGAGCAGACTGAGGGCAGAGCTCCCCGGGGGCTGCAGCTCCTCCCGAGGGGCAGCTCCCATCTCTGCTCCCTGGGACAGGGACAGCACCCAGGGAACGGCTGGAGCTGGGCCAGGGCAGGCTCAGGCTGAGAGCAGGGAAAGGTTCTTCCCCCAGAGGGTGCTGGGCACTGCCCAGGCTCCCCAGGGAATGGGCACGGCCCCGAGGCTGCCAGAGCTCCAGGAGCGTTTGGGCAGCGCTGCCAGGGATGCCCGGGGTGGGGCTGTTGGGGGTCTGGGCAGGGCCGGGAGCTGGGCTGGATGATCCTTGGGTGTCTTTTCCAACTCAGGATATTCCATGATTCTACAATTCCTACTGGGCTCCCCTTGGCCTGCAGAACTCCTGCCCCAGGCATCACAGGGGCTGGCCCGAGGGCAAGACTTTTCAGGTTTTTGAGCTATAAGTAATTAAGAGGCATTAATTACCCATTCATTTAGCCCAAGTGGAAAATAGCTGTCACTCTCAGCCTGGCTGACATAATTACATTGCAGCCTTCACTAATTTCTTGCTAAAACTCCGAATCTTTTTGTCCTCCTGGGATCCCAAACTGTGCCTGTTTGGAACTCATTTCTGGGATGGAGATTTCTTTTCCTCACACTGAATTTACAGCAAGGTCATTAAAAATTAACGTTCCTACAATTATGCACACAAAGTGCCGGGGCCTGCTGGTAGCTCCAGTGTTTGCTGCGAGCCTTGGATTGGGTTTTCCCTGCTTGCTGCTTCCAAGGATACAGAGAGAGCCCCTGGAAAGCCCTGACTGTTGTGTGATCGATGAATACCTGGCTCCAGGGGGTTGTCTCCTGAAGGCTGCCAGAATTGTTGATATTCTCTTCCCACTTCCTTCACCTGAAGGACAAAACCACAGAACTCAGTCAGTCCTGCCTGGGAATTCAATGTTTGTGTTTGCTGTCATTAATCCCACTTTTTCCTTTCCCACAGGCTTTGCCTTATGTGTGTCTCCTCATTGCAATGCTCTTCTTCATCTATGCCATTATTGGCATGCAGGTAAAACATTGAATTCTTTCATTCTGGCTGTGGGTTTGTTCAGGGAACAAATGGGTTGTTGCCTCCACAGCAGGAGGGATGATTTGGGATGAGGCAAAAGCTTTATTTGTCTGGTGTCAGGTAAATTAGAAATGGAAAAAAGGCCTCTTTTTTCTACTTTAATTGTCCCCAGTGAGCTGGACAAAGCAGCTGGGGGCACGAGTCTAGATCAAATTTCCAGCTGCAGCGCTGGACATCCATGAATCCCATGGGAAGAGACGTCCCCTGGGTATGGACACATCAGGAGGCTGAGAGGAGGGAGCAGCCCAGGCACTGCACCTCCCTGAGAAGAAACCATGAAGTTTTCTGGGCCTGGGATGGAGCTGAACTGCTGGGAAGGACCTGTGTGAACACAAAGCACATTAATCTTGTGTTTGACCTCCAGGACACATCTTTATCTCCCTTTTCAGCACAGAAATGATTCCAGCTCTTGAGAGCCCTTAAACCAGGACAAATTCTTTCCCCGCCTTGCTTTCCAACTCCACCTGCTGTGCTTGGCTGAATCCCCTCTGTTTCCCGTGGCAGGTATTTGGGAACATTGCCTTAGATGATGAAACCTCCATTAATCGGCACAACAACTTCCGGACCTTCCTCCAAGCCCTGATGCTCCTGTTCAGGTAAGGAGAGGACAAAACACCCTCTGATTTGTGTGTGAACAGCAAAACCATCCCTGTGCAGGTGCCAGCTGAGCTGCTCAGATTCCAGCACGCTTTAAAACAGGGATCTGAGTAAATTACCCATTCCTGCTTCCTCCTCCTCCTGCCCTGCAGATCGGATTCAACCCCTCCACAAAGTGTCACCCAGAGCTGTGACAACCCACCTCACCTCAGGCAGAAGCTGAATATAGGGCAGAACCCTCCTGGTTTTGATTGATGGGTTTCCTGTCCTGAAGCTTCCTTTCTTTTAATTTTTGAAGAGAGGATTCCTTTAACTGGTCATTTTTGCATTACAAGCAAGTCAGCAGCTCCTCCACCACCACCCTCCTGTGCTTCCCAATTCAAGTGTTTCCCTCTGGGTTCATCCTGCCTGGAAATGCAGCATTTCCAAGTGAAAAAACAATCAATTAAATACCAGATTTTCATTTTAAGACCTGGCAAAACAGGCCCTGCTTCAGTTTGGGGGAGATGCTCCTCATCCAGCTGTGGAGACCCTCCCAGTGAACACCAGTCCCTTCCAGCCCTGCCGCTCAGCTCTGAGGGTTCTGTGGTGCTTGGAACTGGATCCTCTCCTGGGATTTGGTTTCCATCATTTCTGTGAAGCCAGGCAGAAATGAAATCAGCCCTCTCTAGCTCAGAATAGTCACTGGGCTCAGAACTTGGAATTTTAGTAACACTGGGTAATTGTTCAGCCTCGTGGTCCCTTCCAGGACCCACTGCAGGGGGAGTGAGGAGCAGGGCCAGCGGGATTGGGATGGGCACTGGTTCCTGCACAATCCCCCACAAAGGGACTGGGCCTTCAGCACCCAGGCACCAGAGGGGGAATCCGCTGTAATTCGGAGTAGCCTGGAAGTTATTCCAGTTTGGATGGAGCACGGAGTTTTCCCAAAGCAACCAGGACCAAAGTTTGTGTGCTGGCTGTGGGAATTCAAGGCAAATCAGCACTGAGAGAAGCAGGAATCCAGAGTAATGCACGTGGAGAATCCCTGACTTCCAAACCAAGCGTGCACTTCACAGGGACTGTTCTGAGGACAAACCCTCTGGGACTCCAAAGTTTTTTCCTTTTGGCTCTTTTCTCTCCATAGCAGAAGTTAGAGAGGGAGGAAGGAATTGATGAAAAACACCCAGGAGACTGTGATGAAAAAGAGACCCAAGTCCCACCAGCCCATGCTGGAATTTATCTGCCTGCTAAAGGAAATAAGAGATTCCGGTGGAGAAGCCTGGTTTCATTTCCCATCCTCTCCACTGGGTTTAGAGCCAGCACTAGGTTCAAAAGGCAACAATCTAAACTCTGTTTACTTAGATTTGCACTGTTTAAATCAATCTGGATTTATCCTCCATAAAAGCAATAAAGCTTTTAGCCCACCTGAGCCTGGCTGGTTTCTTTTAACCCCCTGTAACAGAGGGAAACGTCCTTTCTCCTTCCTTTTCCACGGGTAGTTCCAATTCCCAGTGTAAATACAGCCTCTCCTCCTGGACACAGCCTCCCACCTAATTAATTTGGTTAATTGGGTGCAGCCATACTGTGAGGTGGCTGGCGTGGGGAGGGGTGGATAAACTCAGCCTGTGCCCTCGTGTTGCAGGAGTGCCACGGGGGAAGCCTGGCACGAGATCATGCTGTCCTGCTTGAGCAACAGAGCCTGTGACCCCCTCTCTGGCCTCACCAAAAAGGAGTGTGGCAGTGATTTTGCCTATTTCTACTTCGTGTCCTTCATCTTCCTCTGCTCCTTCCTGGTAAGTCAGTCCTGATCCACGTGGATCCCCAAACCCTTCCCACCCTTTGCCTCCTCCTCATTCCTAATTATAATTCAGACACCACCAAGCCAGCTTTGCTAAACCCCATTTATCATCCTGCTGATAAAACCCCCAAAGAGACCATTCAGTCATTAAAGGGAAGGGGTTTATCTTTCTTCTCACAGCGGGGGCTAATATTTGGAATTAAGCATGAATCGGGTTTGTCTTGATTTGTAACATCCCTTTGGAGGAGGGCAGGGTGACAACAGCCGAGGTCAGCAGCATTTCCTGAGAGCATCACACTCATTCCACAGAATCCCGGGATCTGCTGAGATGGAAGTGACCCACAAGGATCATTTGTTTGCCAAACAAATGCAAAAATCACTTTTTGTTTTTCTGCCAGAAAAGCTTTGGACATGAAAACACTCAGAGCTGCTGGGCTTGGTGTTTGCCCATGGCCGTGGTGGGGCTGAGCTTCATGAGATGCCAGGGCCTTCCTGAGCATCCATAACCACCTCCTCTGCTCCTTGGGTCACTTCCCAGCCCTGCTGGGACAGGGAAATGGAAAAGCAGGGACAGGGACCCGATTAAAGCTCGTGCAGGACGAGATGAAAGCTCTGCGATGTTCCAAAAAGCAGCGCATGGAGCCCTCGCTCAGCTCCACGGGTTTGCTTTAAAATCCCACATTTGATGCTCTGTGCAGCCAATCCCTGCTATCCTCAGAACCCTTCCACCAGGAAAAGGAGCTTCCTGTGGTAGTTGGGAGCTGGATATGGACACACCAACTTTAAGATCCTCTGTGTGGCTGCTGTTGTTCCTTTGACCACCCGTGGATTATTTCTTGTGCATGTATTAAAAAACCTACAGCCCTGAAAGCTGATCCAAAGTTAATGCTGCATTTACTGATTCCTTCAGCATTCTGGACTTTAAACCCAAATTATTCCTGTCCCCCTTCTCTTTTCCCCCTTCTCATTCCCGTTCTCTTCCCTTCTTTTCCTCCCATCCCCTTCTCCCTTCTCCCTTCTCTTTTCTCCCTTCTCTTTCCTCTCTTCTCCTTCCCCCCTCTTCCCTTTTCCCTTCTCCCTTCTCTCTTCTTTCTCCCTGCTCCCTGCCCTTCTCTTTTCCCTTTTCCCTTCTCCTTTCTCCTTTCCCTTCTCCTTTCCTCCTTCCCTCTTCTCCCTTCCCTTCTCCCTTCCTTTCTCCTTTCCCCCTTCTCCATTTCTCCTTTCCCTTTTCCCCCTTCTCCTTCCCCTTCTCCCTCCCTTCCCCGACCCCATCTCCCCGCAGATGCTGAACCTGTTCGTGGCTGTGATCATGGACAACTTCGAGTACCTGACCAGGGACTCCTCCATCCTCGGGCCCCACCACCTGGATGAGTTTGTGCGGGTGTGGGCTGAGTACGACCCCGCAGCCTGGTACGTGCTGGGACAGCGGGGTGGGGACAGAGGGGACGCTGCTGTACCTGGGCACGCTCAGAGCCTGTTTTAACGGGAACAACTACAGGATTTGAGGTTANCTCCCATCCCCTTCTCCCTTCTCCCTTCTCTTTTCTCCCTTCTCTTTCCTCTCTTCTCCTTCCCCCCTCTTCCCTTTTCCCTTCTCCCTTCTCTCTTCTTTCTCCCTGCTCCCTGCCCTTCTCTTTTCCCTTTTCCCTTCTCCTTTCTCCTTTCCCTTCTCCTTTCCTCCTTCCCTNAGGTCCCCCTGGGGAGCCAGAGGCTGCTGCCAAAATGGACCCCAAGGTCAGCAGGTCACGAGTTCTTCAGACTTTTATAGGTTTGGTTCATTTGCATATCAGGGTTAATTCTCCAATTAAAGCTTCAGATAATGATGTAATTTGCCCTCAGCTTGCCCCCCTCTCAAAGGCTTTTGGTTTACAGTTGTTGGGCCTAGGACGGTCTGGGTGTCCTTGGAGAGCAGGCCCGGAGAGGCTTTGTTCTGTCTGCCTAGCACAGAGAGCAGAAATGAACAGGCTACAAGAAACCTCAGAGCTACACACCAGGCAGTGCAGGGTTTGAAAAATATAAAAGTCAAAACCTAAGGCACCAATATCAGTGTTAAAAGCTCCAATTCCCCGAGCGCTGGAGAGGAACAAAGCCGGTGTCACTGCAAGGGCGTTTCCTCCACGTTTCCCCCAAGCCGGCAAGGCCTGAAAGCGCAGCCCGGCCCGAAAGGAGCAGATTAAGGGCCTCAATTGCACTGATCCCGGCTAAAGGACCGTGTAAAAAAAGCTCTTTAGCACTTCCAAAAGCAGCTTTTGGTTCCTGCATCCCAGGCCGGAGATGAAAACCCGCAAATCGCTGGCTGTTGGCAGCACTGGAGGGAGTGGGAGAGGTTCCCACCTCATTTGTGCAGCGTTTTTCTGGGATCCGCCTTGGTGCTTTCCCAAATGCTGCGCAGACACCTCGGGAGAGGATGTGCTGCATCTGAGGCAGGCTCTGATTCCATCACCTGCCCTCTCCCACCCGCTCCCAGAGGGAATGAGGTGATGTTCCTCAGCGTCAGGGGGGTTTCCTGAAAATAGGGGAATTTTTGAAACAGCCTTTCCTCATTAAACGCAACATTTTCCCCTTGGAAGCCTCCTTGTAATGACAGCAAACTCTACGTGGGAATTTTGGCCTTTCGAGTGACGTTTAGCTCTGGACTTGCAGCTGAAACTTAGGACATGCAAAATAATCAGGATAAAATGAAACGGGCCGAAGTTTGGAGGTGTTTCATCCTTAGAGAACTCTGATTAAATATTCCTGATTTATGAGGGGGTTAGAGGAGGGGACGGCTCTCACACACTGCACAACGAGATGTTTATTTTACAGTGGGTTTGTTTCTTTCTTTTATTTCTTCCAAGACACAGGGGAAGCTGCACGCTGGGCTTAGGCAGGGGAGCAGCAGCACATACCCAAAATTAAGGAATTTTTTAAAACTGAGGCCTAATGGCCCTGCCCAGAGATCAATTCTAGAGCAGGACTGATGAATAAATTTCCTGTATTGCTGCACCACAGGTGATGGGGTTTTTCTCATTTCTAGATGCTCTGTCCCAGGTCCCAATAACTCCCTTGATAATTCCTTCTATTTGGGATTTTGCCTTTTTGTTAATTTAAAGCTCCCCTCACTTTGGATCCCCTTTTCCTCCCCCTGAGCTCCTGTGCCATGAATCTCCTCTGCATCTGTGATGCCTCCAGCTCCTCCAGCCTTTCCCCTCTTTTTGTGTTTCCCTTCAGCAGAGACAGAGGCAGGAAGTGTTTGGATAACCAACATCTCCAACTCCCTGCTAGGATGCAATTAAACTGCTTTCAAATCTCACTTTAAAATGATTTAGGCCAACTTTAAATGGAAACTTGTTCCAAAAAACCTGCATTTCTCTGAACTGTGGGGGAGTTGAACTGCTCCAAGCCTCCCCTACTACCAGCCTGAATATTTACTCCACAGTTACTACCAGCTTGTAATCTCCAGGCAGATTTTCATCCCCCACGAGCTCTGTGACACAGCAAATGCTCTGTGGGGATTTAGCAGGCATAAATAGCTTTTCTTTTTCCCTTTTCCCATTCCAATCCTGCCTCTTCCCACTGGAAAATCTCAATGAGGATGAAAACTTGGGAGTGCCTGGTTTAGAAAACGGCCTTGGCTCTACATCCGTGGGAGGAGGAACACGCCTGCAAGGGGAAAAACCGGGATCAGGGTGGATTTTTAATGTTTCTATTCGGGAACTTTCCACCCAGAGGAGGCACCAGCGTTGAGTTTACAGAAAGATTTCTCGCTCTATTAACTCTGAGCGGAGCCTGAGTCACTCAGGGGCCAAACCTTTCCACTCCCCGAGCTGTAAACGCAGAACTGCCAGATATTGAGATGCTAATTCTGCTTTTTTTTCTCTGACCCTGTTCCCTTTTCGCTCTGGTGGGAAGTTATTGAGTGTGAATAGTTCCACTGGAATCACATTTTCAGAAGTGGGACTAAAATCTCCACAAATCTGAAATCCTTTCATGCTTTAAGGCCAGAACGGATCCTTTAATAATTTTGATTTTAGACCTTTCTGATCTTAGAGGTCTTTTCCAACCCAAATGATTTTATGATTTGATTATTCCATGATTTGGGCTGAATGTGGTCACTCATTGATCACTTCTCCCAAGGTCTCTTCCTTGATTATCCCAAGGAAAAGGGAATTACAGTGTTTACCCACTTCCCATAGCTTGAAACCCTCGATGGGAGATGCTCACAATTTTTATATTTTTATTATACAGATAATATTCTAAACACAAGTTAATGCGTATTTTACCCCTATTTCTGCTATCACCTTTGGTTTTGTTACAAACTCCAACTCTCAGGAAACATTCCTGGGGAAAAACGTTCAAAAGGAAGTAAAAAAGGCAGTTAGGAGCTGTTATTCCAGCTGTGCCACATTCCCTAGGGGTGAAGATGGGAAAACTGCTGGATTCAGGGGTGACAGAGCCTTGAGCTCAGAAAAAAAAGAGGGATTGAGAGAAATGGGGAGCACAGGGTGGTTTGGTGGGAGCTAAGAAAGGAGGGAAAGCACAGGAGTTAAGGATGAACTGGGAAAGAAAACATAATTGGATTTCTAGAAGCTTTTATTTGTTCAACATATAGAAAGTGAGTTCTTGATCCGTTTTCTTCCTCTCCCAGTGCACACCCCATGGAGACACTGGGAATGGCGCTCTGGCCATCCCATTCCCATCAGGTGTCCCCCAGAGCACTCGGGAGGAGCCGAAGGTGCTCCAAGGGAGCCCTTGGCTCTCTGGGATAAGGGGATGCTGAGGAAAATCTGATTTAAACAGGAGGTTGTGGCTGCTCCGTCCCTGGAAGTGTCCAAGGCCAGGTTGGATGGGGCTTGGAGCAATCTGGGATAGTGGAAGGTGTTCCTGCCCATGGCTTTAAGGTCCTTTCCACCCCAAACCATTCTGGAATTCTCTGAACCTGGGCAAGGATCCCTGTTTGTCCTAATTTTGTGCCGTGATCTCCCAGTGCAAAGCATCTGTTGGTTTTCCAGCCTTCCACGGACTCTTGGAGAGCTCAGGGAAGTGTTCAGCCGTGTTTTCCACGCCTTGGTTTTCCAAAATACTCCTGAAATTGTAAGGAAAGCATAAACTTGGGGCCTCAGTTAAACCAACACCTTTTCATCCCCACGCTTAGGCCTGGAGCCAAGACTTGATCTCCCTCTGAATCCACAGTTTGGATTTGATGGGGGAAGGCTTTGAATAGACCTGAATGTTCCACATCCCAAAAAGCAGCAGCACTGAAGGAGTTCTCCCAGAATACTCCAGCCTTGTTCATAGAATGCACCAAAATAAACACAGGGAGGCTGAACCACCCCAGTTTTCTTTGGAGGTGATCTTGAAGCTCGGCTCCTTTCACCTGAGTTGGTTACTCACAGAAGATTAAGAAATATAATCCTGTTCTTTAATTAGCTGGGAATTCATGAGAGTGACCACAAAGCTTCAGTGAGGTGTCTGATTTCTCCTACTGCTAAGGAAAGCTGGATTTTCCCAGTGCCAGTGCCCAGCACGGCTCTGGAGATGCCACCTTCTGCTCTCCCAGCAAATTCCTCATCGCCCAGGAATGGCCCTGCCGGGGTCATGCAGGAGGTGACAGTGGCAGGGAAATGTTCCCAAGGTTTTTGAAGCAGCTAATTTGAATCCTGGGAATAATCCATTGAAGACCTGTCATAAAATCCCGGGAATAATCCACTCCAGAGGCTCTTTGTGGGCTGCAGGCTCCGGGCGTTGGGCAGCAGAGCCTGGAGGTCGATGCTCAGGCACAGGGAGTTCAAACACGAGTGGGAAAGGAAACCAAATGTTTGGGAAGCCTTGCACATGGCACTGAAGAATTCCCAGAGGAAAATCCAAGGCTATAAAGTCGGGTGAGCAGTTGGAAGTTCCCTCTGTGTGTGGAAGTGGCTCCTTCCTTTTCAGACTAACCTTTCTTTTCAGCCCAGTTTGCCCTTCCAACTTCTCCCGTTTGCCTGTGGAAAAGCTGATCCTTCCCCGTTTGCCTTGGGAAAAGCTGATTCCTGTTGGATTTTGCTGTCATAACCTCTGGTGTTTCCTTTCCAGTTGCCGGATTCATTATAAGGATATGTACAATTTGTTACGTGTAATTGCTCCACCCCTGGGCTTAGGAAAGAAGTGCCCTCATAGGGTGGCCTACAAGGTTTGGAATTCCAGAGATCCCTCCAGCATCTCCAGTCCTGGTTCTGTTTCTTTTTATCCCCTCTTCCCTCCCCCACCCCGAGTGCAAATGCAACCGGTAGAGAAAAGAAACTGGAACGTGACGAATCCTTTGCCTGAAAAAAAAGGAATGATTGACTGACTGCCTCCTTTCTCCTCCATGCATCCCTTCCCCGTCTCCTCCCACACCCCAGCTGGCTGGAACAGGCAGTTTTATGAGACAGGGAACCCTCCAGCTTCCATCCTGCCGGCTCCAGCAGGGAATTGTTGGGGAAAAGCATCCCAGCACCCCAGCACTTCAATATATTCCAGAGAAAAACGTCATCCCAAGGTTTCCAGGGAGCAGCGAGTTTGGGTTGGCTTTGCAGCGTTGTTGCTCCAGTCAAGTGAACAACTTGGCCTTTTCTGAGCTGGAAAATCATTGGATCTGGGCAGAGATGAGGGATGAGCTTTTCATGGTGCCATAGCCAGAGATCGCCTGGGGGTTAAATTATGTCCCCAAATTGTGGTGGACACCCAGGGAAACCTCCTGCTCATGGCACAGGGAGAGTTCACTGTGCTTGGGAGCCCAGGTGGGGGATTTGGGATGGATCTGGCCAAGAAATCAGCCCAGGATGGGCTTCAGTGGGGACCCAGTTCCAGGCAGGGAATTCCTTGGAGAGCAGAGGATGAAGGACAAGGCTGGAAGCAGCCAGCCCCAGAGCTTGCTTCTCTCCCCCTCTCCAGCCCAGGTGTTTCCCACTCCTGACTGAGGATTAGGAGCTCAAAGGAGACCCCACAGCCCAGCCCAGGAGCAGGAGAGGAGCCAGGGGAGGACACTGGCTCCAGTTCCCCTTTGTGTCTCTCAGCAGCCTTTAAATCAGCTCAGGGATGGGAAAGCTGGGTGGGATTTTATCTGCAGCAGTTACCAGGGGCTGGAAGAGATGTTTTGGGGCTGGCTGAGTTCTCTCCTCCTCCTCCTCCTCCATCAAAGCTTTCCACAGGACTTGAGATCCACGTCAGGGCATTGGGCTGGTGGGAAGGTTCCTGCTTGGAAAAGGGGGTTTAAATGGGTGCTCAGGTTTTCCCTGCTGGTATAGAGGAGATGATAACACAATCCTGCTTTTCCAGGGGTTAAACTTGAATTAATAACATCCCTGGGTCCTCTCAGATGCCAGGCAGCCCATTAGAATAAACAGGCAGCTCGTTGGGAAAACAGGAGATTGTCACAGTTCCAGTGGTCACGAAAAGGTGCAGCAGGAATTCCTTGCTGGTTTGCACCCCGTGTTTTTCAGGCCGGGATTTTATCCACCACCACTGTGTGCTGAAGGGAGATGCCCCCAGCAATGCTCCCAGCTGCTCTGAGGGCCTTTCCCCAGATCTCCGCAATTCCCAGTTCTCTAACCGGGAGGAGACACCCAGTTAAGGCTGGCTTGGTGAAAGCCAGGTCCCACCAAAAGTGAGGGAGGACCAGGTCCCCTTCCCACCACCTGCCAGGGCTGGGCTCTGCTTTCACCAGCCCTGGGTTCAGGCTGGAGTGGGAATTTACAAAGTCCCCCCCTCAGCTCGGAGCGGGAGCAGTCCCAGCGTGTCCCTCAGCAAACCCCCCCACGATTGGCTTCTCCCTTATCTCATCACCCACCCCAAAGCCCAAGCGCTGCTCCCTGGAAGGAAAGCTGGCCCAGTTCTCCCAGCCCTGTCCCATAACTCTGCCTCCCAGCTCTCCCTGGCATGGTGACCGTGGTTCGGGGGGCGACAGGGGGAACTCTCATCCCCCACCCCGCCAAGAGCCAGCCCCTCTCCCCTGGGGGACATGGAGCATTCCCTAAGGGGACATGGAGCATTCCCCCAGGGGACATCAATCATTCCCCAGGGCCACGGGCCGGCTGCCCCTGCAGGAGGAGGAGACGTTGGGCGCTGAAACAGCAACGGAAGCGGAGCCACCTTTCTCCTGCCCCACCTCCTGAGTTTGGTTTCTGTTTCCCGGAGAAATCTGATTAACCAGATCTCTGTTCTCTTGTCTGCCTTCCCTTCTCTCTCTCTCTCTCTTCCTTTTCATTTGCTCCGTTGTGTTGCCTTTTCCCCCCACCCCTTCCCCATTTCCCCCCCGCCTCAATCCGGTTGGATTTCTGTGTCCCGGTGCTTTTGCCTCCGTCCTCGTGATGCCAGCGGGCGCATCAGTTACACAGACATGTATGAGATGCTGAGACACATGTCCCCACCTCTAGGCCTTGGGAAGAAATGCCCAGCTCGTGTTGCCTATAAGGTAGAAAACCTCCCCAGGGACCCCTGCCCAACCACCAGCTTTTTGTGCCGTGGCTGCAGTGGGGTTTCTGTGGCATTGGTGTTGTTCTTCGGGACTTTCCTGGTGCTTTCTCTGCTTTCCAAGCAAGATTTTGGATCTTTAGATTTTGATTTTTTTTTTAATTTTTATATATATATATAATTTTTGGGGTCTTTGAAACTCTGGCACATCAGTTTGTCTTTCTAAGTATGTCTCTGCTCTCTCTCTCAGTCTTTCTCTCTCTTTTTTCTCTCATTCTGCTTCCTTTTAGATTAATTTGGGGAGGGACGGCACTAATGAGCAAATTACCCCCCATTAGATCCCCATTTTTCTTCCTGGAGCTCTTTGTCTCACTAACCCTGCAGTAGAATGTTGTTTTTCCCTCCTCTTAATTAGACTGGAGTAATTAGAGTAGGAGTGAGCAAGCAATTAAACAGAGACAACACCAGAAGGGCTCCCGAAACACCCTCATGGAAGAAATGACTTTAACAGAAAACATTTAGGACAGGGAGATGGAGAAATCACTCCAACTCATCGTTGATTTGGCAAAACTTTTTCATCGAGCCACCAAAGTGAATTCTTTCCCAAAGGCTGCTGCCTGCGTGGAAATTCAGATGGAAACGGAGCAGACCCAGCTGAGGCCAGGCTGCCCTCCCAAAAACTCTCAGGGTGCTTGGAAACTTCAATTTCCAGGGCGATTCCTTGGAAGTTTTCCCCCTGAACCTCACAGGTTTAGAGGGAGAGGTTGCTCAGAACCATTTATCCCTGGTGTGGTTGAGAATCCATCAAACCCAACAGGGATTTTTTGGCTGTTGGGGTCATTCCAGCCACCCCCAACCCCCAAAACTCAGTTCAGTGGATCCAGATCACAACAGCCCCTCCTGTGCTGGGGGATTTTTCACTGAGGCCACATAAAACCAAGATTTTTTCTTGAAGAGGCTCAAGCTAGACCCAAACCTGGGTCTGATTCATTTAGGGCACGTAGCAGCAAGAAGTAGTTCCGGTAAATCTTCCTACAAGATCCTTCCTCAGCGTGCCAGGATTTAAAATAAAAGGCAAATGAAACCCAGCCTTAAATCTCTCCAATTAGGTGGCTTTGCTGTATTTGATTTGATTCTGGCCACTGTAACTGAGCTTGAGGAACCCAGCTAGATCAAAATTCGAGGTCTCAGCTATTTCAGACACCAGTTATCCACAGGAATCCATGGATTTGCCACCCGTGAGTTCCCGTTGGTTCAGCCGAGCTGTGTCCTGCTGAAAGGAGGTGTTTGCAGGTGGGCAACCAGATCTGGCTCTGTGGCTGGACCAGAAGGATAAAACTTTTTTTTTTTCCCCCCTAAATCTTGTAGAATTCAAAAAGGAAGAAAACAAAAAGGGGATAAAGAGATCATGTGTTAAAATAGGCATTTTCAGGAAGGCTTTGGGCTGGTTTTCACAGCAGACTTTGTGCCCGCAGGCACTTCCCCAGCCTGGCTTTTCCCTGAGGAATTCCTGGATCTCTCCTTTAATTTGTCTGTTCTTACAGAATAAATCCCCAGAACCCGAGTGCATAGGAATGGCTTCTTTTTATAACCCGGACTCCTGATTTTTTGAAGACATCATTATTTTTTCCCCATCTCTGAAGAAACCTCCGGGTTGTGTCTGTGTCTCAGAGATGGGTCCAAACAGCTCCAGTCTAGGCTGAACATCGGATTTCTCTGAGTTTGGAGTTGATCACATTCATTTTACACCTCATCAAAGAGCCCTGAATTACAGAAATATGGATTTAAGACAAGATCAGGATTTCCCCCATGGATTAAAGCTGCGGTTTGGGCTGATCTCTCCCCCACTTACTGCTGATAAAATTAAACCCTTGCGGTTTAGGACTGGTTTTTGCTCCTTCCCTCCTCCTCATCCACGGATTGGTGCTGGGCATCTTCCCCCCATGGCTGTGGTGGGATGTGGCATCCCCTGCCCTGCTCCTGCCAGGTGTCCCCAGTGGTGCCACTCACGTCCTCCCCCGTGGCTGAGACACTCAGGAGGACACTGAGGTGCCCCCAGGTGCTGACCCCTCCCCAGAGCCTGGAGAGGGACATGGACCCCCTGCTCCAGGTGTAGCTCAGTCAGTACCAACAGCAGCCAGGGCTTTGTCTCTGCCCTATTTTCACCCTCTCCCTCTGAATTTTAAAACCCCTGACTGTTCTGTCCAGCAAAAGCTCTTTTGCCCCACACATCTCCCCTTTTTCTTTCCATGTCTATTTTTCCCTGTCTTCTTCCAAGGTTTTGTGTGTTTTCCCCACATCTTCGTTGCCCTTCTCAGTACGTCCACACTGTTTTTTGTTTGGATTTCCCACTCTTTGCAGCCTCCTTGGCTGCTGTCCTTCCTTTCTGCTGTTTTCTGGTTCCCCTTTCTCAACTGTTCTCCTCGGTCAGCCTGACCAGCCTCTGCAGCTCCGTGTGCGTGGCTTCGCTGCTTCCCGGGGCTGCATGCCTGGGATCCTCGAGATGCGCTGCTCGGGCACCAGGAGAGCTCCATCCTGCACTGGGCTGGGGGGAAAAGGAACCCAAATTCCTGCATGCAGTTCTGGGCTACTCACAGCAAGAAAGGCCTTGAGGGGCTGGAGCAATTCCAGGGAAAGGGAACGGAGCTGGGAAGGGGCTGGAGCACCAGGAGAGGCTGAGGGAGCTGGGAAAGGGGCTCAGCCTGGAGAAAAGGAGGCTCAGGGGGGACCTTGTGGCTCTGCACAACTCCCTGACAGGAGGGGGCAGCCAGGGGGGTCGGGCTCTGCTCCCAGGGAACAGGGACAGGAGGAGAGGGAACGGCCTCAGGCTGGATATGAGGAAAATTTCTCCTCAGAAAGAGTTTTCAAGCCCTGGAAGAGGCTCCCCAGGACAGTGGTGGAATCACCACCCCTGGAGAGATTTAAAACCCTACGGATGAGGATGTGGCACTCGGGGACGTGGCTCAGTGGCGGCCTTGCAGTGCTGGGCCAGTGTTTGGGCTCAATCATCTTGCAGGTCTTCTCCATCCTACGTGATTCTGTGATTCCATGAATTTTAAAGTATTTTCTATCCAATCAGATGAAAAGAGGGAAGAAAACCTCTTTGACTTCACTCTGGTGTCTCAGGGTTTGCTCATTGTCCCTGCCCATGGCAGGGGGTGGAACTGGGTGAGCTCTGAGGTCCCTCCAACCCAAACCATCCTGGGATTCTGTGATTCCCGGGATGATCCCAGAGCTGGGCTGCTCCAGCAGGATGCAGCGAGAGGGAGGAAGGCCATGGAGAACCTCTCCAAAGCCAACAGAAGAGTTAAAGCAGAGTACAACCATTCCAACTAGGTCGGGGTGAATTATTCATAGCCAATAATTTATTCACCAAACTCAACCTCATTTCCCACAGCAGCGCTCCATTGTCCCGAATTTATTCCCGTCTGAGGATCATTCCCAGAGCAGTTCCTGTCCCAGAGGCTGATGTGGTGCTCTTTAATAATTCAAATCCGTCGGGGTGCCAGTAGTTTTCCAGGCATTGTGTGCCCCTCTTTAGAGGAAGAGGATTTAGGGTGCAGCGACTTTTGCTGGGTCAGGCTGGGAGCCAGCAGGACACCTTTGATCCCGGCACGAGTTTTCCCCCTATTCCTCCGACCCTTTCCCTGCTTGCTGGGCCGCTGTCCAAGGAGTTCCTGAGCTGAGCTGAGCTGAGCTGAGCCGAGCGGGGAATTTACTGCTGCCGCAGAGCTTCGGTTCCTCGTTTGTTTAGCGGCAATTAAACAGCGCCGGGAGCTGCGGGGGGACCCGGCCGCGCACGGACCCCGCGCTGCCTCCCGACCCCGCCTCTAATCAGCTCCCCCCTGGTTATCAGCACAGCGCTAATTAGGAGACTCCGGAGACAACGGCGCGGCTGCAGCCTCTGGGGCCCTCTCCTGCAGGAGCATTAACGAGCTCCAAATCCGCCTAATTAATGTACGGGGCTGCGGGAGGGATCTCCACGCGCGGCCGGGAAAGCGGAGCGGGGACTCCACCTGCTGCCGGCTGCGCTTCCTCACCCGCCCCCGCAGCGGAGCAGGAGCTGGGAAGTCTCTTCCTGCCAGCTCAGGGCACCTGGGAAGGATTTCCACTTTTTTTTTTTCCCTGCTGCCCATCCTGAATTCATCGGAGCGCCCCTGGGTTGTGGCTGGCGCTTCCCAGCGCCTCCCAAGTGATGCCCGTTCTTTATCAGCGCAGGGAAAGAGCAGCAGGCTCCTAAAATTTCCTTCTGGGCTCCAGAAAGATGGGAAATTATCCAAATTAGAGTTGGGGTTTTTTTTTCCCTGTTTGTTTTGGTTCAGTTATTTTTGGTGCTGTTGGGATTTTTTGGTTGGTTGGTGCTTCGTTTGGCCTTTCCTTTCCTTTCCTTTCCTTTCCTTTCCTTTCCTTTCCTTTCCTTTCCTTTCCTTTCCTTTCCTTTCCTTTCCTTTCCTTTCCT
>VXAD01006405.1:45666-63186 GCA_013399195.1 Dicrurus megarhynchus | reverse complement strand
CTTTCCTCCCCTTTCCTTTCCTCCCCTTTCCTTTCCTCCCCTTTCCTCCCCTTTCCTCCCCTTTCCTCCCCTTTCCTCCCCTTTCCTCCCCTTTCCTCCCCTTTCCTCCCCTTTCCCCTTTCACTCTCATTTTTTTTTCATCCTGTTTCAAACCATGGGCTCTGTAACAGCCTTAAAAGCACAACTTCAGCCAGAACAAACAGGAAAAAATGTGGGGAAAAGTAAATTTTTTTTTTAACTGAGTACACCCTAAACAACTGGTTCAACTTTTTAAATCTATGTTCTTGTCCCTAAGTCCATGAGAAACATTGAGATTTTCTCTTCTAGCCTGGTTCAGGATGAAAATCAGAAGTTCTTGATGAATTTTTCAAGGAGAAATTTTGGGTCAAGCAGAATATTTTGAGTTTGAGAAACGTTACCAATTTCAATTAGATTACTTTTAAATGGATCCTTTAGAAATGGAGAGGGATTAAATACAGATAAAATTAGAAAGCAGCCTGGAAAGGCTTGAAATTTCACACTCTGCACAAGGAGATATTTTTATGTGTAAGGTTTTCTTGTAATATTGAAAGGAAAGAATGAATATCGCTTTTTGTAACTCTTTGTTTGCAGTTTCAGCCTTTCAGATGCATTTGTGGCATCGGGAAAATGCCCCAGACAATGTTCAGGGATCCAATCCCTCCTGGCTGTGCTGGTGTCTGGCTGATTCCTTGGCTCCTCTGGGTGCCCACGGTGATTTGGGATTTTGGTTTGGGGTGTGGGGTGAGCGATGTCTCACCCAAGCCCTCCCTCACCACCCCAGCCATGGTGGCAAAGGATCAGAGATAAATTAGTTCTTTTCTCCCAACTGCTCCATCCTCAGCAGCTCCAGAAATGCCAGATATTCATTTAAGGAACAGATTGTCCCAAACCAGGGCCTTCCAAGAAAGGAATTTTCACTGCTTTGGGGAGGGATCTTGGGTGGATTTCAGCTGAGGCCTTTTGGCCTTGGCTGCAGCGAGTTCTGAGGCACTTCTTCCTCATTTTATGGCTTTTTTTTGGCCAAGAAGTGGGCAGCTGGAAGGTGCAGCTTGCAGCTCACCTTGGCAGGGCAAGAACTCCCCAAGTGCTGTGCACAGGGAGGTGAATCCCAGTTTGTCACCCCGGGAGGACAGAGGGACACATCCCATGGCAGCCTCCCCTCTCCTACCTCCGGCAGCTTCCCGTCCCTGATGGAGGAACAACTCCAAGCCCTCTCTCTGCTCCTTGCTGGGTTCTCAGACTGGGGATTGCACTGAGCAGGAGCTGAGTTACCTGTTTGACCAGTTTGGATACTGGGATGGAGAAGATGGCAGTGCAGAGGGAAATGCAGGGAGGAGGGCAAGGAGGTGGGGTAGGGAGAGCCTCTTCCAGGTGCAAAATGGGAGTTTTGCTCAGCCAGCCTTCCTAAAAGTGTGAATCCCCTTGGAAAATCTTCCCCTAAATCCTCCGTCCCTGGCTCAAATTGAGGAGGAAAGCTCTGCTCTGGTCAGCTGTGGTGTGGCCTGTGCTCTGCATCCAAATCCTTTGGGAATTCAGCCTGGAAAGACAGCTGGGGAGCGCTGGGATGTGGCAGTCACAAAGAGCTTTTTGGTGGTGCTTTCTGTGAGGATCGAGCTCTCCTGTGGGGAATTATTCCTCGTTTGCCTGTTCTTCACTTCCATGCATCTTCTTTCTCTCTCCATCCCCTGACTCTCTCCCACTGCAGTGGGATTGTGGGACTCTGGGTGGTAACTGTGGACTCTCGTTGATGTTTTTTGTAGCTTTTTGTGTGCTGAGGGCAGAATCGGAATTAAACCCTGTTTCATTTGACACCGGTGAACAGAACAAACCCCGTGGTGTTGCCAGCACTTGATAGTCATGGACTGGAAAGAGAGGAGAGGCTGGGCTTTGATTTCCCTGGCTCTGAGGCTGGGCAGACATGGAATAACCTCTGGGCATGCTGTGAGGGAAATCTTGGGAGATCACAAGGCTTCGTCCCAGGCTTTAGGTGACAGGGATGTCGTTCCAGTGGTCTCTTGTCCCTGCAGGATGCAGGGAGAGCTGAAAATGTGTAATAACATACACGAGGAGATTTCAGCTCCTCTGGAGCCCATCTGAGCAGATTTTACACTGGACCAGCACTTTGTGCCCTTTGTCTGCTCATGTAAACACCAGCAAGTGTCCCCTCGGGGGGGAATTGTCTCCTTGGCTGGCAGGAGGTGCCAGAGTTGGAGTCTGGAAGTGCCCAAGGCCAGGTTGGACAGGGCTTGGAGCACCTTGGCATAGTGGGAGGCATCCCTGCCCATGGCAGGGGGTGGGATGAGATGATCTTTAAGGTCTTTTCCAACCCAAACCAGTCTGGGCCTTTAAGGCAGCTCGGTTCATCCATCTGGGAAGTTGGGAATTGAAGTTGGGAGTTTCTCTAAGCAGGGAGGTTATCCCAGGGATGGAAAACCTGGCCAAGTCTTCATTCCCCAGCCGTGGCTTGGCTGGGACAGGTACCAGCCACAGGTCTGGATGCTGCAGACACCACTGGAGACAGTCAGGAAATGGGAGGAGAGCATCCCACCCGGCTGCTTTTGGGGGAGCTCTGTGGGACTGCGGCGCTGTGCTGGCACACCACTCCTTAAAGCACCGGAGTTCCACCCCAGACCCGCTCCCGGACAGGAGCTGCCATCCACGCGCCAAGAATTCCAGCTCAGCACACAAAAAGTTCCCTCCTGTTTGTGTTCTGGGTATTTCAGGGGTTCACAGAGGGGCAGGGGAGGGTGGGGGGAGGCCTCGTGGCCCCCACTCACAGCCAGCCCTGTCTGTCCCCAGCGCCTGGTGAGGATGAACATGCCCATCTCTCCCGAGGATTTAACCGTGCACTTCACCTCCACGCTGATGGCCCTGATCCGCACTGCCCTGGAGATCAAACTGGCCTCAGGTGAGAGGGATGGGGTGGCTGAGGGGGTGTGTGGGTCCCCTGGACATCAAACTCACCTCAGGTGAGAGCAGTGGGGTGGCTGAGGGGGTGTGTGGGTCCCCTGGACATCAAACTCACCTCAGGTGACAGGGACTGGTGGCTGAGGGGGTCTCTGGGTCACCTGGAGGATGCAGCAAAGACACCAAGGGCAGCTCAGCTCAGCTCCTTGGAATGCTCTGTGACCATGGCACGGCCCCACAGGGATTGGGGAAGCTGAGCTCACCTCTAGGCATGGATTTCATTACGCTGCAGGTTTCCTGTACGTGGAAAAAACCCCAAAACAGCACCAAAAAGAGACCAGTGCCCTGCGTGGCCTCTTCCAGAGCTGTTCCCCAGCTCTGGCAGCCTCCAGCCTGTGCCTTGCAGGATGGGAGAGCAGTTTCTGCCATCTGAGCTCCAGAAAAGCAGGAGAAGAAAGAGAATTGCAGTTTTCTGAGAGCACTCTTGGCTCAAAGCCCAACTCCTGACCCCGAGATCAGCTGGGCTGGTCAGAGCAAGGTGCCAGGAACACCAAGGGCACGGATTGATCCCTGGACGGGCTGTTCACTCAAGAGTTGGACTCGGTCCTTGTGGGTCCCATCCAGCTCAGAGTATTCAGGGAAATCTGTGGGCTTGGTGTCCTCCCAAATCCGTGGGAATTCTGTCCCAGGCAGGAATCCTGTTTCCCCATTGCCTTCCCATGCCAGCACCTGAGGACAAGGGAGCTTGGAGACAGGACACGGGGGTCCTGAGCATTCCCGTGCCTTTGGGGGGGCAACGAAATGTGGGGAACTCTGCCCATCCCAGTTCAGAACTGCGGGAGGAGAAGCCCCGGGCGTGTCCTCCTTGCTGTGTATCAGAAATGAGACTTTCCACACCTCTGTCCCGAGCTATTCCAGCCCTTCCTCCCCGGTGGCTCCATGCTGGGACTCCAAACGCCACGAACACATTCCTCCTTGAGATAAAATGTAATTATTGAAGTGGTTAATCAGCCGTTTACTCGCCTGCCCAATTAAACTGTGCACGGTAATAAAATACATCGGCCTTTTCTCCGGGTCGTTACCCCATTCCATCAGCCGGGCCGGGGTCACAATCAAGGCATGCCTGGCCTAAGCACTTTTACACCTAATTTAAAAGTTAACAGGAGCTAACAACGCTCTCAGGAGTGCAGGGCAAGGCAGGGTTAGGCTGTTGTGCTTTCCTAAGCAGTTTTAGGCCAGTTGCAACCTCTTTGATTTAATCACCCCCGTCCTGTGCTGCTTAAACTTCGCCTTCCGTGCTTTGGGGAGGCGTTGCTGGAAGAAAACAAAATTTTGAGGTGCTTGGGGCTCCCCAAAGGAGTGGGATCAAGACAAGGATCAGACGCTAATTTCTAAGGATGCATTTAGGACTTGCTGGGACTGATTTCAGGTGTAACTCCTAGATAAAGATGCTGAGAGTCTGTTTAATTGTCCGTTTCTGGTTACCTGTCAGCCTTTTTTCAACTGGAAAAGCTCCCCCCACCCTTTTCTCGGACTCAAAACTGGAAAGGAGCCAGAGAGGAGAGCTCAGCTGATACCCTGGATTCTTTGTGCGGTTTAGATCCGCTCTGGGGTGTGAGGCTCTGACCTGTTTTGTTGTTAGGAGCTGCCTTTAAATAGGTTTCATGTGCTACATTTAATTGAGTCGTTAGTGGGCCTAACAGCCCCTTAATAAACCTCCCTAATGAGTTCCCGTGTGGGAGTTCAAACCTCGGTGTAACCGAGTGCCCGGAGCCTCCTCCCCTTACTCTACTCTTCGAAAAAGAATCTCTGTCATTCATTTGAACTCCTTAATTGCCTGCTGTGCCGGGAATTCAGCTGGGAGCTGGCCCGGGGCTCACTCAGCTTTAATCACTTTCCACGTGTGTGTTTAGGCCTGGCTTTGGCCCTGGGAGCGGAGCTGCCGGGCTTGGCTCTGCGCTGCCTTGGGGTGCAGCTGCTGGGACAGAGCTCTGTGCTCGTGGGTCGCTGCCAGGGATTTTCGGGAAGAGTTGGTGGCAGAGGGTTTGTGATCCATCAGTGGAGGGTGAACCTGCCCGTGGCAGAGGGCTTGGATTAGGGGATCTTTAAGGTCTTTTCCAACCCAAATCAGGCTGTGATTCTGGGATTTTGTGGTTCTGGGATTCCTGACCAGGTCCTTTGCATCCCACCTGGGAGGTGCTGCTGCCTCCACGGGCACTCCCCAAAGGAAGAGGCCCCTGCAGTTATCTGGAATAAGTCTGAGCTCACATTTAAGTCCCAGGTCACTGCTCAGGGTCCCCAGGGCGAGGTGAGGATGGTCCTGCAGAGTTCCTGCGCTTCTGTCCCGGAGGAATCCATGGCTTCCCTCGGCAGGGAAGGGCTGTGCTGGCTCACCCTTCCCAAGGAACGGGAAGAGGGGATGCAAAGAGCGGGATGCGGTGCCAGGACAGGATTTTCACTCCTCTCCCTGTCCCTCCCTGGCTGCAGGCGGGGTGAAGCAGCACCAGTGCGATGCTGAGCTGAGGAAGGAGATCTCGCTGGTTTGGCCCAACCTGTCCCAGAAAACTCTGGATTTGCTGGTGCCTCCTCACAAACGTAAGTGCTTCCAAGCCCCGGGTCCATCCCAGACACCCAGGAACCCCGGATCAGGTTTCTCCCTCCTTGTCTGCTCTGTCCCAAGCCCCATCTGGGTCATCTGGAGGATGCAGCAAAGACACCGAGGGCAGCTCAGCTCCTTGGGATCTTCTGTGCTGCCCTGGCTCTGTCACATGGGATTAGGGAAGCTGAGCTCACCTCTAGGCATGGACTTTGTTACGCTGCAGGAGATTTCCTGTGCATGGAAAAAACCAACCCCAAACAGCACCAGGAAGACACCAATGCCCTTCGTGGCCTCTTCCAGAGCTTCTCCCCAGCTCTGGCAGCCTCCAGCCTGTGCCTTGCAGGATGGGAGAGCAGTTTCTGCCATCTGAGCTCCAGAAAAGCTGCAGCTTGCTGAGGACTTCGAGAGTCGGATGTGAGGTGTTTGGGGGCTCAAGGCCTTTGTGTTACTTGGTGCTGGGCAAAAGTGATGAGAAGATTGAAAGTTTGCTGTTATCTCGATTAACTCTGGATTCCTGATTAATGAGAAGCAGTGCAGAGTAATAAAGGCATTGGTAATTAAGAAAAAAGCATTGGTAATTAAGAAAAATGAGGGAGCTGAGGTGGTGCAAATCAGTGGGTAGTAACTGCTGAAGTCTTTTCCCTCCCCTCCTCTCTTGATTCCCACATACCTGCTGCTCCAGTTCTTTTTTCCATGGTGAAATTTCCCATTTCCTGCTCCGGTGCTGGGCAGGGAAGGGTTGTCCTGTGGCTCTGAGGGTGAAAAAAAAAACCATCTACAAAAAGGAAATATTCCTTAAATGTCTGTTAGCCCATTACAGCCCTGTTTACTGCAGCTCCAAGGAGCAGGAATAAGGCTGCTTTGATCATAAAGGGCCGCCTGTGGGCCTGGGATGAATTTAGGAATTCTCTCAGCAATGCTGACAATGCCACTGAGTTTTCCTGCCTGGTTTTTCCTCCACAATCCCTGTGTTTGCCACAGAGAGCTCCAAACCAAGGCAAGGCAGCGACAGGCAAAGAGCTGAACAATCTGTTGTAACCTTTTCTCTTTTTTTTCTTTCCCCTACTTTTCTGTGTCTGTTTTGCCTCATTATGCTCACATTTCTTCCTCCCTCTGCCTGTTTCTCACACCCATTTGCTGTTATTTCTTATTTCTGTCTTCTCCTCGTCCTTGGAACGTCTCTGCCGTGTTTTTCCCGTGCTCTGGCAGCTGATGAAATGACTGTGGGGAAGGTCTACGCAGCCCTGATGATATTTGACTTCTACAAGCAGAATAAGAACAGCAGGGAGCAAGTCCAGCCCCCTGGGGGCCTGTGCCAGGTACAAAAGGGGTCTTTCCATCCTCCCTCTTGGGCAGCTTTCACAAGAATCATCAGGAGGTCTGGCTGCTCCTCTAAGCAGGGTTTGAAAATGCTGGCTCAAAAATGGAAACCTCACCTGAAAGTTTCTCCCAAAAAATATTTAAAAAAAAAAAAAATCGTTGCAGTTGCCTTTTCCAGCAGATCCAGAATGATCTTTTCAAAAAAAATGACAACTGATCTTTGAAAGTCTAAATCCTGTATTTAAAAGCAGCCTGGGGAACACCAAAAGATTTCCTTGGGAGACCAAAGAATTATTGAAATCTGCTGATAGTTTGGCTATAGCAGGCTTAAGTTATTTTTGAAAATAGGAATTATTCAAAGTCATTTGGGCTCCAGTAGAGTTGAAGGTTTTTACAAATTCTAGAAAATATTTTCACACAACTGGGATCGAAAGCCCAATCCTTTCCAGTAGGACAAAGACCTGTTGTTTTTAGGATGAGCATCCAGCTGATCTCCAGCCCGGGCTGGAACTCTGTCCCACACATGGAAGGCTACAACAGATCTGGAATTGCACAGCCCTTCTGGCCACATCCCTGTGGGAATTCCCTGCTGTGCTCTGGTGGCTGGGAGAGCATTCAGAGGGAAGGGGGATTGCAGCAGGACCTGGGAGAACATTCAGAGGGAAGGGGGATTGCAGCAGGACCTGTGGGAACATTGAGGGAAGGGGGATTGCAGCAGGACCTGTGGGAACATTGAGGGAACGGGGATTGCAGCAGGACCTGTGGGAACATTGAGGGAACGGGGATTGCAGCAGGACCTGACTTGTACCAGGCGTCTCTCAGAGCCTCTCCCAGCCGTGCCCGGGCTGGGGTGGCCTTTCCGCTGCACTGATGTCCCAGGGTGGCAAAGTGGGCTTTTTATGGACTGGGAAGATGCCTGCAGCCCATCCCACCTCTCACAACCTCCCCTTGTGCTCGGCAGCCTGGGCCAGTGTCCCTCTTCCACCCCTTGAAGGCCACCCTGGAGCAGACCCAGCCCTCAGCCTTCAACAACGCCAAGGCCTTCCTGCGCCAGAAGAGCTCGGCCTCCCTCAACAACGGGGGAGCCTTGTGAGTATCCCTGACCCCCCTCCAGAGCCAGCACGCCTTGGGGGCCACCCCATCCACCGCTGCTGCTCCGGTGACACCGAGGCCAGCAGCCCCTTCTCACCGTGGCTGGGACAATCCCCACTGGCAGCTGCTCCCGCTGTGGTGGTCCCTGCGTTGGGATCTCGGTGTTTCCTTTGTGAATCCTCACTGGAGAGCTCCCCACTGCCAGTTTGCTCCCAGGAATTTGGGACTGTTGCAAAACAACCCAACAAACCCCACTGACCATCCCTGCAATGGGTTTTTGGGAGGCCAAAGACTTCCCATTTATCCTTGGGAATAAATTCATCACCTGAGCTCTGGGTAACAGCAAGTGCTTGCTACAACACAGTCTGTCTCTTTGGGAAAATGATCCCTCCGTGGAGAGCTTTCCAAACAGTCCTGGTGACGGTGATCCCTAATCAATTCTCCATTTCCTGCTCTTCAGGTGATTTCCCTCTGGATCATGAGTGGTATGGATTTTTAGTGACAGACAGCTGAGGTTTAAACATCCCAAATAATCCTGATGGGGAAACTGCTGACTCGACAGCTGGTGAAGGGACTTCAGCATGGTTGAGGTGTTTGACCGGTGCCCAGCTGGTCCTGCAGACAAAATTGGCCTGAACTCCCAAATTCTTCATTTGTCCATCAGGAATTAAGGGGCAGAAGTTGTTTTCCTTAATTACTGGGAAAAAAATTGTGGCTGGTTTGATTTCCTTGTTCTCATGGGATCTTCAGGCTCTACAGGGAGAAAACCCAGGGGACCTCAGAGCTTCACCAGCCTCTGTGCCCATCCTACAACTGATTTTCACAAGTGAAACCCCAAAGGGTGCTCGAGTTCGGTTTGCCAAATTCAGCAAAATCTCTTTGCAAAAGAATGAATCTTCTTCCCTCTTTTCCTTCGGACAGGCCACCCCCGGAGGGAGGGATCAAAGAGTCCAGTTCTTGGGGGACCCAGCGCACCCAGGACGTGTTTTATGAAACCAGGAGCCCAGCTTTTGAGCGAGGCCACTCCGAGGAGATCCCCATTGAGAGGGTGAGCAAATGGGGGGAAGGTGGCGAGGGGGACGTGCAGATTTTAGAGCTGTGGGAGAACTTGAGAAATTTAGGAAAGACTCAGAAAAAGCAGGTGAAGACAGGGTGAGATGAAGGAAATTTTGGAGCTGTGGTAGAACTTCAGGAATTTTTAAAAAATGTTTAGAAGAAGCAGGTGAAGACAGGGTGAGATGCAGGAGATTTTAGAGCTGTGGGAGAACTTGAGAAATTTTACAAAATACTCAGAAAAAACAGGTGAAGACAGGGTGAGATGCAGGAGATTTTAGAGCTGTGGTGGAATTTCAGAAGTTTTAGAAAGTGTTTAGAAGAAACAGGTGGAGACAGGGGACCTGCATTAGCAGAAGATCTGTCCCTTGAGGGGGGGCATTGTTCTGTCTCTTCTTTGCTGGAGCACTGTGGAGAAACCCCAAACCTGGCAGAAACCCCAAACCTGGCAGCTCCCACAGCCTGATCTGGACGTGCTTTTCCTGGAATTCTGTCTTGCTGCCGTAGGTTACCTCAGGCTTTCTCTTCCCATTGTCTCAATCCCATTATCCCAGCTCAGATGAGGGGTTTCAGGTCAGAATGACCTGAGGGGTTTCCCAGGTCACAGCTGGGGTTCCTGGCTGGTGGAAGAGCTCATCCCACTGCTGGTGGGATGTCCTTGCTGAGGACAGAGTAACCTGGGCACTCCCCAGCTCTTTAGTTGCTCCTTTTCCCACACCAGCCTCTCTTCCCAGTCAAATCAAACTTCAAGAAGCTGACGGTGGCTTCAAAGCTGATGCTCCTGTTCTTGCTACTGAAACCATTCCATGTTTTGGTCAGGTGGTGGAAATGAAGGAGATCAGTCCCACCGTTGCCAACGGAGAGCCCCAGCCAGGCCTGGAGAGCCAGGGCCGGGCAGCCTCCATGCCACGCCTGGCTGCCGAAACCCAGGTGAGAGACGGGGATTTCACGGGTGCTGGGAGACTGAGAGTGGGCCGAGAGCTCAGCATCTTCTCTCTGCTTGGAAGTGGCTTGGGAATATTGGTTTTAAAAGATGTGGAGACAGGAATCCAGCCCTTGTACAGCTGGGATGGCCAGGATTCCCTGCAGGGTGTGGCACGGGTTCCCTGCAGGGTGTGGTGAGGATTCCCTGCAGGATGTGGTGAGGATTCCCTGCAGGGTGTGGCAGGAATGCCCTGCAGGGTGTGGTGAGGATTCCCTGCAGGGTGTGGCAGGAATTCCCTGCAGGGTGTGGCAGGAATTCCCTGCAGGATGTGGCAGGAATTCCCTGCAGGGCTGGCAGCTGTTCCGGTGCAGTCACAGCCCTGTCCCCAGTTTTACTCCTCCCCGCTTGCAGCAAAAGCAGCCCTGGGCGATCCCTCTGGCTGGGCCAGCCAGGAGTGTCTGGGTCACAGTTTGGGGACCATTTGCAGCCTGGATTCCTGAAAGGCACATTTCCCATTAATTGTGGGCTGTCTATCCAGCCAGCCAAGCCACGTTCCTGTGCCCTGTCCTTAAAAAAAGCTGGAATTGTGCTGTGACACGCTTAGATGGATGCAGTAGGCACAGGGACTAGCAGGGAGCTGGGCCTGGAAGCTGCACTGGGACACTGAGCGTGTTCCCTGTTTTTTTCCTGTACTGTGACCTTGGCCAGTAAGTGGTGTTGAGGATTTCCCTTGTTGATTTAACTTCTTTTTTTAAAGAAATCTCCTCCCTGGAGTTGACTTTCGCAGCGACTTGTGGGCGCTGCTTAGGATGTCACAGATCATTTTTGGCCACTTCACACGTTCCTTGCTGTTTGTCCCCAGTGCTGCCCAGCCACCATCCTGCCTCCTGTGTCACAACATCTCACCACTCGTGTCCTGCCTCATTCCCAGGGCCTGATTCACACAGCCAGGAGGGAGCAGCCTGGGCTTGGGCTCTGTTTCCGTGGCTCTCCATGGTGAAGGACCCGCTGCACCCTAAAGTGAAACCCTGTGTTGTGCGCACATAGCAGGAATTGTTGTGCCATCGTGCTGGGGCTGCCTCTCACCAGCCAGAGGATTTCCCACCTGGCTCCAGAAACTGCAGCCTTTGTGTGAGGCCTGGGATTCTCTGAATTATCCTCACCGTGCTTAATACAAGCAGCAGCCCACAAAGCAAAGCCTTTCCCTTCCCTTCCCCCTTCCCAGAAACTGTCCTTTATCCCAGACCACACGTAGCCTCTCTCCTTCCTTGCCAGTGCAGCTGGCAGGGCCTTTCCTTGGGAAACTCCTCTCCAGGGCAGCCAGATATTTGCAGGAGTGTCCCTGACGCCTTTTCCTCTGATCCAAAAAATACGAGTCAGGCACAGTTAGGGTGATAAAAAGGGGACCTTTAGGTGAGGATCCTCGGGTGCACAAATCCATCAGGTAGAAAAGGCCGAGGGTGCCCCGGTGGGACGTGGGCACGATTCTTACAGATTCTGCAAATTAGCAAATCTGACAGGAACCCCCCAGTTAGGAACCTGCCTGCTGAAGTCATTCCCCCAGTTCTAGTCCTGATGCCTCAGTGTGGCTGCCTGAAAACAGAGGCCAGACAAGAATAAGAAGATAAAAGCAGGTATTTATTTGAAGGGCTTTCAAAGGTTCACCCTGGGCAGGCCAAAGGCTCCACCCAAGCTGGACCCCGGCTCACGAGTTCTTCACACTTTTATAAGTTTGGTTCATTTGCATATCAGGGTTAATTCTCCAGTTATAACCTCAGTTCCTGATGTAATTATTAACGTAATTAATAATAAAATTATTATGATGGTAAAATTATCCCAAGTTTGCCCCTCCTCTTTGGAGGCTTTGAGTTTACACATTTTGGGGCCTGGGACAATGGAGGTGTCCTTAGAAAGCAAACCTGGAGAGGTTTGTTATGTCTGACCAGCAGGAGAGAACAGCAGCTGACAGGGCACCAGAAACTTCAGAGTTACACACCAGGCAGTGCAGCATTTGAAAAATAGAAAAGTTAAAACCTAAGGCATCAGTGCCTTGTAGATTCTGCCCCCTTAGGATGAGATCCAGGCCCTGCTTACAGAAGCATGTCTTAGAAAAGTGGTTTCAGCCTTGCTTTCTAAGGAGAACCAAGACAGCACTGGGATCCTGGAATTTTTGTCTTTCTGCCTAAGAAAATGTTGAAATTCAGTTCCAATATGAAGCTACAAAGCTCCAAGTGTGTGTGTAAAGGACGCAGAGAACATAGAAAAGAAAAAAAGGGCACGAACCGAAACCCCATCATCCCTGCCAGGAGCATGGCTTGTGTCCCCCAGGGTGTCGCTGCCCCTCGTGCCACGCCTGCTTGTGAATCAGGCCCGGGATCTCAGCTCTAACCTCATTTATTAATGCAATGTTCGGTGGTTGTGCTCGGGTGAATAACTGATGTCCTTTCTGTGTGTGTCTCCCCCCTCCACGCCCCCCACCCTCCCTCTCACGTGCTGCTCTGCCTCTCCCCAAACTTTTGAGTTCTTTCTAACTCTTCTTTGCAACGCTTTCTGTTCCTGAACGCCTCCCTTTCTGTTCACTTTCTCTTTTTAATGTCCCACTTCTTTAAAAAACAACCCCTCCTCCTGTGGTTTTTTTTTTTCCCCGTCCCTCTTTGCTGCCCTGCCCTCATCACCTCCCTCCCCGGTCATCATCGTGTCCGCTGCACATCTGATGTCTGACACTGGCTGTACTGTGGGGCTGCTTCCAATAATGTCCCTCACCTTGTCCGAATTGTTTGCAGAGGAGCAAAGCACGGTCACCTGGGAGTTACCTGGCAGTATGTAGTTCATCTGAACAATTAATTAACCTGCCTTTAACCCTTGACTTTTCTCCCCTCTCATCTGGAGTTGCAGCTGCTCTGTCTCTCTCTCTCTATGTCTCTCTCTCTTCCCACTTTTCTGCCCTTCCCTCCATCCATGGTTGCTCGATGCTGGCTCTGGGAGCAGGGCTTGGGTGGGTGCTTTGCTTTTTTTTGGTTTATTTGTTTTTTGATTTGTTTATTTTCGTGCCTGGTCGCTCAGGAATGTAGGCAGTGGAAACAGCCGGGTTGCTAATGAAGAAGCAATTAGGAGCTCTCTGCAGGGGTGCCTGAGGTCTCCCGAGGCTTTTTGGGAGCCTGTGCCTCCCATAACAACAGCATTGCTGGGATTTATGGAAAAGGGACTCGTTGCTTTGCCATTGATTCGTATCAGTGGGACTTCTGTCCCTGGAGTAAGCGTGGAAGCAGGACCAAAGCCCAAAAAGAAATGTTCATTTCTTGACAATTTTCCTGGGTTTGTTTGGGTTTTTTTGGTGGATTTTTTTTTGTTGTTTTGGTTTTGTCTGTTTGGTTTGTTGGGTTTTTTTTGTTGTTGTTGTTTGTTTGTTTTGGTTTTGTTTTTTGGGGGTTTTTTTGTGTTGGGATTCTTCTGTTGCTTTTTTCCTGGAAGCTCCTGTATGGGTTTTAAAAACCTGGATGTGTTTTTAGTGGGAAGTACTTTCACTTCCCATATTTTTGCCCATCAGACCGTCCACTTTACAGCCCCCCTGCCCTCCCCCAGCTGCAGGCTCAGCACTGAGCAAGGACAGACGTGAAGCTCCTGAATTATAAATTGGGGGAGGGCCACAAGAGGTGACACAAAAGCAGCACAGCGTGGTCCTGCTGATGGAATTGGTGCTTCCAGGGACACACCACAGGCTGTGCTGGGCTCCCTCATCCCAGCTTTGTGCCTCTGATAAACCTTCCAGCACCAGGATCCCAGCTGCCCTTCAGTGGGAAGCACCAAAATGTGGGTAACTGCCCAGATTGTGCCTTTCCACCCGGGATAATCTGCCCTCAAGGGGAGGGAGAGTGTTTTTATCGCTGAAAATAATGAGCAGAGCTGTGAAACAATTGCCTTTGCCTTGGGTAAATATCACGGGGAAGCAGAGCTCGGGATTTCGGGATAAGCAAACAAAAGAGAACAGACAGGAAAAATAATGCAGAGCTCTGAGGAAAGGTTACAGCGAGCAGAGTAAATGTTCCGTGAGAGCTGCTGTTGGAGGCACTTATTGGATCGGGAATTCAAACAAGTGGAAGGCTGAGGGATTGGGGAGCATCCTGAATTTCCCTGTGGGGCTGGAGCGCCGTGCCCCGAGACCTCTGCTCTGGCACACGGCTCGGATGCAGTGGCACACCCAGGGAAGCATCCAGAGGATGGGTGAGCTGTTGTCTCCACACAGGGCCAGCAGAGAAGGAAATGTGGGAATTGTCCTTGTTTTCTGAGCTTTACCTCTGGGCAGAGGGAAGGCAGAGGCTGTGAGAGGAGCTGTCCTGGAGGATACTTGTCTGGGGTTCTGCAGAACCTTTTGTAAGGTTTTGTACCTAAAGGGAAGGGAGCAGGGCCTGGAGCTGCCAGAGCAGGGTTTGGAGCTGCAGGAGCAGGGTCTGGAGCTGCCACTGGCAAAGGGAGAGGGTCCAGCAATGCTTTGCTGCTCTCAATGCCCAGATGTTTGGACACAAATGTTTTTAAAACAGCAAAAGCAAACCCAGGTATTCCTTTCTAGAGATGCTGGTAGGATTGCAGGATGCACGCACTATCCTTGCCCCAGAGGGCTTCAGAGAGTGATGGTGGGACCAGAGAGGTTTAAATGTTTGGTGGGAGTTGTCTTCAGCTGCAGGGAGACAGAAGGAATTTCTGGGTGGCTTGGCCTGTACCTCGCCCTGATTCCTGAGTTTTCTCCCCCTCCATGTGGTGCTCAGCTATGCTGCCTGCTGTCCCCTTCGGAGCTGCTTTGGGATGCGGGCCCCGGAGCAGCTGTGGGTGTCACTGGTGTTGGAAGCTCCCCTTGTGAGGTGCTTGGCTGCTGCTGTGCCCCGTGTCCCTGCTGAGCTCTGTGCTGTGTGTGCTGTGTGTGCTGTGCCGCTGCTGCCGCCGTCCCCGTGGATTGGCACTCAGAGACCGCTCCCCCAATTTCACAATCCACATCCCACAAATCCTCCTGCCCTTTCCCGGTTATCTCCAATTAACCCTTTCTCTCTTTCCCCTCCTTGCCCCTTTCTCTCGCTGTTTAACCCCTTCCATGCTGGGAACCAGGCAGCCGAGCGGGGCCCGGCGCCTTCCCTCACCCTGCTCCGTGTCCCTCCCTGTTCCCCGCAGCCCATCCCGGACACGAGCCCCATGAAGCGCTCGGTCTCCACGCTGACCCCGCAGCGCCCTCACGCCATGCACCTCTACGAGTATTCCCTGGAGCGGATGCCTCCGGAGCAAGGCCACCACCACCACCACCACCGCTGCCACCGGCGGAAAGAGAAGAAGCAGAAATCCTTGGATAGGGCCGCCCATCACTTGGCTGATGGACAAGCTGGTGAGTGCTCTGCCAGCCAGGGTTTGTCCCTTGTCCCCCTCCTTTCAAGTAGGATTTGGGGTCCTGCCTGTGTGGAAGGACCTCCCCACCTACACTGGTGACCCCCTACCCAACGTTCTCCTTTCAGTAGCCCAGTCTGGAGAGTCTTCTTCCAAGGATAAGAAGCAGGAGCGTGGCCGCTCCCAGGAGAGGAAGCAGCACTCCTCCTCCTCGTCCGAAAAGCAGCGCTTCTACTCCTGCGACCGCTACGGCAGCCGGGACCGTGCCCAGCCCAAATCTGCTGACCAGAGCAGGCCCACGTCCCCCAACGGGGGCCCAGAGCATGGCCCACACAGACAGGTGAGGAGAGGCAGGGTGGGGAAGCAGCCCTGAGGTCTGCCAGGGATTTGTGCACCTTTTCCGTGTTTTGCTTGAATTAAAGGAGGTGGAATGGGGAAGGAAGGCCAGGTAGAAGCAGATGAAGCCATTGAGGTCCTGCTTGGGGCTTCACAGCAAGGTTGGAAAAATCTTCCAAGTCCAACCTGTCCCCAATCCCAGCCTGTCCTCAGCCCAGAGCACTGAGCACAGCCAGGCCTTCCTTGGACACCTCCAGGGATGGGGGCTTCAAACCTCCCTGGGCAGCCCCTTCCAGTGACCAACCACCCTTTCCATGGGGGAATTCCTCCTGATGTCCAACCTCCCCTTGTAGGCTGTTTCCTCTTATCCTACTTCCTCTTACATGGGAGCAGAGCCCAACCCCAACCTGGCTGCACCCTTCTGTCAGGGAGTTGTAGAAACCAAAAAGGGTCCTCCCTGAGCCCCTTTTCTCCAGGCTAAAATTTATTTCTCCTTTCTTCTGTAATTGTGAGGTGCTCAGGCTCTTGGGAAAAGCTGGGCAGCTTCCCCTGGATATTTGGATGTTGCCGGTCACTGGGAGAGCCAGGCAGGGCAGAACGAGCATTGATTGACAGCCTGATGGGTTGATAGGAAGGAAAAAGTGCTCTTTAAAATGAAAGGTCTGCTCTCAAAATGTTAGGTCGGGAAAGGCTGAGGGATTTTTCAATGCACTCATGTCCTGCCTTGGGAGGATGTAAACAGAAATGGGAAAATGGGCCTGCTCCTCTCACTCGTGGCATTTGTGCAAATTACTGCAGCTTAGTTCCCTCTCACATGGCATTATCAGTAACCCAGGAAGCTGCCAGACCCTCCTACAACCCCAAAATCAAATGTGTGACATTAAAGAGGAGAAGGTGAACGCATTTCTCTTAAAGAAACTCGTTAAAGCCTGTCCAAAAAGCTTTTGGTTGTTATTTTTTTCAGAAATTGGCTATTTAATCCAAAGGCATTTCATTCCCAACCTGCAAAAAGCAGTCCCCCAGATCCTCCTTCCTTGTGGAATCCATAATAATAATAACAATAACAATAACAATAATAATAATAATAATAGTATTAGTAATAGTAATACTACTACTAATAATAATCAGTTTTGGCCACAGAAATAGAGTCAGAGAATCCTAAATTGGTTTGATTTGGAGGGGACCTTAAAGCTCATCTCGTTCCAACCCCCTGCCATGGGCAGGGACACCTCCCACAAGCCCAGCACTCAAAACTGTGGGGTGAAGTTCTGCACAAACCCACCCTGAGGCTGAATCATAAAAAAGAAATAATAATTTGTAAAAAAAAACCCCAATAATTCAGGTTTCTGAGCTGCTCCCAGGCCAGGTAAGGCGCATGTCGAGCCCTGTATGCTGTGGGTGCCTCCCCTGGGCAGTGTCCCCCCTCTGTTGGAGCCGTGTGCCAGTTTGCGTCCTACCGGTGCTCTGCCCCTCTCTGTTCCTACTGCTCCCAGACTTGAACTCTCCAGCTCTTCACATCTTGTGTTGAATTATCTCTCGAGAGCCTCCCCACCCCGACTGTGCTTGTCTAAACTCTCTCTTTTTTTTTGCTTTTCTTTCCTCTTGTGACTCGTCTCCGCCTTCTGTTGCTTCTCCTTCTGTTTGATACCTGCCTGCCTTTGTGTTTGTCCGGCGTTTCCCTTTTTTTATTTTTTGATTTGCTCTGTTCCAATTTTGATGTAGGGCAGTGGTTCAGTTAATGGGAGCCCCTTGCTGTCGACATCTGGTGCTAGTACCCCCTGCCGGGGTCGGAGGCAGCTCCCACAGACTCCACTGACCCCACGCCCCAGCATCACTTACAAGACCGCTAACTCCTCGCCCGTGCACTTCACCACTTTCCAAACCCCCACCTTCTCCCCGG
>VXAD01006405.1:32809-45585 GCA_013399195.1 Dicrurus megarhynchus | reverse complement strand
ACCCCTACCTGGGCCACCGCGACGCCGCCGCCGCCGACAGCCCCCAGCGCGCCGCGCCCGAGGACACGCTCACCTTCGAGGAGGCCGTGGCCACCAACTCGGGCCGCTCCTCAAGGACTTCCTACGTCTCCTCCCTCACCTCGCAGTCGCACCAAATCCGCCGGGTGCCCAACGGGTACCACTACACGCTGGGGCTCAACACGGGCCCCGGCGCCCGAGGACGCAGTTACTACCACGAAGCCGATGAGGATGACTGGTGCTAGCGGCTCGGCGCAACCCTGCGAGGCGTGCGTGCTTAATAAGGATGAGTTTTATCATCTGGAGGGCTGGGAGCTCCCACGGGGAGCAGCTCCAGCGGGGCAGCCCCAAGAACTGCTCAGCGCCCGGGGCCGGAGATGCCCCTGCAGCCTCTCTCTCCTCTGTTGTTCTTTAGTTTTTCCTTTTTGATTCGTTTTTTTTTGCACTAGACAGATGGAGGAAGAAGGCTCCCTCCTTCTGGGGAAGGCAGCGGGAGGAGCACATCCCTCTCTGCCCCCTCCCCACCGCCTTGTCTAGTCCCAAGACACGCACCAGGCGCCAACCCGGCCGCGGACACGAGGAGCCGGGAGAAGAGCGATCCTCACCTTCCACGGTGGAAAAGCAGAACTGTGGGTCCTTCTCGAGATTGGCGCAGTTTTGTTGGGCTATTTCTTAATTAATTTACCATCATAATTCCCCCCCTGCCAGGGCGGGAGCCGGGGGTCGCAGAGGGACTCGCGCGATCAACGCTCGCCCCCCGCGTTCTGTCTCGTTGAGCGCTGAGAAGGAAGAGATGCACCCAAGAAACTGGGAGAGGAGAAACACAGCCCAGAACAAAGGACAGTCCTTTGGGACTTGATGTTCAGCCACTGCAATCCTTTAGGGCAGAGCTGGTGCCACCCGCCCCGAGCTGACCCTGCTGTGACAGCGCTGCCCCGGGGGTCTCTAATGTCACTCACCACATCGGGTCCTTCACACTGACACACGATAAAGCCACAAGAGAGCTCCTTTGTAAGGACTGTTTCCTTGCTGCTGAGACTTTTCAATCCATCCCTCTCTCCTGTTGACTGCAACACGCCCTCACTGTTTTGTCTTGTTTACAATATAAGCTTGATTTAGCAAAAAAAACAACTTAAAAAAAACAAAAAGTCCACAAAAAAAAAAAAAACAACCAAACCACCCAACCCAGACAAAAAGAGGAAAAAAAAGCGTAGGGGTGAGAAGAAGAAGAAATGTTATTGGTTTTATATCGAGCTATTAGATAGAACTTTAACTTTTCATTGTGTGCATTTTTGTAAATTGTACAGTAAAAAAAAAACCAAAAAAAAAAAAAAGAAAAAATTTCCTCTTTATGTAGAGAATTAGTCCAACTGTCATTCCAGGTCCCACCGTTTCTACCGAATGCTCCAGTTGTTCACTACTAAGTGCCTAACCTTTGAAATCTTTCACAGTGACGATGCAACCTCTTGCTTCGAGGCATCAGAGCTTGGGCGAGCGTGGGGAGGGCAGAGAGGGCGGGGGCCGAGTGGCCGGAGCCTCGGAGGGGCCCTGGGGTCAGCACGCCCCGGACACTGCGCTCCAGGCCGGGAGCTTCCAGTGGGGAAGGCAAACGTACTTTGGGGTTGGTTTGGGTTTTGTTGGCCTTTTATTTTTTATTTTTAATTTTGGTTTTTTTTAGAATCTATAAATATATATATAGAGATATACTTTTATGGGTGGGAGGGGAGCGATTGGAGCAAACAAAGCCGGCCTTGTCTCATTGCCCAGTGGAGGAAATGCAGGTGGGAAAGGGCAGCAGCTGCAGGGATGCTCCTGCAGTGGAAGCAGCATCTCCCACAGGCCGGCTGAGAGAGCTCTGGCCGTGCATCATTGGTGTGGAGGGCAGTTGGGAGTGAGTTGTTTTTATTGCCTGATAACCAAAGGTTAAAAAAAAAAAAAAATGATGATGATGATGATAATAATAATCCAAACCTCTAACTCTGATTCTCAGGGATGAGATTTCTGCGTTCTTGCAACGACTCTTGTGTTGGCTGGTTTCTTTCTTTTGTGCCCGTGTGGATTCCTGCACTGTGAGCCTGGCAAAGGGGCGAACGCGCTGTGCTGGCGGGGAGAGAGGCTGGGGGCAAAGCTCGGCCAGGACCTCGTGCCCGGGGCTCTGCTGAGCCCCTGTGGGGCTGGTTCGGGGCACAGGGCGGCCAGAGGACATGGAGAGCTTCAAAGGTGAAAGGAGGAAGGGTGGGAGGGGCCAAGCACATCCCTAAAAACGCCGCTAGGAAAGAGGACAGGGTCGGAGAGGTGAAGTTTTTCAGAGGATCTAGTGAGGCCCAGACCCGGGGAACTTCTCCAGGCGCAGCGGTCGCGTGGGATGGGTGGAAATCCCGCTGGCCCTGGTGATCTGTTCTGTCCCTGGGGTGCTTGGAGGGGATCAGATGCCACCAAAACGCTCAGGAGGTCTCTCGTGCTCTCAGCAAAGTCTTTCAGCCTCAGGCAGGAGCAGTCTGCTCTAGGGTGGTTCTTCACATCTCCTGTAGCTCTTCCCTTGAGGAAACTCAACCCGGTTTTGTTCCCTCCAGTGTTTTGTTTTAATTTCGTTCTGTTCAGTAGCAATCTCTGGCCGATCTCATCCCTGGATTCTGCTAAAGGGTAACTCCTGTCTGTATCTCTGTCTCTGTATTCGTGTGCACTCGGAATAAAGGCAGTGTGGTAGCCAGAGGTCACGGCTGGCATTCCTGGCATTCCCAAACGGAGGGCTATGCAACCAGATGACACGTCCGGACACACACCCACCCCAGCACCACTCAAAGACCTTCATCCATCTGTAGCTTTTTCTGCTGGATTTTCCTGTTTCAGGCTTCAGCACGATTGTGACCAAATGTTTTCTACATTTTCCTGAAATGAAGGCACAAACACTTTATTTGAAATTTTCCAATGTTCCTATTTTACTGCAGGAAGTCAAGGGGAAGGGACACCACCATCTCTCTGCCCGTGCATGCAAACACCGTCCCCACACTGGAAAGCAACAGAGATGTCTTTCTGTACGGAATAATTCTGTCTTTTCCCCCCTTTCCCTCTCCCATTTTCCATCCCCCATCCCCCCAGTCCTGCACTAACACAGCCTTGGGTCACCCCAATTCTTAGGCAGAACACGAAGAAGAATCTCAAGTTGTCCAAATCCTCCACCCGCCTCGTAAGGGTCGATGACAGTGACAGACAAGCCTGACCACAATTATCCATAACCCCTTCCCGACGTTTTTTTACAGCCTCTCTGCTGTCTCTCCATCTCTCCAAGAATCCTCATAGTGAGTTGCCAAACTTGAATTGCACCGATCAGTTTTCTGCATCCAGAACCAGTCTCGTAGTGGCTGTACTTTGAATAAGTAATGTTTGCATGTAATATATATACATATATACATATCTATAAAAAGTATGTGCATGGAAAATGTTTATCTTCGTACTTTTTTGATACGATGTATTCATCAGTTGTTAATTTTTAATTATATTTGATATAAATTCGGGGGGTTTGTTGCAAAACTTTATATTTAAAAAAAACCGTGTGAAAAACTGATCGAAGTTCCAACCATGCAACACAAAGCGGAACTTTACCCAAAAAAAAAGAAAAAAAGGGGGGGGGAAATTGAGAAAAACAAAAGGTTCTGTGATTGCCTAGTTTGCTGCCTGAGTAATATTTATCAGCCAAACTTTGAATTCTGCAGTTGTTTCTACAATTCCATTTTGTATGAAGCAAAGTCCTTGAATTAAAATAAAAACTTAGCAAAAAAAAAACCAAACCAACCTGAGCAATTCCCAGACGGTGTGTGCGGTGTGCCTGCTGACCGGGAGACGCCGGAGGGCCGGCTCCGAGGGCCTGCCCGCCTCCAGGAGCGACAGTCCGGGAGAAACTCCATCCCAAACTGGGATTTTGCAAGGAATTGGCCGCGTCCGTGGGGTTTGGTTTTTTATTCCATAGAGGCTTCAGAGATGCCCGGTTTGAGTAGGGAGCTGTTTGGAAGCTTGTGGTGTGGATCCAGCACGGAGATGGCAGTTCCTGCAGTCCAACGGGCGGCAAAACTGTAAAGTTGAGGGTTAAAACCCGCCAGCAGCGATTGATTCCTTCCAGGTTTTTGCCAGAGGGATGTTTCTCCTGTAAAACACTGGCACGGGCTGCCCAGAGAAGCTGTGGATGCCCCATCCCTGGAAACATTCAAGGTCAGGTTGGATGTGGCTCTGAACAAGCTGAAGATGCCCAGAAGGGTTGGACTCGAGGACCTTTAAAGGGTCTTTCCCTAAATCCAACCCAGACTATTTCATGTGCTGGGTACGTGGCTCCCTTTGGCTCTAACCCTGATTCAACCCTAACCCTGCTCCCAGCAGGTGTTCCAGGCTCCCTCAGGCTGATTTCCCTGGAAATCAGCAGTGAGGGGTTGGATTGGTGTCAGGAATCTGTCACGTGTCCAGGCCCTGCTGTAGCACCTGTAGAAACCAGAATTAATCCTAACAATACTCGTGGAATTCATTGGAAGTTGGTACTTCCAAGACTTGCACTGAGCAGAAAAATCCAAGGGCTTTTGGGACAGAAGGAAAGCACTTCTCATTTCTTTGGATAACTGGAGAATCCCCCCCATTCCTTTCCAGGGGCAGAAATCCACCGTGTTCCTCCTTCATCGGGGTCTGCTGGTGCCTCACAACACCAAAGGCTCTCCAAAAATTCCTGGAGGCTGCAGAGCACTTTCCAGGGCCCAAGGCCTTGATTCTTCTTCTCTCTTGTTGCATCTTTTCCGTGGTGAGACCACCCAAGGTCCCACCTGGGATTTGGTGTGGAATGAAAGGAAAAGGTTCTCAACTCCCTGATCTCCAGGTCAGGCTGGAGCTTGGGAAGGAGATGCTTTGCTTGAGGTCACCCAGCGCATGATTAGCAAGGTTTGGGGCAGGAGAGCTTTCCTTGGCTTGCAGTGGGGTCTGTGTTTGGTGTTCTTGGGGCTGGATGACACGGAAGAGAAGGATTTTTTTAATGTTCTTGAGATGTCCCAAACATGAAATGGAGATTTCTGAGCAGTGGAAAAGGGTTTGATTTGGGAATCAGTGTGGGTCCATGTCCACCCCGACCTCCCTCCGCAGGATTCGCTCCACCACACCCACCTGGGGAGCTGGAACCTGCCTGGGGGAGCAGCTGAGCAACCTCTCTCCTTCACACCTGGATCACAGAGACCTCCATACCCACTTTACACCCCCGTACGTGTTTTAAAATCCTAAAAGCCTTTCAGCGACTTTCTGCCCTTCTAAAGCATTTTTTCCCCCTTTCTTTCTCCTTATTCCAGTTGTATTCTTTGGGTCCAAGGCAGCAATGAACCCATCAGCTTCTCCAGGGCCTGCCTGAGCCCTGGGCTGAGGCAGCTGGAGCAGGCAGGATCCCTGATCCCACATCCCAGATGCTGGAGCTGGAACCTCTGGGTTTGAGTTCAGCTGAATCCCCAAAAACGGCTTTATTTTTGTTCCTCATCCCACTCCTGGTGGAACATTCTGCTGCCAGGGGTTGGCACAAGTTCTCCTCCCCCCAGGGGCACATCTTGCAAGCAGAGACCGCAGGATTTCCATTCCCTTTATTCCCTGTGGATAAAACCTGGATCAGCTTTTCCAAGGGCAGCGCCCCACGCCCGGTTGTGCCGTTAGGGGGAAGCATTTTCAGGCTTTTTCTACTTCCTAGGGAACCAGAATAAAAGAAAAAAAAAAGAAAAAAGGCTGATTCAAAAGGCTGGGGAGTCATTCCCTGGAATGTTTGTCTTAGGATGCAGAAAACTCAGGGTGAGACACTGAGCACAGCTGAGTTCAAGGTGCTCAGGTAATTCGGCTTTTTTTATTCCCTGGAGCATGAAAAGCTGGGAGCATCCGGCTGATTCCTCATTCCAGCCACGCTCCAGGCAGCACCCACAGACTCCTGCATCCCCTCCAAGGTGACGGATTACTCATCCCAGTGCATTTCATCGCTCTTTATCCACCCTAAGCAGATCTCCTGATACTTCCCAGGCTGTGAAAACACCGTTTTCAGAAAGTGCCTGATCGTGATAACAAAACCTCAACTCAATGCTGTCACTCAGCACATTCCAAAATATTTTGCAGAAGAGGCAAAATTTGCATCTTTATGTGATTAAAAAAAACCCCTAAATTGAGACCCTTGGATGGGACTAAATTCTCCAGGGTCACCCAGCAAGGGAGGACAAGGTTAAGGTTGCTCTGCTTCTTCCTTCAAGTTTGAAGTCACTGGCGTGTGCAGGATTTTTTTTTAACATCCACAGGTTTTCAGTAGGATCCCAGTGAGGAGTCACTGGGAATTTGGCATCTCCCTAGGAGGGAATTTAAAGGGAGGAGCAGTAAGAGAAATGCTGGAAGGTTGGGGTCTGAGGGATGGCAGCAGCTGATGCACTGGGGGCTCTGATAAAGCTGTGCAGATATTTTGGGAGTGAAGTCTTAGGGTGGGTGAGATGTGAGCAAACCAACCCTGAGAGAAGGGATGGGAACTCCAGGCTGGAGCCCCAAGGCTGGTGAAGCAGAGCTGTTAATTGAAAGCAAACAGTATCGATAACTGGATTTTATTCATTTCAGCCTCACCTCCACTTTCTGTCACTGCTCTGAAACAGAACAGCCCAGCCCTGGCTTTGTCTGTGTCTGGTTTTATTATCTCTCTGCTTCTGGCAGCGTTTTTTCTGCCCAGCACGGCACAAACGGAGGAGGAGGAGGAGATGTGGTCCTTGTCCAGCTACTCTGACACACCCACGGGGGTGTAAACCCGAATTCTCTCACCGAGGGCTGAGGAGGGGCATGGATGGGGATGTGTCGCTGGACACAGCAAATGAGAGGGTGCTTAAAGAGAGGATGCTGAGCCAAGAGACAGGACTGGGGCACAGCAATCCCGGGAATTGGACAAGGGGTTTTTCCTCCTCGTGGATTGGAGACCTAGTTCTGGAGGTGATCCACCTAAAACAAGATCTGGTTCTGCAGGTGATCCACCTGAGCCAGACCCGGTGGGATGGGCAAGGAGCAGAGGGCAGAGTCCCATGGGTCACACAGCAGGGAGGGGCTGCAGGACGTGCCAAGGGATGGGACATGTGCTGACGGTCACATCCACGGAATTGGTGGGATTCCGAAAGGCAAACCCGTGTCACGTGTTCTTGGCAAATAAATCCTCTACATGGCAAAGCAAAGGCTCCGGGAGTGTCTCTGACCTGCATTTCCTCGCCAAGCCGAGTCGGCGTGGCCGGGGAAGCGCCGGGAAAGGGGCAGAGAGGGGTGGGCACCGCACGTTTTGCACCGAGCTTGGCTCATGCCTCACGCAGCAATCGGGATTTCGGGTGAGGAGCTGCCAGAATCCTCTTTTCCCAGTGCCACGGTGTGGCATTCACCTGAGCAAAATGACAGCTGGGGGTCACACCTGAGCACCTCCTGCTCCCTGGCAGGGATGCCCAGCTGGAGTTTGTTGCGCCGTCTCTTGCTGACGGTTCCCAAGTTTTTTGTGTCTCTGCATGATTGCTGCAGGGAAAATGCTATCATGGATTGGGAATGAGCCTGCCCCCGCCACAGGCCTGAGCCAAAACCCCCACAGGGCACCTGTGAGCACCCAGGGTTTCATCACACCCGTGGGGCACAGCGTGGCTCCAGCTGTGGGGGCTGTGCCACCGGTGGTACCGGAGAGCTGAGTGTGTGGGGGCTGCTGTGGGGCAGCACTCCGGGCTGGGGGAACCCACTTTTGGGGTGAGTCTCCCACTGTGGTGGTGGCATGGCCAGGGAGGGCCTGGCCTGGGTCAGATTTACCCCCTGTAATCCCAGTAAGGGGAGTGGGCTGACCCAGACCCCAAGGAAAGGGGGGGGTTATTACCCAGCCCAACTCTCACTGGAGAACTGGGGTCCCTCGCTCACCCCAAAATGCCAGGGCAGGAGGCTGCAGGAGCAGGGCCGGGTACCCCCGGGGGGAGCTGGGCACAGCTGGGGGGGCGAAGCACCCCGAGAAACCCTTCCAGCGAGTACGTTGGGATGGGGAGGCTGCGGGATGTCTCCTTTACCTCTGGAGGGCAAGCCAGCACGGGAGGGGTGTCAGCAACCCCTGCTACAGCCGCGGGGGTGTGTCCGGGGTGTGTCTGTCTGTCCGTCTGTCACCCCCGGAGCCCTGCAGGGGGGGAAGGGGGACCCCCAACCCCCAAACTCTTCATCCCCGGGGGGCGCGGGCAGCGCGGCTGATTTTGGGGAGGGGGCGATGNGCAGGGGAACCCCCCAGGTGCCCCGGCGTCCCGGCCACGGGGCAGCCAAAAATGTTACGGGGGAAAAAGCTTCGCCCACGGCGAGGGGTGTCCCCTGTGAGCTGCTGGGGGCGGGCACGGACGGACCCTTTCGCGGTGTCCCTGGGGCACACGGGTGCTGGAGCGGGGGTGGGTCCCTCTCCCTGCCGGACAGAGCAGCCGGGTTTGCTGGGATTCGTGCGAGGCTTCTTGGGTGTCTCATACCATAGAATCATGGAATCCTGAACTGCTTTGGGTTGGAGGGGACCCTAAAAACCATCCCGTCCCACCCCTGCCACGGGCAGGGACACCTCCCACTGTCCCAGGGTGCTCCAGCCTGGCCTTGGACACTGCCAGACATCCAGGGGCAGCCACAGCTTCTCTGGGCACCCTGTGCCAGGGCCTCCCCACCCTCTCCTTTGACTGAGCATCACCCAGCTGTGAGGTTTTGCCCTTCAGTCACTGCTGCCCAGGCTGGGGAAGGTCCCAGACTCAGGAAGGTTTTCAGGTTTTGTTGTAGATCCAGCTGGTGCGTGGGGCAAAATCCTCCAAACGTGGGGTTTTCCTGGGCTTTGGCCTAAACCAAGACACTTCCTTGGGGCTGGGGCTCTGTTCCCCAGCCAGGCCCTACTGATGGAGCAGTTCTGCTCCAGGCAAGGCCTGTGTGGTGGCACAGCTCCAGGAAACACCCTCGAGGAGCAGGAGGATGGAGAGCAGGGGCTGCTGAGCCTGGCTGGACTTCCCGACCTTGGAGCCGGGCCTGGCTTCGGGAGCTGGAGCAGTGACCCGTGGCACTGCTGTGCCTGGCTGGGTGCCCTGATCCCGAGGCAGGTGGGGAATAACCGAAGTGTGGAGCGAGTGCCAGAGGAGAGCAGCTCATGACTGGAGCTGGGACTTGGTGTTCAGAGCTGGTGAGACCTTGGGGAGGTTCCGTGTCCCCTCTGCTCCAGCAGCGGCAGAGAACAGGGCACAGCACGTGGCAGCTGGGACACCTTCAGCCCAGAAGGAAACTGGGATCCATTTCTGAGCTGGATCCTTTAGGAAGTGGCTCCAGAGCTCCTGGGAGCCGCTTTTTCCTCATGAAATGCAATAAATAATAATTGCAATAAATACCAATTGCAGCCCTGCTCTGGAAAGCACCAAACTGCCCCAAATCAACCCAGAAAATCCTGTCTGGGAATGAGATCCAGAAAGGAAAGCGCACAAACAATTTGCCTTTAATTAAAGCTGGAGTCATCCAATTAAAATCTGCTTAATTAAGGGACGCATCCGAAAGCGCACGGCTCGGCTCCTGCAGATGGCATTTCTTGCTTGAGGGTTTGGGGGGAAATAGGAATTGCAGGAAATTATCCTGCTGGAGGTCTGGGACTCCGAAATGTCGGATCCAGCGTTGTGCAAGGTCCTCAAATCTGGGATCTTGTGGGAATGTGCACACGGACTTGGTAAATGGAACATTGAACCTGATGGAAATGTGGAGAATTAGGTGTAAATCGTGGTGTATCAGCTCTGTCTGTGTACAGCCGCATGTGTTTTATATAGATTTTTATGTAAAAATACATCTATTTATTTTATAGCAAGTCAGTGTCCTGGCCTGATGCTGACAATCTTAACAAGTTCCAAATCCAACTTCTTAAAAATCCGGAAATCCCAGATTTGGACTCTTTGCGTCATTTCCATTTGACCCTCCATTCTAGGGAGGGTCATGGCATCCTTAATTAGGCAATTACATGGAAGTACCGATTTTTTTCCCCTTGACAAGACCCTAAATTGTGCGTTTAAAGTGGAATAAACACGGGAGTCACTGTCTGTGCCCCCATCAGAGAGCAGCTGGGAGCCCTCCCCTGAGGCTTTTTCCTCCTTTGAGGGCAGAGCATGGAAAACCAAACCCTGAGGGCTCTCAGGAGTTCTGGGAATCCCAAAAAGAGCCCACCAGGATATTTCTGCAATGCAGCTTTTATCCGTGAGGTTTTTCATGGTCTCCTCTTTGTGCTCCGGAGGGAGGAGGGAAAAACCTGCCTGGGTTTTTGCTTCAAGTGCATTTGAAGGATGCCTTTATCTGAAATTTGGGCTTGCTGAGCATCATTTTCCTGCTGGTTTCTGCTGGATGAAAGAGCCTTTTCCCTAAAATCCTCCGGTGCTTTTATCTGGGAATAGGGAGGAGGTGAATTCAGACAAACACCTTCCCTTGATCCCTTGTTTGGTTCCCCCCTTGCGCTGACCTCGGTGCACCCATGTGCCTTTGGGAATTCCAGCCTGGAAATGGCCCCAATTTCCTTGGACAAGTCTGGAGGAGAAGGTGCTGAGCCAGGACTTGGCCCTGCCTTCGGGATGTGGCACATGGGGGACGTTTTCCTGCTGCCCCCCCTAAATGCTGCTGTCACTGCCTCCTTCCCGAGGTGACAGGAGACACAATGCTTACAGAAAAGCCCTAAGGGATGGGATATTGGGGTGCAGGGACACTGAGGGGTGGGTGCACATCATTCCAGATCTGGCCGCTGGGATGATGCTTTTCCCTGTGCTGTTTAACTTTGCCCGCTTGGAGCTGTTTGGATGGAAAGGTCTCTCTCTGTTTTATATCTGTCTCATGCTGGGTTATATGAAAACTCCCAGCCCAAGCTTCCCAGCTGTTCCCAGGATCCCTGTCTTCAGGATATGTTGGTATTGTTGGAAGGTGGAGTGCAGAGCTGATGTTTGGCTGCGTCCCCACGAGATCCCTCTAGATCAGACCAAGTTAAAAACCTGCCTCATTTCCTAAATCCTCTTTCCCTCCAGATCCAGGCCTTGCTCTGAGCTGGCTCTGGCACTCACAGCCTGTGTCCCCTGTGCCACCACAGAGCACAGACGGATTCCAGAGCTGCTTTCACCTCTAATTTTTGCACCTTAGTCTGTGGAAACCATCCCAAATCATTCCATTTAAGCTCTGGGGTGCTGGGGAAGGGTTTCGAGTGCTGTTCCTCAGGGGAAGATTTTCTAGAGGAGAAGTGTCATGGATCATCCTGCGGGTTTGGGATCAGATCAGCTCACCAGGAGCTGGGGGATACAAATATCACTCCCACGGGACAGTGGACAGTCAGGGTTGAGTGTCACACCTTTCCCAGACACTGCCAGGACCTCCAGCTCCTGATGTCAAGCCCAGACTAAGCCAGGCTTTAGGTGGAAGATTTCGGAGGCAGACACAGAGTTTGGTGTGAGAAGCAGCTTGGAGTGGCTGCCCACACCTCCTTCCTCTGGGCAGGCTCCCAAAAAGCTCCTAATTTCTTGCAGGAGGAGCCGCCATCTGCTCCTGGTTGAGGTCCCGGCCGTGGGGGTGACGTAGCGTCGGTCCCTCCCTGGCTGAGGCAGCTGGAGCTCTGTGTGCGTGTTCAGGGTGTGCTAAATATATATATTTCTGTATTTATATACCCATGACATGGCTCTCAACAGCCAATGTGGGGCTGGCACTGCCTGTGTGGGCCAGGAATTCCGGCTGTGCTGCCCTGGCAGGAGCTGGGAATGGTTTTACAGCTCAGCTCCCATCCCCTGGACACTGCAGGTTGTGGGATCAGCCGCTCCTCAGGGGGTTTGGGTGTCTGGGGCTTGTCTGGCAGGGAAAGCTGGGGGGTATCAATGGGTTCTTGGGTGCTGGGCTGGGTCCTTGTGACCCTGTTGGGTGCAGGTTCAGGGCTCAGCTCTGCAGGGAGGGAGGAAGGATCACAGAATCATGGAATCACAGAATCAGTCACAGAATGTCCCGGAATCACAGAATCAATCCCAGAATCACAGAATATGCCAGCCATTAGAAGGGATCCACCAGGATCCCTCCTCCACGGGAAGCTCTGGAATATGGAAAGGGCTGTGCAGGTGCTGCAGCTCTTCCCAGGCAGGTGGGGAAAGGAGCTCTCCCCGCTCCGGTCTCTTGGCCCTGGCAGAGTGTTGGCAGACAGATTCGAGCACAAAAACCTCATTTCCTTCCCCTAAAAAAGGCTGCTCACCCAACCCACCACCCCATTGCAGGATTAGTAGGGTTTTAGGTGCTGTGCCCCCTGTTTTCAAGCAAACTCGGCTGCCAAGGCTGGCGCTGTCCCCTTCCTTCCCGTCGCTGGCTCTGTGGGATGCAGCAGCTCGGGGGGACCGGGGCTCTGCTTTGCCGGGGGCGCTTGGGGACATTGGCAGAGGCAAACGCTTCCTGACTGCGGGCTGGTGGCACAGGGATTCCGTGTCCCCGCTGTTCCCTCATTGTGCAGCGGCTTCACTCAACCCGCGAGGAGCAGCCGGCTGGAAAGCTTCGCTCGCCCGGGGTCAGCAATTAAGGGGAAAAAAACCTCTCCGGGATTTCCGCACCCTCCTCCCGTGCCTTTGCCACTCCGGGAACTCAAGAGAGCAACAAAGTGACAAAAATCAGCTTCTGTTCGGCGCACCTCAGCCCTGACAGGGCGTTCCTGTGCCACAATGACGGCAATTAGTGCGGCGCTAATTGCCGGCGCTGCCGGCGGTGTCATTCCCGCGGGGCCGAAG
>VXAD01006405.1:0-31111 GCA_013399195.1 Dicrurus megarhynchus | reverse complement strand
TCCTCCTCCTCCTCCTCCTCCTCCATCTTCTTCTTCTTCTCTTCCTTTTTTAATAGTTTTTGCATTCCTGGGGCTTTGTGGATGTTTCAGTTTTGAGAATGGCAAATGAAAGATGGGATTCATGTCAGGAGACAGGACACGGTGTCCATCGTGCCACGTGCTCCCCCTTGGCCTGGCTGGTGACATTTTGAGGGGTAGGGAGTTCAAACGAGCTGCAAAGCAAAGGGACAAAGAGCAAACCAGAGGGTTCACACTCTGTGTGTGGAGTTTGGGGGACCTAAAGAGCTTAAAATTCCCCCAGAGGGTGCTGGGCACTGCCCAGGCTCCCCAGGGAATGGGCACGGCCCCGAGGCTGCCAGAGCTCCAGGAGCGTTTGGGCAGCACTGCCAGGGATGCCCAGGGTGGGGTTGTTTGGGGGTCTGTGCAGGGCTGGGGTGGGACTGGATGATCCCTGTGGGTCCCTCCAGCTCGGGATATTCCGTGATTCCATGATCTCCCCATGCAGATCATCCTGCTCCCAGTGGGCAGGTCCTGGCAGATCACAGACCATGCAGAGGCCTGTGATGGTTCCCCCTTTTTCAGGGAAAACCTTGAAACTGCTAAAAAGGCTTTGAGTAAAGCAGAGCTCAGGCTCCTGCCCAGGGCACGCAGAGCTCTGAATCCACATTAATTCATTCTCTAATGCCTCACTTGTGGTTTTCCTCTCCAGATGAGGAGGCTTTGGGGAATCCTACAAACCCTCCACCTTCTGCAGTAAAAGTGCTGCTCGTTTTCTCCTCCAGCTCTGCTGGTTTTAATTGTGACTCCCACGTCATCTCTCACAACCCACATGTTTCATGTATTTATCGTTTCATTCGCTCCTGGCCTACCCCAGGGCGGGGCTGTGGTGGAGTTTCAGCTGCTGGCAAGGCTTTAAATCCACATGAGATGTTTTTCCTGAAGGGAAAGATGTTTTCCCAAATTCAGCCACAACTGTTGGGCTTAAAATAGGAATTAAGCTGGAGATCTTCTTTGGCCTGTTCTCTGTAGGACACCAGGTCCCAGAATCATGGAATTATGGACTGGTTTGGGTTGGAAGGAACCTTAAATCCCATCCCATCCCACCCCTGCCATGGGCAGGGACACCTCCCACTATCCCAGGCTGCTCCAAGCCCATCCAACCTGGCCTGGGACACTTCCAGGGATCCAGGAGCAGCCACAGCTTCTCTGGGCCAGATCACTGTGGGTTTTTTTCCCTGCGTGAATAGGAGCAGATCCCATACTCGGTGACCATTCCATCACCATTTTTTGAGTGCTGCTTGAGGAAAAAGTGACCCAAAATTCAACTGAAGCAGGAAAGGTGCTGTGCCTCGCTGCTCATCCCAGGCTCAGCCGCAAGAGGCAGTGCTTCGAGGTCGTATTTGTGGTTCTTGTGGTTTAATGATTTAGATTTTATATTTTTCTGTCTTAAATGTACGGGGGGGTCATGGCTCTTGGTGGGCAGGGTGTGACGGTGCTCCAGCAGCACTAACTGGTGTTACTGGTGTAGTTCCTACTGCTCTCTGGAAGAGCTGGAGTGGTAAAAAATCCAGGTTCATGGCTGTTGGGATATTGCAAGTGTGTTTGTGCAGGGGCAGGAGGGGTGGGAGGTGTTTTAGAGGCATTTTCAGGGCATAATTCACCTTGGAAGAGACTTCTGGAGATGCTGCAGCTGCTTTGGGCAGCTCCATCCTGATCCAGAGACCTGGATTTTGTTTGCCTGTGGGGGCAGGAGTGGCAATTCCAAAGCTGTTCCTTTGTGTCTGGGCTTTTGCTGCTGAGATTTGCAGTCTGGCTTTGTTTAACTTGGTCTGGAGCCTTGGGGAGAAGGGCCTGGGGTTACGTCAGAGGCTGCAGCTTCCTCCTGTCGGGGGCAAGGAGCCAACTGATCCTGGAATGGGCAAGGGGAGACGGGGCTGACACACTCCAGGATGTCCCAGGGCAGGGAGGGAACTCCAGGCTTTGTCAAATTTGTGGGAATTGCAGCTCCCAGCGCAGCATTTCGCCTTCACGGGGAAGGGACGGAGCAGAGGGGACACTGAGAGCTGGAGGCTGAGCCCAGACTGGGGATTTGCAGCTCTCCAAGGCATTCCAGGGATGCAGGAAGGAGCATCCCAAGCGTGTGGGGCTGCTCTGCCTCCTCCTTTCAGCCCCATCCCTTGCAGCTTCCTGCCTCTCCCGAGCCAGACATGTGCAAACGTGACCGGGAATCCACCCGGGATGGCTTTTCCTCCCCCAGGCTGGTATTTCCTCCCGACTGCCTCTCCCCCTGCACGGCCCCTTCTCCACGAACCCAGTCAGGCATCGCTGCTGACCCTGACCCCCGGAGCTCCCCTCCCCTCCTGCAGAACGGGGAGCATCTGGCAGGCACGTGCTGCCCAGGGCTGCTGCAGTCTCCCAGGCTCCCTTTTGGGATGTGTTCCCTGTCCAGCCTGGGTGTGCTGATGGGGACACCTCTCGAAGGGGCATCCCGCTCCTTTCATTGCTCGGGAAAAGATTCCTCCAGTGGAAGGGTTTGGGGGCTCTGTTGGAAGTTTGAGGGTCACAGGGCGAGGAGTGATCCGGGATGGCTCCAGCCTGATCCTCTCTTGGCTCCTGTGTGCTCCTGGCTCCCAGGAGTGCGTTTTAGGGGACACTTTGAAGAGGAAACCTTCTCGGTCTGGTTAATCCCTTCCTGATGCCTGCAGCAGCTGGGATGTTCCCTGGGCTGAGCTTCAGGCCAGCACAAGGACACCCAGATGTCTCATTGCCATCTTCTCCTGACAACGTGGGGAGGGAAGAAGAGGTTCCTCCTTTCCCGTGGGTGCTGGGGATGAGGACCAAGAGGTTCCTGAGATGTTTCCCGTGGCCAAGGGGCAGGGGTGACACAGTGACAGGGCAGGGAGAGGTTGGATCGTGACCTCAGGAATCCCTGTGAGCTGGGAAGGGTCTCCCTGGGGCTGCTGCTCGCCCAGAAGCTCTCTGGAGGTGTCTCTGGAGGAAGCTGTTGAGATCTCTGCAGGTGTGAATTCCCCCTCTGGCATCTGTGGGGCCGACATGAGTTTGGTGCTGCTGCCAGGGAGAAGATTTGGTGTTGGACAGGAGCGAGCAGGGACTGGGACAGACCAACCTGGCTGTAGAATTATGAGGAGATGGAAACTTCCATCAGGGCTGGGGTGTGGTGGATGGACACTGGCATCCTCCTGAGCGTGGAGAGGGGCTGGATGGTTTTCTAGATGGGATCATAAATGGGATGGCTTAAATAATAAAAAATAAATTAATAATAATAATCAATTCTGTTCATAAATAAATAATAATATGATAAATATTAATAATAAATAATAATAAATAAATGGGATCCTGGCTTTAAAAAAACCTAAAAAAAAGTCTTAAAAGAATAAATAAAAATTGCTTGTGAACTTTTGCATTCAGTTTTTGTGCTTGAGCCATGAGCAGTCAGGTTTTCCGTGCTTTTTTCTCTGGTTGTGAGGCTCAGGAAGTTTAATTAAAGAGAGGTTTAGGGCTGTTAATGAGCCCAGCAGCTGGAGCATTAAATCTTTGCATCAGCAAGTGGGGAGTGCCACCAAAGGCAGATCTGCAGAGCAGCAGCTCCAGGGCCCTGTGCCTGCTCTGAGGGGCTCCGTGGGTTTTATCCTGGACTGGGCTGGGATTTCCAGTCCAGAGGATCCTGTCCATGTTGGAGAACATCAAATCTCCTCCCCAGCACTTCTGGTCCTCACCACAAAGGTGTCTGTGCAGCCCAGGTTTTCTTTTAAGCCAGAATCCCATTTATTTTTATATTGTTTATTATTATTATTATCATCATTATTATATATTTATTAATAGAATTTATTATTATTTGTTATTTATTTTTTGTGACAGCAGCAAAGGGAGTGGGCATGGCTGGGAATTCACCCTGGGATGACTTTCTGATCCTAATTAAAACAGCTCGTGTGTTGTTAGTTTGAATTTGCTGTGTTTATTTTTCCCCCCTCAGAAACAGTTTGCAGAAGCAGGTTGTGAACATGGCTCTGCTGCAGCTTGGTAGGGATTGGAGCGGTGTTGATCCAAGGAAGCCTTTTTCAGGGAATCCTGGAATGGTTTGGGTTGGAAGGGACCTTAAAGCTCATCTTGTCCACCCCCTGCCATGGGCAGGGACACCTCCCACTATCCCAGGCTGCTCCCAGCCCCGTCCAGCCTGGCCTTGGACACTTCCAGGGATCCAGGGGCAGCCACAGCTGCTCTGGGCACCCTGTGCCAGGGCCTCCCCCCCCTCCCAGGGAACAATTCCTTCCCAATATCCCATCCAGCCCTGCCCTCTGGCACTGGGAAGCCATTCCCTGTGTCCTGTCCCTCCATCCCTTGTCCCCAGTCCCTCTGCAGCTCTCCTGGAGCCCCTTTAGGCCCTGGAAGGGGCTCTGAGCTCTCCCTGGAGCCTTCTCCTCTCCAGGTGAGCCCCCCCAGCTCTCCCAGCCTGGCTCCAGCCCTGGAGCAGCTCCGGGGCCTCCTCTGGGCTCCCTCCAGCAGCTCCAGCTCCTTCCCGTGCTGGGGACCCCACAGGGGGACCCCTGTAACAGATGGGGTCTCATGAGAGGGGCACAATCACCTCCCGTGCTGCTCTGCCCACTCTGCCGGTGATTTTTTAATTTCTTTACCCTCCCATCCCTCCTGAGGGCAGAGCTGCCCACGGCACTGCTGGGCCTTTCCAGCAGGGCCCAGCCGATTTCCAAGGAGCTCCTCACAATCCCAATTAACATTTGCTGCCGGTTTGTGACTCTTTAATGGCCCTGGGCTCCCTCCCAGCTATGGCTGTGGCTCGGGGAGGGGGGACAGAGCTGCTGTGGCCCGGGCAGGAGCCCTGGGGGGCCCAGGGGGGCACACACAGAGCTCCCCGAGCACGGGCAGAATTCCTGCACCCCAGCCTGGCTGTGGGGGGCCCCTTCCCCGGGCTCGGCCTCCCCCGGCCCCTCAGCACCCAGCGAGATGTGAGAACACGAACGCCGCTCCTTTTCGCAGCCTTTTCCCCAGCTTTAATCTCCCCGAATGTGTTTTTGTTTCATTTTTATATTCCTTCCAGGCTTTTGCTGGAATTCCCACAGGCCGGAGGGGGCCGGGGATGGTGATTGGAAACAGGATAGGGCTGGAAGTAGCCGAGATAAATGGGCTGATAAAGCAGCCAGAGCCCGGCTGATGGGCAGGGCCGGCGTGGGGCTGCTCTCACCCCCTCCTCCCTGCTCCAAGGGGGCTTGAGGCAGCCAGGAATGACCATTCCTGGGAATTGCTGCTCCTCATGGAAGGACAGCGGAGCTGGGAAGGGGCTGGAGCACCAGGAGAGGCTGAGGGAGCTGGGAAAGGGGCTCAGCCTGGAGAAAAGGAGGCTCAGGGGGGACCTTGTGGCTCTGCACAACTCCCTGACAGGAGGGGGCAGCCGGGGGGGTCGGGCTCTGCTCCCAGGGAACAGGGACAGGAGGAGAGGGAACGGCCTCAGGCTGGGCCAGGGGAGGGGCAGGGGGGACATCAGCAGGAATTTCCCCATGGAAAGGGTTGTTAAGCATTGGTAGGGGCTGCCCAGGGAGGTGCCCTCATCCCTGGGGGGGTTTTAAAAGCCTGAATGTGGATGTGGCACTCAGGGCCGTGGCTCAGTGGTGGCCTCGGCAGTGCTGCGGGAACAGCTGGACTCGGTGATTTTAGAGGGCTTTTCCAGCCTGGACAATTCCATGATTCCATGTTTGCTGCTGCTTTACACCCCTGCCCATCCTGAGAATTGCCTGCCAGGAAGAAAGGGACAGGGATTACCATGGCACAAAGATGAATGTTTCTCTGCCTGGATAAATGAGTGGATTTTTCTCAGCTCACACCTAAAAGTGGGTTAGGCCTGGAGGAGAGTAGGTGGATTTTTTTTGGAGCCTCAACATCAACAGTTGTCATCTCAAAGACACCCCAGAGCTGCTGGGAGGTAGGAACCAGGAGACGACTGATGGCTGATGTCGTGTTTAAAGCCATGCCCTGAATTCCTTGTCTTTGGAGCTCCTTCTGCAGTGAGGCAGAGCAAAGCCTCACCTGGAACTCCTCAGGATCCCCCACACCCCAGCTGGGGTTTGTCCTCCTCATGATCCACAGTTTGCTGCCAAACACCATCACATGGGACTCCCTGGTCCTGGAAATCCCATTTCCTTCCCTGTGGTTTTCCCTAGAAAAGAAAATTCTCCTCGCTCTTTCTTGATAGGACAAGAGCAAACGGCCTCAGGTTGCAGCAAGGCAGGTTTTGTTTGGATATGAGGAAGAATTCCTTCATGGGAAGGGTTTTCAAGCCCAGGCTGCCCGGGGCAGTGGTGCAATCACCAACCCTGGAGGGATTTAAAAGCTGTGTGGATGTGGCCCTTGGGGACACGGCTTAGAGGTGGCCTTGGCAGTGCTGATGGTTGGACTCAGGAGGGTGGGGGAGCCTCTTAAAATGCAGGAATCAAATGTTTTAGGGAGAGGAAGGGTTTGAGCCTGGCTGTCCCATGTCCTGCAGCAGTGTCCTGGTCTCTGGCTGGGGCAGGGAGGGAACAGCCCCATTTTTTTGTGATTTAACCTTGTTTTTCCCCAATTTTACACTGAATTAATACAATTCAATATTTAGGGCCGAGCTGTTCCCTCGGACTATTTCTGTTGCTGCAGGTTTGATGGGAATGGCACAGCAGTTCAAGCCAACTCCACTTTTCCCGTTGCTTTTCTTGGTTTGCTTCGCTTCCAAACCAGGGAAAAAAAAAGAAGCAAAGCCATTCCTTCACGTGGTCCTGCTGCTCCCAGAGCGCTGGAGTGTGCTGGAGAGGCTGGAACGCTGCTCCAGCCCAGCGGGAGAGCTGCTGCAGCAATCTCCAGGACATTGAATCTGATGACTGCAAAACAAACTCAGCCCACTGGGTTTGGAAAAGCCCTGCGAGAGCTGCTCGCTGCTGGCTGGATAAATCCTGCCGGAATTGCTGGAGTTAGACAGGAAAATGATGTTTTCTGCCCTCAGGAAATGCAGGTGTGGGAGCAGGAGCAGCCAGCCCGTGGTGGCTGCAGCGCTTCAGACTCTCAGGGAGCTTTGAAGAGGGGTTGGTTCCTTTTTTAGGGATATTTTTGGGAGAGCCCAGAGGAGCAGAGCTGTGCTGCAGCAGGGGCTTGTCCATGTCCAAGAGCTCCCAGGTGAGATGTGCAGAGGGATTTTGGGGATTTGTATCCAGTGGGATCGCAGTTCTTCCACCCTCTCCTTCCTTGGGGCCACGCTCGCTGCAGTCACTGTTGTCACCTGCTCTGCTGTTCGTGCCTGCACCTCACATCTGTCCCGGGGACATCGGGGCTTCCCTGGCGTGTTCCTGGCAGGAAAAGTGCTGGAGCCCAAGGTCAGGGAACAGGGGCTTCACCAAGAAATGTTTTCCCCCCGCTCAAAGGCAGAGGGAGGAATGAAAAGCAAATATGATGGTTTTTTTTTTTTGCGAGGCAGAGACATCCCTGCTGCTCAAACAAGACTTGTCAGCTCTGTCTGGGGCTCTCCCAAAATCCACCCAATTCCCTGTGCGCAGGCAGTGGGGTGGGGGAGCGTGTCTGACCTGGGCCCTTCTCAGCTTCACTGGTGATGAATAATCCAGGCTCAAAACTGGAGTTTTGAGGGAAAAGAAAGAGATTTTCCTCTGGGTTCTACTGTGTAAAAAACTCTGGGAGATTCTCGAGGTTAGTGAAGAAATGGAGAGAAAGGAAAATTGGTTTGAGCTGGGAAATCATTATTGGTGGGTGGGATGCTCCGATGCAGCCTTGCAAGCCGAAAATAAAGGAATGGGCTTTGGATAGGAAATTTTTCTGGGGGAGAAGGAGGATTTTGAACCCTGGAGAGGAAAAATAGGGATGGAGGTGTCTGCATCCAGCAAGGGGCTTTTGCAGAAAGGTTAGCCCATGCCCACGAGCTGAGCGTGCCCTCCTTGGGATCTGCTCCACGCTGGAAGCTTCTCCAGCCCCATCCATGCTCATCCTCACCCAAACTTCCAACTGTGGAGCCTCCTCAGCCCAGGATGTGGCCCAGGGAGCTCCAGAGGGTTCAGGCCCTCCTGGGGCTTGGCAAAGTGGTGCCTCCAGCACCGTTTGTGGGGTTTGGCAGCTTCTCTGCACTTGAATAAAATCCTGGTTTGTGTTTATTCGCTCGGAGCCTCCTGAGCTCTGGTTCCAGCACTGTGGGCTCGACCTGAGCTGGTGAAAGGAGTTTACGAGAAGAAATCTTTTGCTTGGGGCTCTCAGTGACTCCCACACCCGGGGAAGCAGCAGCTTCTGGCTTGGAGCAGCTCGTCAGGGAGTCTGAAGGCTCCCAGGCACCCAAAGATAATTTGGGTGTAAAAATAAATACCAGAGGTGGGAGGTGAGGAGCTCGGAGGAGCTTTTGGGAGTGGAGTCAAGGTTGAAACCGCAACAATTCCATCGTTTGTGCAGAAAGCTGGCAGCCGCTGGCGCGGAGTGAATCACAAATGTGCACATGTTTTGCCTGGGGTGAAAATCTGAGCGCTTTTTGGCTGTGAAATGGCAGCTTGTGAGGCTGGGAAACATTTATTTTTAATTTATTTTTTTTTATTCCTGGGGGCTGTGTTGAAGGGAGCAGAAAGGGAGGGTCGGGGCTGGTGCTCCTGCCCTGCTCTGCCCCAGGCTGTGCTGGGATGAGGCTCTGCTGCTTTCTCCTCTCACTCCTGCTCTGTTCCTGCAGGGAAAATGATGCCCAGCAGCCAAATGCAACCTCCAGACACTGACCCAGATGCAGAATTCTAACACCAGGTCAGAGCCTGAGTGCTGACCCTTGGAGCAGCAGCTCCTGGAGCAAAGGAAGCAGAACTGGGTCCCTGTGAGGCGCTGCAGGTCCCTGCAGGCAAAACTTTCCTGGTGCTAATTTGGGGTGAGAATTGGTCACACCCGAGTGACAGGAGCTGGGAGAGGTTGGAGTGGAAAAACTCAGCTCAGGCAGGTCCAGCTCCCCCAGGAGCCAAATGCATCCTCCAGACACCGACCCGGACCCAGAATTCTAACGCCAGCTCAGAGCCTGAGCACTGACCCTCGGAGCAGCAGCTCCTGGAGCAAAGGAAGCAGAACTGGGTCCCTGCGAGGCACTGGGGGCTTTGCTTTCCTGCAGGGATTTTGGAGATTTATATCCAGTGGGGTCCCAGGTTCTTCCGTCCTCTCCTTCCTTGGGGCCACGCTCGCTGCGAAGTCACTGTTGTCACCTGCTCTGGTGTTTTGGGATGATCCCTTCACGGCTTTGGTGTTATTTCTGTTTGCCTTCCAGCCCTATAAAACAAAACCGCAGAGAGGGAGGCTCTTGGAAAGCTGGTGTGGAAATCCCTGGAGTGGGGGAGTTTGGAGAATTTGCTGTTCATTTACTTTGACAAGGGAGCAATAACGAGAAGTTTATTTACGAGTGACAGCGAGGGCCAATGTTTATGGCACTCGTCCCCACTCAGTGTCACCCAAGTTTTACTGGGATGTTTTCAGTTGTTTTTAAATGAATCCCACAGATTGCAGACCCATTCCAACGCTGACTCCCTGTAATTCAGTAATTAACTTAATTGCTGCGAGGCCAACCTGAACAGGTTGAGGAGTGGTTGTGTGGGGATTTAAATGAAAACCATTTCAAAATACCCCTCCTTAAAGCTTTTAAGCCCTGAGTGTGGAAGAAACATCATTTCCGTGGTGTTTGAACTGAGATGAGTGAAGGTTTGAGCTCAGCCCAGGAGCGTTTGCTGCCGGTGCTCCAGGAGGGGCCAGGCAGCACAGAGAGCAGAGGGAGGAGGGTCTGGAGGGGAAATGTGGAGAACAGGGGGTGGAAAATGCACCCAGGTGTGAGTGTGGCCTGGGGGCGAGGGCTGGGCAAGGCTGGGGGGACACCAGAGCATCTCCCCAAGGACCAGGAGCTCTGGGTGGGGTTAACGCTGGTGGTTGCTCAGGAAAGAGATGGGTGAGGAGCTCTGAGGGGTCTGTGGGGTTGGATGAGGTGACCTTTAAATGTCCCTTCCAACCCGAACTATGTCATTGTTCTGTGATCTCTCAGCACATCTTGGGGAGGTTGGAAATGGCTTCTTTTTTGGTTTCCTGTTAAAAAGCCCCAAAGCAAGGCAGGCCACCAAACCCTGCAGAGCAGCTCGCCCTTGTGACCCTCCCTCCCAGGGCCTCCTACACAAGGGTCTCCCTGCTCATCTTCCAGGATATCGATTTGCTCCATGTCCCAAACCCTTTCCACGTCCCCACAAGGGCAGCAGACAATCTCTCAGACATTCTCTCCTCCTCACTTAATGGGATGAGATTTTTGTGCCATCTCATGGCTTGGAGAGTCGGGATTTGCCCTGAGGAAGATAAAGCTGAAGGTTGAGCTGCCCCTTCCACACTCCTGTGACCACTCCGTGGCTTTAGCAGCCCAGAAACTCTTCCCTGCTCCCAAAGCTCTCCTTTCCTGCCACTTGCCCTATTTTTCCCTGCAGCCAGCTTATCCTTACTCGGGGTCATCCTGCCTTCCAGCAGCCCTTCCTCCTGCCCAGCCTTTGTCCCCAAAAGCCCCATCCCCACCCCGCAGAGCTGGGCGGGCACAAAGGAGCGGCAGCACAGCTGCGGATCTGGGTAATGAGCTCCAGGAGAACCTGTGCTCCCGTTTTTTCCTGCCCAGACAATGCGTGCAGCTGAGCTCTTTCTTCCGAAAAGGTTTCGCTTCCCTGGGATTCGCTGTCCTCTCCGTGGGTGGGTGGCTGCATTCACTCTTCCATAATAGCTCCAGCGTCCTCTGTGGGAAATGTCCTTGTTCCTTTTCTTCCTGCTTTGGCTCTGTCCCCTCTGGACTTGCAGCCTCGGGGTCAAACCCAAATTATCCCTGCTCTCCGGAGGTTGAAATCCTGTTGCATAACCAGCCCTGGGAGCTGCGTGTGCTGCAGCTTAGAGATCACTTCGGGTGCCTTCTGGAGGTGTCCTTGGAAAGGGATGGTCAGATGAGGAGGGAAATAGGAGCGGTGGGGAATGGATGTGGCACTGGGAGTGACACGGGCGGCTGCCGTGGGCATTGGCACGAGGAATTCCGGGGTGGAAGGAGAAGCAGGAAGAGCTGCCTACAAAAAACTTCCTGTCGAGGTGTCCTTGACTTTGCTCAATGTGTGGAGCCACCAGGCAGTTCCAAACCAGTGTGGAGTTGCCATTTTTGCTGCCCTTTCTCCAGAAAAAATCAGGCACAACCTCCAGCATTTTTCCAGAGGCAAAGGGTGCTGGGCTGTGGGATGCCAGGGGGACGTGGAAGAGCACTGCTGTGCTGGGAGGGCTGTGCTGGTTTGGATCTTGGTGCTGGTGTCACTGGTGTGAGGCCCCAGGAGGGAGCCCTGGTTTTCCATCACTTCACGCAGGGAGCCTTCCTCATTGAATTCCAGCTGTGATGGCCGAGCCTCTCTGATCCCAAGTTTGAAGTGATCCTAAGCAGATCCTGGCAGGACATTTCCATCAGGCACTCAGGAACTGGAGGGAGGAAAGGCCCATTAGGTCATAGGCTCCGTTCCCCAGCCAGGGCTGTCCCCAGGGCTTGGCCAGCCCTGTTATTGCAGGTTCCATCCAGTGCCACATCCAGGGGAAGTGACTCAGCCTGACAGACCCTGTTAGGAGCTCTCCAAGGCCCCAGTTTTGGGTTGTTTAATACAGTTTTCCCTCATTTCCCTCATTTGGGGAGACCATAAAGCTCAGTGGAAGTTTCACACATTGAAACAAGCCAGAGGAGAAGATGGGTGGTCACTTTTCTGTGTCTGCAACTGGGGGTGCCCCTCAGGGAACACTTTTTTCTGGGATGCAGCCCCAGGAATGGCATGGCATGGCATGGCATGGTGGAGAGTCACCATTGAAACCCCTCTGATTCCCGAGAGCACTCATGGACCTTAATGACCCCAACCAGCCTCAGCTGGGACCCCCAGTTCATCCCAGCAGCCCCATTTAAGCTCAGCCCAGCGCCCTGAGCTGTGCTTGGGGGGGGTCTTTCCTTCCTGGATGGGCCATGGACTGACCCTGGATGGAATTGATCTCCTTGTCCTTTTGGTCCCTGTCCCATCTCTGTCCCTTGGATGGACTTTACCCCTCACTGCCCCCTCTGGCTTGCTCCCAGTTTTTCGGTGTTCCTGCTGCCAGAGGCTGTTGCACCTTCATTTTACAGAGCTTTGGGTTGCCTGGAAACCTGTGGATGCTGTGCTCATGTGGGGAGCTGAGGAAATCCCAGGTGAAATCCCAACTCCCCCCAAGCAGCCACATCTCCTGCAGGATCCTATTCCTTCCCCTCCTTCCCATCACAGGGCTCTTCCCATATGAAATCTTCCAAGGAGATGGCATCAGGAGTGACAGGAAGTGTCTGAAGTGGATCAAAGCAGCTTTCTGCTCGATTGATTTGCTGTTTTCCCTCTCTGGGGTGTGGATATCTCCTGGCAGGTCGCAGCGTGCCCGGGGCTGTTTGTCTGCCCTCACATAAATCTCACACCTCATCCACAGCGGGAATTACAGGGAATGAAGGGGCTGGATGCTTCCCAAGCCGTGGCAGATGCTCGTGCAGATGGTGCTGGCACAATTCCCTCTGACAAATCATCGAGTGGGATTGTCCAGACCCTCCCAGGAAAGGGGCTGTGGGGTCTAGAGTGATCCTAAAGGGTGTTGGTCTGAGTCTGTCCCCACTCCTTGCTGGTGGCAGGGTTGGTGCCACACTGGAGGGACCTGGTTTTAGATGTCTGGGTAGAGCCAGAGCTCTGAAAGTCTTTTTGCTGATGGAGAGGAACAAGAAACCTTGAGATTTTAAACAAATTTTTCCTCAGGTGTTCCTGTAGTTCAAAGATCCTTTAGTGAAGGAATGAACTTGGAAAGGGAAAAATCTGTGTTCACCAAGGGAGAGAAAAGCTCCTCGTGGTGCTGCCAAACAGCCCAGGGCAGGGGCTCTCCCTCTGTTCAAACCATCTTGAATGTTCACAGCACGTCCTGAGAGTGGATCCTTTCCTTTCTGGGAATTCCCACTGGAATTCCTGACCTTGGACTGGGGCTGAACCCTGCTGTGGGCAGAGAGGGGGGTATCCCCATGCTCAGGTCGGGACACAGCAGCTTCTTCCCACTGCTTGGTCCAATTCTTTATTTACAGCATCAACAAGGAAATTTGGGGAAGGACGAGCAGGATTCCAGGACCCAGCTGCTCCAGGACTTTTGGTTTGGGACATTTGTGTCCCAGGCTCTGCTTTACAGCCCTGAGCACCCCAGCTCTGTGGTTGTGAAGGTCTCACCACTGCTGGGGAAGGAATGGCCCTTCCTGCCTTTGGCACAGTGGCCTTGAAACTCATATTGGGGTTCAGAAATCTCACCTGGCTGTTTGTGGGGTTGTCTGAATGGTTTTTGTGGGCTGAGTCTGCTGAATTTGTGTGCTGAATTTTAATTTTTCCAAATGTACACTCTTCTCCCTGTGGGTTTTGTCTGTTGTCCAATTTGTGTTTTTCTTTTGATGAAAAACGAACAGATCAGAACCCTGCAGTGGAGGTTTCTCAGCCTCCTGAGCATCTCTCTCCTCTCTCCCAACGCAGATGAGGTGAACCTGCTGGACAAAATCACTCTGCATGCCCAGGACCTCAGCAATGTTTCCTTTGGCTACGACCACAGCAAGTGCAGGATCCTGGAGATCGGGCAGTACGCCACCCTCAACATCCCCACCAGGGAGGCCTTTGGGGACAGGTAACCTCCCTTCAGGGGGTGGGGATGGGCTGGTGGGGCTCAAAAATCATCTGAGGTGTGGCTGTTGGTTTGAGGAGTTCCTTGGAGAGCCCATACCATGATGATACAGAGATAACTGTGAGCTCTGAGCTTGGGGCTTCCTTTGTTTCGTACATTTTGGAACAGTTTTGCCCCTCCCTGGAAGTGTCCAAGGCCAGGTTGGATGGGGATTGGAGCAACCTGGGCTAGTGGAAGGTGTCCCTACGCATGGCAGGGGTGGGATGGGACGAGCTTTAAGGTTTCCTCCAACCCAAATCATTCTGGGGTTCTTTGATGGTTCTTGGTTGGGTGCAGGAAGGACACCTTGGCACAGCCCCAGCACCCCGTGCTGAGTGTGTGTGGGCAATGCTAATTTAGGCCTGGCTGCTTCCCTTTGAACCTCACCACTGGAACGATTCTTTGCTCTTGTTTCTCTTTACTTTTCATTCTCACTCGGTTCATCTGTGCTGTGACCCCAATTTTTTTATTTCAAGGGGTCAGTTCATGGTGACACAGCGGCAGCTGTGTGGTGTCACATGTCCCCTCTGTCTGCCAGGTTTGCAGATGAGCTGAGCCTGCTGCTGAAGCTCAGGTACTCCCTGAAGGAGGACACCAGCCTGGTGACCATCCTCAGCCATCGCAGCCACGTGCTCTTCCAGATCAGGATTAACCCCTACGGCCTGGTCTTCGTCACCACGAGGAGGAGACACTACGAGTAAGTCCCAGCCTGGGTGCTGTTATCCTGCCTTTCCATCCTTCCTTTTCCATTCCCAAGGCCAAGGGTCAGGGTTTCCCACTCTGGTGAGCTTTGGGCAGTGCTGAGCTCACCTCAGCTGAAGGAAGGTGACGTCCCTCAGACCCGGTGCAGGTTGTCCCTGTCAAACTCCACTCTGCCAAAACGATGCAGCTCTGGAAAACAAAGCAAAGCACAAAAAGGTTCAGATCCCTGGGGATAAATCCAGACACAAAACCCAGGCAGTTCTCAGATGCCTCTACTGGTTGTGGACATCCCCAAATCCATGGGAAAAAAGTGATGGTGGTGTAACAACTCTGGGATTGTTCCTCATGTCTGCGCTAAAGGTGGATAAGGAGGGACCCTGGGAGCTGCTGAGGGGTAAAGCCTGGTCCTGGTTTCCTGTTGTGCCTTTTGCCTTTCCCTCAGGTTCCCAGTGTCCTTCCTGGGCGATGGGCGCTGGCACCAAGTGGCTCTCAGCATCTCCCTGGAGAGGCTGGAGTTGCACGTGGACTGTCGGCTGGTGGACAGAGTGAGCTGGTCCAACTATTTTGGGATGGGAGTGAACACGGAGGGGCTGATCATCATCGGAGGCCTCATCGAGTCCTTCGAGATCCCCTTTAAGGTGAGAGCTGGGCAGGGTCTGCTCTACCTGCGTGAATGAGGTTGCAAGCTCCCTCTGAAGGAATCCATTTCCATCGCCTTCTCTTCCCAAAACAACATTTATGTTCATGCTTGGGCAGGGTGAACTTTGCAAAGGTTTGGAATTGTGCGGAGGGCTTGGGTTTGGGTCAGGGCAGCACAAGTGGCAGCACTCAGGTCACCTCTGGGTTTGACTTCCACTCATCCTCTGCTGCTGGACCATGCAGAGAAGTCTCTGTGCAGTCAGCATGGAAAGATCTGGTGGGGGAGTGTGTCCAATGGCTTCAAACTTCCAGAGGGCAGGGATGGATGGGATATTGGGAAGGAATTGTTCCCTCTGAGGGTGGGGAGGCCCTGGCACAGGGTGCCCCAGAGCAGCTGTGGCTGCCCCTGGATCCTTGGATGTTGGGCCACATCATTCCATGATGACATGGAGATAACTCAGCCACTCTGTGCTCGGGACTTCCTTCATTTCTTACATTTTGGAACAGTTTGTCCTGTCTCTGGAAGTGTCCAAGGCCAGGTTGGATGGGGCCTGGAGCAGCCTGGGACAGTGGGAGGTGTCCCTGCCCATGATATCTTTGGATCCAACTCTTGAAGCTGCAGAGGGAATGTTCATTGCCCAAACCATCCCATAAAGAAATCCCTGGCTATGAGAAGCTGGAGATGACCTCCCCTGCAGGCCCTTCCAGACCTTTCCCTCTCCTCTGGAGGAAGCAGGGGATGAACTCTGGTTTCTGTGTCTCTCCCAGGGCGCTCTCCAGCAGCTGACCTTCGTGATGGGAGACCCAGCAGCCGCCGCCGAGCACTGCCACAGCTACAACTCAACCTGCCCAGGCTCCTTCAACCTCAACAAGGCCCTGTGGGAGCTCCCAACAGCCTGGCCAGAGGTGTGGCTGGGGGCAGCTGACAAACTTAGGGACTGCTGGGCCAAGCTTTTCCTTGGTGTCCCACGATTCCCATGAAAGGCCCAACCCAGGGTGTTAATGAAGCCTGGAAGTGCTGGGATCTCCACTTCGGGGTGGGATGTGAGGAGGTGGAGTTGTTCTTTTCCATCCCTTCAAGTCACAGATGGGTTTGGTGCCAAGGAGAGTGAGTTAAAGGGAGAATTTGGGATCCAGGGAAAGCCTGGGGGTGGGAACGACTGGATGTGCTCCTGTGTGTGACACTGGAAAGCTTTGAGTAATGCTGCAGCTGGAGCCGTGCTTCTGGGAGGAGGTGAAAGCTGGGAATTGGGAATTGGACACCCCTCTGGAATTCTTGCCCACTCCCAGCAGCATTGCACCCTTTGGTGCATCTTCCTTCCAGAGGTTGTCCCTCTGTTCTGCCAGCATTGCTGGAAAACGGAAATTTGGAGGACTTTGCTTTTGGTGCAGCATTCAACGAATTTCCTGCAAACATTTCTGTGTCAAAAAGCCCAGATCACATCATAAATCCCCCAAAACATGAAGCACCCAGGCTTTCCTCAGGAACTGGAGTCGGCCCAGGGAGATTCCTCACATCTTAGGCCAGGTATCTCCATGGGAAGTGCTCCATAGGAGCCTGGAAAAAGCTGGAGAGGGGCAGGTGCTGGATGTCAGCACTTGGCACGAGCCTCCCGTGTGTAACACCCATTTCTGTGCTCTGGTGAGGAGCTGGGACAGCTGCTGGGGAAGGGCAGCGCCAAGGGAGGGAGCTGGGTGTGGGGTGGGGCATCTGTCCTGCCTGGCTCCTGGCCAGGGTGTCCTTTGGGATGCTGGAGGCAGCACGTCCAGGCAGGGGACAGGGAGCGGTGACAGCCCTGCAGTGGCTGCTGCACTCCCAGCGTGGGCTGCTTCCTTTTGTGTGGGTTATTCAAAGAGGATTTTTGGGAAAGCCCTGCTCGTGAGGGATTAAGGAGCTGGCTTGGCCAGGGAGTGTGGAGAAGGCTGAATGTAACACAGAGCTGGTCACGCTGGTTCCCTCCTGCTCTGAGGGAAACAGGAGTGTCCAGTGGAACCCCTGGTCATCCCAAAATGAAACCTGTATTATCCCGAGCTCTGGAAGCCTGGAGCTCTTCCCTGAATGGCTCTGGGGTCTCACCCATCAAGGAGAAAATGCCACTTTAAGCATCAGTAAATTGGCTGCCCAACAGGATGATTATGCCTCACATCCCCCCAGCTCCCACCCCTTGCTGGCCCTCCTCAGAACTGAGGAGCTTCCAAATCAAGAGAAACTGCAAAAGCCACCCAAGCTCTTGAGAGATTTGATCAGAAGCTGTTCCCTCGTGTTGCTGGGAAGGATTGGCTCCCGCTGTGCATTCCCTGGATGCTTCCTGTGCCGGCAGAGGCAGTTCCTCAATCCTGGAGCCAGCAATAAGCACCTGCTGAAGTCAGTGCTGCTCCTTGGGCAGTGATGTTTTTTCTCTTTTCTCTCTCCCATCTCCAGATGCCAAAGGAAACCAATGAAATCCAGGATTCATCTGCTCAGGTACGACTCCTGCACTGTCCTTCCTCATGTCCCTCTGCTGTCACACCCAGGCTGTCTCCTGGGGACATGAGTTGCTCTAATGAACAATAAGGCAAAGCCAAAATACCCAGCCAAGGCCACTAATTATTATTTTCTTGGCTGTTATTATTATTTTCTTTACTGCAACCTCTCTCTTTAATGGTTTGAACGTCCCTTGCCGTGTCCCAGACCTGGTGGGGGTCACGGTGAGTGCTCAGGTGACCTTCCTGAGCGTTTCCAGGGAGCCAGAGGGGTGGTGGCAGAGCAGGGAATGAGGTGGATCAGGCCACTGCCTGCACAGAGGCTTCGTGGATCTGCCTGGGAGCTGAGCCAGGCTGGGTTAGCCTGGAGGGAAGGAGGTGAGGTCAGCAGCGTGGCAGGATTTGGGGTAAAGCAGGGTGACCACTGCTCCTGCCCACAGTGGGGTGTGATGCCTGCCTGGGGAGGCATCCCCCAGGATGTCTCTGCTGTCACTGAGGAGGTGGGAAGGGCTGGAGCTCTCCGTGGAGGAGGTGGTTGTGGTTCTGGGGCCCTGCTTGGTGTGGTTTCCTGGGATCCTGGCTGCTCCCCAATCCCACTGGTGCTCCCGGTGCTGAGCTCCGTGTTGGAGCTGCTGTCCCCCAGCTGGCACTTGGAGCGTGTCCCCAGCTCTTGTGCACGTGCTGGGGACATGAGGCAGTGCTCTGAGTGAGGCTGGCTTGGTGTTCCTGCTTGATTTGGGATTTTGAGCCAAGCTTTGTTGTTCAAGTCCGTGCAGGCACATCCTGAGGGGAAACACGCCAGCAAATGCAAATTGGGATTTGTGTTTGTGTGTGTGACTGAGCAGTTCTTTATTCCCCTCACCCTTCTGGTTGCTGTTAACTCTTTGGGGAGAGTCTCTCTCCTCCCACCTGGCTACACCTGGAGAATTCCAAACTGGAACTGGCCAGGTGACCTTTGGCAGCCGGGTCCATCCCGTCTGCTCCGGGCTCAGCAGCTCAGGGGTCAACGTGCCCCAGGTTTGCTGGGTGGGTTTGTAATGAACTGAGGTGGCAAAATCACCTTTCCTGGCTCTGATGGAAGGTGGGCTCTGCCATCCTGCTGGATTCTGTTTGGGATGGGATTCCCCCCATCCGATGCTCGTTTCCCAGCCGGTTCTCCCAGCCCCTGGCAAGACGTTGCCATAACAAGGAAAGTGGTGAAATTCATTGGTCTGCAGGGGAAAGCAAACAATATTCTGGATTTGGGACAAGTTTATTTTTCAAGCCCTTAATAAGGAGCAGAGACGCCTCGGAATCGTTGGTGTTAGGATTTATTAGGAATAAAAAAAGCCGCTGCAGTTTGGGAGTAATGAGGAGCAGCCCAGCTCTGCTGCAGGGACAGGCCACAGCTCTGCCTTCTAGTTCCTTTGTTCATTTAGAAGTAAATTAGTACATTGGTGGATTCCTTAATTGTTAATTAGAGCTAAATAATTATGGAGGCTCGGGGTGATGTAATGGGGGAAGGCAATAGAAGGGTTGTTGGTTCCTGGCAGTGATACCTGAATTGCAGCCTACTCCTTTTGGGATTTTTTTGAGGGGGGATAAATTGTCATTTCTGAGCAATCTTTGGGATGTGGATGGTGTTGAGCCACTTCTCCTGCTTTTGTTTTCTCTTGGACTGCCTGCCCTAAATGTGAGCAGGAGGGCTGAGCTGGTTCCTGAACTGAATGGCTTTTCCCAGGCAGCTTAACCTGGGACCCTAAAGCCATTCAACAAACGGGCAAAGCTTAAATCCCACAGATTTCCAAAATAACTCCAAACCTGGAACTCAAAAACTTCACAGCTTTAATTATCTGGGCAGTAAAAGTTTGGAAATTTCTTCTTGATTTAAAAACGCTGTGAAAGCTCCGTGGAAACGCTCGGCTGGGTCACAGCAGCTCTGTTCTTCCTGCTCGGGTTTGTCAGTGAGCACAGCTGGGGTGGGAATCACTCCTTCAGGCTCACTCAATCCTAAAATTCCATCCTTCCTGTCAAACCAGAGCAGCGTGGAGCCTGTGTAAGTCAGGCTTTGCTCATAGTCCTGGTGCTGGGCTTTGAAATACCCGGCACAAAAGGCTTGGGCCTGGCCCATCCTGACTAACAAAGACAAGCCCTCGTGGGGGAACTGTCCCTCTTCCACCCCACTGCTTCCCTGGAGCTCTGGGGCTGCTGGCTCCTGGGATAACCTGGGATAACCCCAAATATCCCTGTGGGGAATGTGACTGACAGCTGGAGCCCAGCTCTATCTCCCTGCTCTCAGGCCTTATCTTGTACCTGATAGCTCTGATATCTCAGCCCCCTGTAGAGCTCTGAATCCATTTTTTTCCAGTAAGATAAGACCTGTGGAGAATTTATTGTCCCTCAAACCCACAGTGGATAAATATAATAAAAGGAATGCATTGAGCTGAATCCCAGAGGTTTTTAATCCCCAAACCAAGGCGCTGTTCCACCCAGCCAGGCCATGAGGCATCCTCTGGTGGGAATTACTGCTGCTCTCCAGCCTTTATGACCTGACCCCCTGCCTGGGGGCAGCTTTTGTGCCCTTGCTGACTTTTAGGGCTTTGTCATGTGCCAGAAGTGTCCCAGCAAGGCCTTGATTGGTGCTCAGCATCTCCAGAAGCTTCCCAGGCCGTTGTTGTCCCGTCAGTGTCTTGTGTCCTGCTGCAGCTTCGTGGCTGTGTCCTTGGGGAGCCTTCCCTGCTGAGGGCATTGAGGAATGGGGGCTTGTCCTGCTTTTCCTTTGGAAAGGTGAGGCACCAGAGCTGTGGGAGAGTGGCAGGGAGCACATGGAATCCTCCTGAGGTTCCCAGGCTCAGCGTGGCCCCTGGATGTGGAGCTTGCAGGGATGTTTGGGATTTTGGGTTAGTTCAGTTTGAGCCTGGGTAGAACAGCAGGGAGCCCCAAACATCCCCCTGGGGAAATGGGGTGTTGCTGAGGGGTCTCACAGGGATCTCCAAATAAAAACCATCCTGTTCCCATGGGAAACCTTCCCAGGTTGCTCCAAATCCTGTCCAAACCTGGCCTGGGACATTTCCAGGGATCCAGGGGCAGCCACAGCTTCTCTGGGAATTCCATCCCAGCCCCTCACCACCCTCCCAGCCAAGAATTCCTTCCCAATATCCCATCTAAATCTCTTCCAGTTTAAAACTTCCTTGTCCTATCACTCCACGCCCTTGTAAAAAGTCCCCCCTCCAAATTTCTCGTTGCCCCTTTAGATGCTGGCACTAGAAATAATTGATTTCGTTTATTTTTCAGCCTTACAGTGCGGTCCCTTCCCAAACCCAGCAGCCAGGTGTCGCAACTCATGAGCAAACATTTCTGCCCCACTGGGGTGGGGATCGCTGTGCTGAGCTGTTCCTGTTTTCATGGAGAAAGAGGCTCCTGCTTTTCTGGCCTGGAGCAACTGGAGAAGGATGGAGCAATGCCTCAGGGCTGCAGCCCCTGAAAGCTCCCCAGGAATGAGGGCAGAGCAGAGGGAGGGATTTATCCCCTCCAGACTCCCGCTATGGGTGCTGCAGCTCCACAGGTACAACTGTGTGACCTGAGCTGCTGCTGGACACAGCCCATGGCGTTTCCTGGCACTTATTCCTTCTTTAAATCAGTCCAACCTTGATTTTCAATTTTTTTTTTGCCATGATGCAGCCTCTTCTACAGGCTTGATGCTAAACAGTGCTGGAAAAAAATAGTTTAAAATTGTCCATCTCTGGTCTTGAGCTTGAGTGAATCACATTGTACCTTTGGCTGTTGGATGGAAGAGGATTCTATTAACCAAAAAAATCTGTTTCCTGGGAGAAGACCCTGAGCTTTGAACTCAGTTTCACCCAGTCTGACCCAGCTGAAAATTAGGGCAGAGTGTTTTGCTGGTTGTCTGCGCTGCTGAAAACAGGGATGCTCCAAGCTGGGCTTTAACCCCTTTGCCATTTAGGAATTTTTGGATTTGGAATCAGCTGAAAAGCCCTCCAGCAGTCCAGCAGCACTGTTATCTTTGTCAGTAAAACACTCTTAGGCTCCTCAGGCAAGATCCCAAGTTTGCAACTCTTTCCAAAACCATGGCATTAATTACATATCCGTGGTTTCTTTATTAATGAGCCCCATATCAGTTGCTCTGTTATTTTGCTTGGGCTCAGCTTGAGGGAAGAGGTCTGTAATTACTCAAAGCTTCCTGTTTGCCTTTTTTTTTTTGCCTTTTTTTTGGTAAATTTTAATTCCATGTTGGTACAACACGAAGCCTTTTCCCAGTCAGTCCCCTGGAGCTTCCCCAGCTCTCTGAGCCAAACTGAAAATTCAGTGCTCATCTTGGGGAGAGCCTGAGGTTTTCATGCTTTTGGGGTTAAATTATGGGGCTGGGATTGAGAAACCTCTGCTCTGGACCTCTGGAATGGGAAGTGTTTTGTTGTCTTTGGTTATGTCATCTGGATTTTCTAAGTGGGATTCTCCAGCCCTTCTCACATCGCTGCTGTGGTTCTGTCACTGCCACGTGGCAGGTGACGATGGGGACCCAAGATGTGGCTGGGGCAGAGACTTCTCCTCCTTTATTTTCCTTCTTTAATCCAATTTTCTGCAAATCACAGGCCCTGCCTTGCTTGTCACGTGCCAATTCCTTCTTTTTTCCCTTCTCTTTTATCACCCTTAATGGCTGCTTTCAATCTGGGCTCCTTCCCCACTTCCCAGCTGGAATTTCTGGGAGCTTCAAACCCACATGCCTCACTCAACTCTCACGCTTTTGGACAACTTCTGAGCTGTTCCCAATTTGTCCCTCTCAGCTGGTTCTCCTCTAAATTTGGCCTCTTTGGAGGAGCAAGGACAGATTCTATTGATTTTGGCTTTAATTGTGTTTACACAACCAATATAATTCAGCCTCGTGCCTCAGTAACTTTTACTTGAGACCCTTTTCCCCTGAGCCTCTCCAGATGGGAGTTTCCAGTGTGGACCTTTCCCATGTCAAGTGTTGAAGCTGAATTTAAACCCCCCTTGTCTGCTCTGTGTGGGAAATCCAGGCTCCCGGTGCCAGCTGCCGGGCCTGGATGTGGCTTCCCGCTGGGATTCCCAGGCTGGCACATCCTGTGGGGCTCTTCTGCACCAGCATCACCCGCTGAGAACCCGAACCCTTCAGCTCCTGCCCCTGCAGCGCCTCACAGCTCGTGGTTAATAAGGTTTGGGAATTCTCACCGCACTTTTCCTCACCTGGTGGTTGAGTTGGATGGAAATCTGAGCAACCTGGTCTATGGAAGGTGTCCCTGCTCGTGGCAGGGGTGGAATGAGATGGGATTTAAGGTCTCTTCTGACCCAAACACCATCTGCCAGCTGGTATCCACAGGAAACCGTCCTTTGAGGAACTGGTTTTGAAATGTTTGGCTGTTGAAGCCCCAGGGCTGAATCCCCCAGCCCTGGGGAGCAGAGAGGTGCTGCTGTCTTCCATTCATTTTCCACTCCAAGGTGTACAAAGCTCCTGCTGCCTCCTGTGATCATCCCAAATAGGGCTTGGCCAGAGTGGGCTCCACTGGGACCGCTGGGTTCTCACCTGCAGGATCTCACCTCAGGCATCACCACTTCTGGCAGGGAAATTGTTGTTTTTCCTGCTTGCTGCTCCTGCAAATCCCCCTTGGTGCTCCCAAGCCAGTGGATCCATGGAGCAGAGCAGAACGGGAGCCAGGCCATGGGCTCAGCCCATGGAATGTGGGAGGAAGGATGGGAAGGACTCTCCAGGTCTCCTTCCCAGGCCTGCAAGACAAGCGTGGGGCTGCATCTCCCTCTAGTGACTCCTCTCAGCTGGTTCCTCAGCGGCTCCTCCACCAGGAGCCACCAGCCAGGGCTGGTGCCACCAGCTCCGTGTGCCACACGCTGTCCGTGTCCCCAAAGAGCCCTGGGGCAGCACAGAGCGGGCTCCAGCCAGGGCTGGCGCCACCAGATCCCAGTGCCACGCGCTGTCCGTGTCCCTATGGAGCCCAGGAGGAGCACGGAGCAGGCTCCAGGCAGGGCTGGTGGCCGTGTGGGGCTGCTGGAAACGCTGCAGCTGCTCCAGGAGAGGTGCAGGACCTCCACACCCACCCACCAGCCCAGTCTGAGGTGCTTTCACTGGTGCTGGGTGGAAAAGTGGTGGGATTTTGAAGCGCAGGGAGCTCTGAAGTTCAGCTCCTTTTCCACAGCCACTGTTTTTGTGTCAAGTAGGGACGTTCCTCCCAGCGCTGCTGTTTCCCCCCATCCCTGGGCAGTGCCTGGGCTCTGCTCGAGGTTGTTGGGCAGAAAGAGCCTGTGAGACCTGCAGGGACCATTTGAGGTGGCAGCTGAGGACAGAGAGAGCCCTTTGCAAGCCACTGCCTTGAGTTAAATCGCTGGCAGCATCCAGGAGGCTCCTCCTGGCCTTGTGCCTGTCTCCCCTTCCCAGCCCTCGGAGGTTTGGAGCTGCCCCAGTGGGAAGCTATGTGCTGGGGGCTCCGAGCTCCCGTCTCGGAGCCTGCTGGCACCATTCTCCCAGGAGAACACCAGGAGCCTTGGAATGTGCAGGAACAGCAGAATCCAGAGGCTGAAGGGCCAGATCGATCCCTGCTGTCACTTTATACATTTGCTGTAACTCTTTTAGGGATTGCTCTCAAGACTGGATTTCTGTCATTAAGCTGGGGGCTCCAGGGAGAGCTCAGAGCCCCTTCCAGGGGCTCCAGGAGAGCTGGAGAGGGACTTGGGACAAGGGAGGGAGGGACAGGACACAGAGAATGGCTTCCCAGTGCCAGAGGGCAGGGATGGATGGGATATTGGGAAGGAATTGTTCCCTGGGAGGGTGGGCAGGCCCTGGCACAGGGTGCCCACAGCAGCTCGTGTCCCTTGTGGAAGGAGAGTTTTGGTTTGGAGGTGGATGAAGTGTCCTGCTCATTCTGGATGAGCTGCCCTGGAATTTGAGGGCTCCTGCCAGGGGCCCACAAGCTGTGCCCTGCTTCACCCCCCCAGCAGCATTCCCGCATGTGGGAAATCAGGAATTATAGAAACATTTAGGTTGGAAATGACCTCCAAGGTCATCAAGTCCAACCTGTGACCACCTTGTCACCCAGACCAGAGCACTGAGTGCCACCTCCAGTTGTTCCTTGGATACTCCCAGGGCTGGTGACTCCGCCACCTCCCTGGGCAGTGCACTGAGCAGGAAAAGGGGAAAAAAAATAAGTGAACCCTTCAAACTTCATCTTTTCCCTTCTCCTTTTTCAGGACTCCAGACTGACCAGTTCAGATTTGACCCTGGGGCCGCCTTGGCCGTGGGAGGACACCCAGGGGACGCTCAACCTCCAGCCTGATGGGAGCGCCCTGGCTTCCCTCTCTGCTCACGAGGTGCCACCCGCTGGGGAGGAGGAGGAGGAGGAGGGCAGCCTTTCCATTGAGGATGAAGGCTTTGAGCTGCTGAACTCCACCTACAATAAAATCACCGGCCCCGGCAGGCCAGCGCTCAGGAGAAGCTCTGGTGAGTCCATGATTTTCCTCCTTTTCTCCATCCCGATTTCTGGGAATCTGACAGTGCTTCTCCCATCCAGGAGCCTCCATCAAACCCCCCCGGGCAGCCAAGAAGGAGCGTGGCTCTGACCCCCAGGAGGAGAACGTCACCACGGAGAAGCTGGCGGGGGACGCGGGCACGCGGTGGCGGCTCCCACCCGGCAAACCTCGCCTGGACCCCTTCCCTAAGGTGTCCCCATCGCCTCATTGGGGGGCTGCTCCCAAAGGTGATGTCCCCAAAGGTCCCCTGAGGGCAGGGGCAGTGCTGGGTGTCCCAGAGAATCCTCTTGGAGCAGGACATCCCGGATTGCGGGTGGCACGTGGACGCCAGGGCCGTGTGAAGCCGGGACCGCCGGGGCTGCCGGGACCTCCGGGGCTGCCGGTGAGTGGAGAAGGGGAAGGAGGGGTGGGTGGTGGGGAAGGGCTGCTGAGATGGGGAAAACAGCACAGGGAAAGCTTCTCCAGGGTGGGGGAACCTTCTCCAGGATGGGGGAACCTTCTCCAGGATGGGGAAAGCTTCTCCAGGATGGGGAAAGCTTCTCCAGGATGGGGAAAGCTTCTCCAGGTTGGGAAAGCTTCTCCAGGGTGGGGAAAGCTTCTCCAGGATGGGGAAAGCTTCTCCAGGATGGGAAACCCTCCCCGTGCAGGCACAGTGGGGCTATGTACTGACTCTGGGAGAAGATTTTTGGATATCACTGAAGAAACTTCATTGAAAACTGGAGAGAAGACAATTCCCTTGTCTTCCTTGCTCTAGAGATGGTCTCAAATCATTCAACCAAACTTTTTTTTTTCACTTTTACTGCACCCTGGTCCTGCCCAGAGTCAGGCTGAGGGGATCAGAGAGGACCAAGCCCTTCCCTCCAGCCCCAGACCCCACACAAACCCCTGCCATCCACCCATGGACCCCACTGGCATCGCTGCTTTTGTCTTCTTCACCCCCAAATTGATGCCTGCTTCAAAGCAGAGCACTGGATTTACCTTGTAATACATTCTGACTGTTTTTCAAGTCATTCAGTTGTTGCAGAGGATGAAAAAAGGGAAATTTAGGGGGGAAAAAAGAAGGTAAACTTAGACTAGAGAAAGCTTTAGAGGAGTCACGGCTTCATTGAGGATGAAAAAGGGAAAATTGAAAAGAAAAAGGGAAAACTGAAAAGAAAAAGGGAAAACTGGGAAAAAAAAGGGAAAACTGGAAAAAAAAAAGTGAACTTGAAATAGAAGCAGCTTTAGAGGAGTGTTGTCTTCATTGAGGAGAAAAAAGGGAAATTTAAAAAAAAGGTAAAATAGGAGAAGTTTCAGAGGAGTCTTTGTTGAAGAGTAGCTGAAAGGTGTTTTTAAATATTTTTCTGTGTATTCATTCTGCCAAAATGATTTCCCTCATTTGATTCCATTTTCTTAACGATTCCTCTAGAAAATTTTATTTTATTTCATTTACCCACTGCCAGAAGTGACCCTGGGCACCTTCTCTTCCCTTTTCCTTCCATCCCTGTGGAAGCTGTGGGCTCTGCCCTCGGGGGGCTCCTGCAGGGCCATTTCCATGTCTGAGGGACCTGGCATTAAATCCATCATCCCTGAGCCAGGCTTGGGATAAATTTAGGACTGCTAACTTCCCCCTCAAGCCACCTCCCTGCTGCTGCAGCTCTTGCCTGCAAAAATAGAAGAAAAAGGCAAAAGGAACAGATGCTGGAGGCTGAAAAAATCCCAGGAGAATACAAAACGTCACGACGTTTGACAGCCCTGCTGTCAGGAGGGACCCAGCTGGGGGGGAGCTGCTTTCCTCTCCTGGAGGAAGCCTGGAGATGGGATTGTGTCCTTGGTCCTGAGTATCCAGGGTGGAAACACTGGTGCCAGAGCTCCATCCCAGCTTTAGGGGTCAGGGAGCTGACGGGAGAGATGGAGAAGGGCTGGGGACACGGGCGTGGAGTGACAGGACACAGGGAAGGGCTTCACATGGGAAAAGACAGGGTCAGATGGGATATTGGGAAAATATCTTTTCTCTGAGGGTGGGGAGGCCCTGGCACAGGGTGCCCAGAGAAGCTGTGGCTGCCCCTGGATCCCTGGCAGTGCCCAAGGCCAGATTGGACAGGGCTTGGAGCAGCCTGGGACAGTGGGAGGTGTCCCTGCCCATGGGATGAGCTTGAAGGTCCCTCCAACCCAAACCAGTTTAGGATTCTGTGCAGGACTGAAGCTCAGTGGTGGCACGTGCCAGGCACGGCCAGAGCCATTATTTTGGCTCGAATGTGTCCCCAGCCTGGCAGCCTTCCCTGCTGTCCTGCTGCTGCTCCCGAGGCCTGAGGGCAGGGGGGCTCCGGGGCCCCCAGGGAGAGGGAACGGAGCCGTGTGGGAGCTCTGTGGGGTCAGATCTGGTGCTCTGCAGGCTCAGAACAAAGCTGTGTCTGGGACTGAAGCTGTCAGAGCTGCAGCTCTGCAGCAGAGTCAGGCAGAGGCTGTCAGGTAACACTTCCAGGGAATTGTTGTCATCCCAAAAAGCCAGCATCTCCCACCTGGCTGTTTCTGCCCACACAGGTGCCTTGGTAAGCCCTGAAGTGGGGTCAGCCCATGGCCAAAATGTGCATTTTTGCCCAGATCACACCTCCCAGCAGTTAAAAGCAGCTGATGTTCGTGTCCTTGTCCAAACTCCTGCTGGAGCGTGGATATGATTCAATTTTAGGGGAGTCCCTCCAATTCCCTAACACGCTGCCTTTCCTCCCCAGGTGTCAGGAGGTGTTCTCCTGCTCCCCTGCCTGCTCTGGGGTGTTTCTGTGGTGCCAGAGCAGGAGCAGCCAAACCAGGGGGCTCTTCCCACCCCACACTGGTTTTTGGGGTGTTTCTCAGAGACTGAAGCTGCTGCTTTGCTCTGAATCAGCCATTTCAGTCCCTGCTTGTCACTCTGTCACTGTGGGATCTCCCCTTTGGGGTCACAATTCTCCTCCTTTGCCTTTCAGGGCTGTCCTGGCAGACGGGGACTGGTGGGGCCCAAAGGAGACAAAGTGAGTATCCAGAAAAACAGCGGCGTGTCCGCTGCGGGGTGTGGGGTCTGGGGCAAACGCCGCTGACGGTTTGGGTTGGTTTGGGGGTTTTTCATCCAGAGGGCAGTGGGAGCTCCTGACAGGGTGGGGGCCCTGTCTGTGGGTTTGGAAGAGGAAGGAACTGGGTTTAGTGAACACTTTAAGCCCAAGCTGAGGATTTCACCTTGAGTTCTGGGGCAATTTTGGGCACCACAGTATAAAAAAGGACACTGAGTTATTAGAGAGCGTTCAGAGGAGGCCACGAGGATGGGGAAGGGTCTGGAGGGGCCCGTGAGGAGCAGCTGAGGGCACTGGGATTGTTCAGCTGGAGCAGACTGAGGGCAGAGCTCCCTGGGGGCTGCAGCTCCTCCCGAGGGGCAGCTCCGATCTCTGCTCCCTGGGACAGGGACAGCACCCAGGGAACGGCTGGAGCTGGGCCAGGGCAGGCTCAGGCTGAGAGCAGGGAAAGGTTCTTCCCCCAGAGGGTGCTGGGCACTGCCCAGGCTCCCCAGGGAATGGGCACGGCCCCGAGGCTGCCAGAGCTCCAGGAGCGTTTGGGCAGCACTGCCAGGGATGCCCGGGGTGGGGCTGTTGGGGGGTCTGTGCTGGAATTGGACTTGAAGATCCCTGTGGGTCCCTTCCAGCTCAGGATATCCTGGGACTCTCTGACCGATCTGCCTGGACGAGCTGCTCTCTTTCCTCTGAGCCACTCAATGGCTCTGCAGAGGCAGCAGAGCTGGGACATGGAGCAGCTTCAGCTCGGGTCCCCTGGGGGAGGGACACCGGTGTGTCCCAACGCCCAAACCCATTTCATATCCATGACATCATCTTGCAGGAACATTTGTCCTCCAGCCCTGCACTGGTCAGACCCAGGCTGCCCTCCCTGCCCAGACCCTGGCAGGGTTCTGAGTCAGAGCCGTGTCCAGCCTGTGCTGGGTCCTAAATCCCCGCAGGTTTTAAGGAGCTGCCTTTGTCTCCGCAGGGACACCCCGGAGCCGTGGGGCGGACGGGCCCCCCAGGTGACCCTGGCCCCACTGGCATCCCCGGTGTCCCCACCCTCGTCCTCTGGAGGAACTCCAGGGAGGACTGGCAGTTGTTCATGGTGAGTTACAGGCACAGGGGGCAAGTGCTCCGCTCACACCTCCCCAGCAGCTCCCTGCATCCCTCTGCTCTGCGGGGATGGGATGGGATCAATGGGATGGGATGCGATGGGAAGAAGGGTTTGCCGTGGCTGAGTTTCCCCACTGTTGGGTGGGAGCTGAGGGCAGATGCCAAGGAGGGAGGTGCAGCTCACTGGGGGTGGCTCTGTGGGTGCCCTGTCCCTCTGTCCCCTGGGACTGACCAGGACATCTTGGCCCCCCATGGTCCATCCATCACCCCCCTGGGACAGGGCCCAAGGAAAATCCAAGCCGTGCACGAGCAGCCCTTTTCCTGCTCTGATTACAAAGCCCCTCTCCTGTTTCCCACCCCGTCCCAGCTCCCTGCTGTGCCCCAGCCTGTGCCTTGCAGGGTTTGTGCCCATCCAGCTCTTGCTGAGATATTTTCTCATTGATCCACTGGAGCAGGATCTGTGGGGAGGCAGGAGTGCCTCAGGCACTGCATAGCTGGAAAACTCCACGGGATGACTTCAAAACTCACTGAACAACCCAGCCAGGCTCATCAAGAATTCCCAGCTCCTCACAGCGCAGCCATTGCTGTGATTAAGCTTAAAATTAAACTCCCTGTGGAGCCTGGAGTGATCTGGGCAGGGCAGTAGCTGAAGGTGTTGTCCCCCGGGCCCTGAGTGCTGTCCCTTGTCCCCTGGGCTCTGGTGCTGACCCTGCTCCCAGCGGGGCTGTCCCTTGTCCCCTGGGCCCTGAGTGCTGTCCCTTGTCCCCTGGGCTCTGGTGCTGGCCCTGCTCCCAGCAGGGCTGGCCCGGTGCCACCTCCAGGGGCAGGCAGTGTCTGCCAGGGGCCCATGGGCCATCCCAAAGCCACGCAGGGCCATTGTGTCTGTGGCCCCGTGACCCCGGCAGTGCCGCCGGCGGCAGCAGGAAAGCACAAAAGCCCTGGGCTGGGATTTGCTAATCTCTGCTGAGATAAGGCCAGGCTGGGACGCCGGCTGCTCTGGGGATGGGGCTGGCTGTGCCTGCAGCCCCTCAGTGCCGGGCTTTGGGGCAGTGCTGCTCCCGTGGAGCGGATCCCTGTGGTTTGGGGGATTTGGGGTATCCCGGGCTCTGTTGTTGGCTCAGCCTTTGGGAATGCAGGGCAGGGAAGGCGCCCCTGAGGCTCAGGGACACTGCAGGAGGATGGGCTGGGAAAACGAGGGATGTGGTGACTGTCCCAGAGCAGCTGTGGCTGTTGTGGAGCTCAGCAGCCTCTCCCGCTCCCTTCCCATGAAAAAACCCTTTGTTGTCGATGGGAATTAAGGAAAAGCCGCTCAAGGCCGCTGTGGTTCCAGCCCGAGCCCCTGCCCTGTGGTTTTGTTCCCGACGTGCTGACAGATGTTGGCTTTGCCAAGAAGTTGTCTCGGAGTGGCTGCAGGGGCAGGAACTGCTGCTGGCTTGTTCTGGAATGGATTCAGCAGTGGGGAAGTCCCAGAATCCCAGAGCTCCCACAGTTATGGGAGAGCTTAACCTGCAGCACCAGAGTCCTTCCCTTTCATCCACCCCTGGATGAAAACCTCCTGGGCATCCATCCCTGTAAAAGCAGGCAGGCAGGCTGGGAATGGTGCCTGGGAACCTCGGGGGGGAAAGAAAATATCGATCCATGGGAAAAGGAGGGAACTTTTAGGGATGTCCTGCTACTGCAGGGTTGGCATGTGCCATGGGGGTGGTTGTGGGGTGACTGCAGAAGGTGACAAAGGGTGAGGGTGGCCATGGGGCAGGATGGGGTGACTGTGGGGTGACTGCAGAGGGTGGCACAGGTTTGGGGTGGCCATGGAGTGACTGCAGAGGGTGGCACAGTTTGGTGTGGCCATAGGGTGACTGCAGAGGGTGGCACAGTTTGGTGTGGCCATAGGGTGACTGCAGAGGGTGGCACAGTTTGGGGTGGCCATGGGGTAACTGCAGAGGGTGGCACAG
>VXAD01006403.1:1036184-1160108 GCA_013399195.1 Dicrurus megarhynchus | reverse complement strand
ATCTCTTTACTAATACCCAACATATTTGAGAACATGTTCCCATTTCTTATGTTGATTGGACCTTTTAGGTTTTTCTTCTCCAGCAATTAATGCTACTGTTACTAGATGTTAGTCATCATATAATCATTGATTAATTACCTTTTGGATTCCTGAAATACCTCACCCTGTAGTGTTTTTTGGCCAGCAAAACTTCAGTCCATAGAACACACTGTCTACAGAAAGCACTAGTCTTCTTTTGTTTCATTTAAAAATCTAATTACTTGGATAGTCCCATTTGAAATTTCAAAGGTTGTTTTCTATTTTACCCACTCTAGTCACCATCAGAATCATAATTGGAGTCACTGTGTTCATAGCACATCTCGAATTTAGAATAGCTGGTAAGGACGTGAGGCCGTCCCAGTGCAGAGCAGAGGGGACAATCCCCTCCCTTGCCCGGCTGGCCATGCTGTGCCTGATGCCCCCCAGGACACGCTTGGCCCTCCTGGCTGCCAGGGCACTGCTGGCTCATGTTCAGCTTGCCATCGACCAGGACCCCCAGGGCCCTTTCCATGGCCCTGCTCTCCAGCCTCTCATTCCCCAGTCTGTCCGTACAGCCAGGGCTGCCCCATCCCAGGTGCAGAATCCGGCACTTGCCCTTGTTGAACTCCATATGGTTGGTAATTGTCTGGCCCTCTACTTTTCAAGATCTCTCTGCAGGGCCTCAAATGGGTCAACAGCTCCTTTCAGTTTTGTATTGTCTGTGAACTTGCTCAGTATCCCTTCCAGACCTCCATCCAAGTAATTTAAGTTGAAGAGCACAGGGGCCAAGGATGGAGCCCTGTGGAATCCCACCAGTGACAGGTCCTCAGTCTGATGTCACCCCATTCACTGTAACCTTTTGTGCCTGACCCATGAGCCAGCTGCTTACCCATCACTGGATGTGTTTGTCCAGCTGTGAGCTGGACATTTTGTCCAGAAGGATACAGCGAGAGACAGCAATGAACTCTTTACTGAAGCCCTAAAAGATTACATAAGCTGGATCCCCTTGATCAACTGGGTGGGTCACTTTGTCTTAAAAGAAAATCAGATTTGATAATCAGAACTTTCCTCTCATGAATCTGTGCTGGCTGTGACCAAGGACTGCGTTGTCTTTCAAATGTTTTTCAATCCCCCCCACAATAATCTTCTCCACATTTACCAGGCACTGATATGAGACTGACAGGCCTGTAGTTTCTGCAGTCCTCTTTCTTGCCCTTCTTGAAAATCAGGACAACATTCACCAGCTTTCAATCAGCTGGGTTTGCTCAGGATTTCCAAGACTGCTCAGAAATCAAGAGAGGTTTTGCAATGACATCAGCCAGTTCTTTGAGGATCCTGGGATGAATCCCATCAGGGCCCATAGATTTGTAGGGATCCAGCTGCAGCAGCTGATACTGCACAGTTTCAGGGTTGATGAGAGTTGATAATTTTTGCACAGTCATGGTCCTCCAGCTCAGGGCACTGGGACCTCCTTGTTCAGTAATCAGTGTTGAAGACAGAGGAAAAAATGTGTTAAACACTTCTGCCTTGTCCATGTCTCTGTTTGCAAGGTGACCATCCTCATCCTCTAATGGGCTTGATGTTATTTTTACACTGCCTATTGCCATTAATATATTTCAAAAAACTTTTTATTGTCGCCCACATTTCTGGCCAGCTTCAACTCCAGTTCAGCTTTGGCCACAAATTTTCTCCCTACGATGACAAGCAGCATCTCTGTGTTCTTCTCATGTCACCTGACCTTGTTTCCACTGGACATACATCTTCTTTTTTTGCCTTATTTGCAAGAGAAGATTCCTGTTCTGGCCTTCTGCCTTGCCTTCTTGACTTCTGGCATTTGGGAATTTTCTACTCCTGTGCCCTTAGGCAGTGATGTTTAAAAAGTGACCAGCATTGATGGACTCCAGCACCTGCAAAAACATTTTCCCAGGGACCTTACATACTAGATTCCTGTGCAGCCTGAATTGAGAAGTCAGTTCTCCTCATGTCCAGAGTTGAGTTTTTTGCTGGCACATTTTCTCCTGTCAACAGAGATTTTAAGCTTGATCATTCTGTGGTCACTGAGGCCAAGACCGACACCAATCTCCACTCACAAGATCCACACTGTTGACAAGCAGTAGATAAGGAGAGCGCCTTTCCAAGTTGGCTCTTCTCTCCCTCCAGCAACAGCTCTTTGTGATAAAACACCATACTTCAGGATAAAAAGATTGAAAACTTTGAAGTCTGTTTTTTACATTTAATTGCTTATACAGCATGCAGCATTTAGGGTAAGAACCTGTAGGTTTATAGTGCACTTCCATGCTCTCTGTCTGTGCTTTCCTGCACTGATGAATGATAGAAAGTCTTGTTTTCTCTTGTAACTTTATCTGCCAGAAATTTAAGCCATACATCTTCTCTCTTCTACTGCAGAGAGCTCTGCTGGAAATACAATAAAACAGAAGTCACTCTGATGAATAGATTAATCTTTAAAGAAAAAAAAATAGTTGTGTAAATTAGTTACTGTACAAGTTAGGAATTTTGTATTGTCTTTCCTTTCAGATCTTCATAATCATTGCAAAGAAACTGTTAAGTAAGCTATGATTCATGGGCTAAAAATGCTTTGATCTTTTCCAGAACCTGTAGTTCTGGAAACCAATATTTGTGGTATTACAGTCCAAGCCAGTGTAATTTACAGTGTTGCTAAACTTGCTTTATTTGCCTTGTACCAGTTTCCAATGAAATGATGACGTTTTTGCATAAGAACATCTGTTTGCCTGAAGAGAAAGATCTTTAATACTGGATGTAGTCCATGTTCTTTTATGTTAAGTAAAGCACCAAATATGTGTGAACATAATAAGCAGGAGAAAAAAACCCAACGAAACCCACATAAATTGTCCTAGGTCTTAAGAACAAGAAGACACTGCTAATGGCAAAATAAGCTATGGATTTTTAGCTAGTCAGGAAGATAGTTTGCCTAAAAACTTATTCTGATTCACCTGCAGAATGACACCTGAAATGAAACCTGAAAGTTCTGCCCACTCTCTGCTACTTTTTAACAACTGATAAACATGAGACACCATAAAATGTTCAAAACTTAAAAGGAAGCTGAAGACATCAGACAATCTCAGGGCTTGCTGGACAACATAATTGTGTATTAGGAGTAAAAGTAGCAGAAGTAAAGATTTTGATATGAAGTCACATTTTATTGCACCTCATCCATACAATTGTCCTCAAAAGTACATTAGATGAAGAATAAAGACTAAATAGATGTCCATCAGATGTCCATCAACAAAAATTAGAGTTGCCTAAAAATTCAGGAGGCTTCTAGTGTGTTTCGTACATTAAGGCTTGTGACCATTTTGGACAGCTATGAATTCTTGTTGTAATTCCCTATTTTCCAATATTATCATGGGATGAGTGCCTGTTTTTTCCTTTGCTTTAGAGCAAAGATAATTGTGATTACATGTCTAAGCATTTTCATAGGTGTAGGAGTTTCCTTGCATTTTTGAGAGCATTCTGTTAATCTTCCTTGTCTGTTTGAATTTATTTAGAATGTTGGGGTTTGTTGTGTTTTTTGTTGGTTTTGGTTTGTTTTTTTCAAAATAAACTGATCCAGTTTTCTGTACCAGTTTATGATGATCTGAGCAAACCATCACCCTTATTTTGTGGGCAGGCATACCCACGGCTTAAAAAAATCAGTAATTACTTCTGAGAAGTTAATGTGTACGTGACGAGCTACTCGTTGCAGGAATGTAACACCAGTCCCTGTATCTTTTGCTGTAAAGACCAAACTATTAACGAGCAGTAATGACATGTGGTTGCTCTTGTAGCTGTCACTGCTAACAAAGCTCTCTTCACCAGCCTTGTGCAGCCTGTTATCTCTCTCGTTGGTGTTCACTGTTTGTGACTCTGCCCTGTGTTCCTGAAGTGACAGGCTCCATTTGTAAATGGGTAACTATCACAGTAAACAAGCAGTTGATTATCTTTTTTACTTGATACTTTTTCTCTATATAGGGGAGTGCAGCTGGTTCATCCCTGACATCCTGTGGTGCTCAGAACTATGGAATGATGGTGATGGCAGTGGAACAAAGCCAATGTGCCTGGAAACGTCATTGCTGTTAAACCTCAAATGAATAGGAAGCTCTAATATCTGAAGTAGGGAAAAATACCCAAAATAGGACTGTAAAGACCTATTCAGTTATCTGTAGTATTATATTACAACGCAAAACTGTGATAGGAAAAAAGTACATATCTCTTCATCCTAACCAATTCTATATTTAGAAAAAAATCAGAAAAAATCTGTTTCTCTCCCCCTCCTCAGAATGTTTTGATAACATTTAGCTCATGTGATTAGATGATATGAAATCACTTGTGACTATTGGAGAGAGAAGGCTGTGTAGGACTGGAGGAGGATAATAAAGTTAGGTGCCTGGGAGGCAGAATGACAGAAGAGACTGTCTTTTGTCAGTGCAAGCAAATGCACAATAAAAGGGATAATTGTAACTGCAAACACACCTTGGGGGGATGTACTAAATTAACTGTACCTTTCAGGAAAAAGGATCTGTGCATAAGTCCATGAAATTACTTGCCTAAAACATAGTTGTGCACTAGGAAAGCAAATAAGAAAATAAGGATGGAAGAAGGAGAGATAATAAGAATCCCTGTAATTACCTTAACCCTTATGTAATGAGGATTAAAATGAAACATTAAGTAAGTATATTACCTATAAAACTTTATTATTATCCCATATATCTGACACCGATTATCCTCTTTAGAAAGAAAATATATATGTTGCATTGGAACATGGTTTTTATTTAGGCTTAAATTTACATATATAATTTATATGAATTAAGTAGAACCTTTTATAGCTGAACAATCATCATTTTTAAAATAGCTATTTTGTACTGATGAAATAGTACTTACTTATTTGCAGGGAGAAACTTGGTTCCTGGGGCAATATAATGAGCTGAGGTGAGGGAAAAATAAAGGGAAATTATAGCAGAGGAAATTGTTCCACTGTTACCCCATTTCTATAGTGTTACTGGAGAAGCTGAATGGATGAGAATTTATGGTTATGTAGCAGATCACTTTGAGTGCCATCACATGGTGTGTTCAGGACAACCAGGGGATCAGATGCAGCCAGATGGGTTTATGAAGGGCAGGTCCTCCCTGACCGGCCTGATCTCCCTTTATGGCAGGGTGACCGGCTTAAGTGTGTGAGGGAAAGGCTGTGGGTGTTGTCTGCCTGGACTTCAGTAAAGCCTTTGACACTGTCTCCCACAGCATTCACCCAGACAAAACTGGCTGCTCATGGTTTGGACAGGTGTGCTCTTTACTTGGTAAAAACTGTCTGGATGGCCAGGCACAGGGAGTGGTGGGGAATGGAGTTACAACCAGCTGGTCGTGAGTGGGGCTCCCCAGGGCTCAGTATTAGGGCCAGTCATGTTAAATATCTTAATCAATCATTTGGATCAAGTGCACTNAGGAGCAGCTGAGGGTGTTTAGCCTGGAGAAAAGGAAGCTCAGGAGGGACCATATTGCTTTCTACAAACACCTGAAAGGAGGTTGTACAGAGGTTGGGGTCAGTCTCTCCTCATAGGAAATGGCTTCAGGTTGTGCCAGGAGATGTTTATATTGGATGTTAGGAACACTTTCTTCATGGATAGGGTTGTCAAGCACTGCAACAAGCTGCTCAGGGAAGTAGTGGAGCCACCATCTTGTGGCTATTTAAAAGATGTGTAGAAGTGGTGCTTGAGGACGTGGTTTAGTGGTAGACTTGGCAGTTTTAAGTTTACAGTTTGACTTGATGATCCCAAAGTTATTTTCCAACCGAATTGGTTCTGTGATCCTATCATTTGAACAAAAATTCTGTAGCTTCTTGCTTTGAACTGAATGATGGAATCAACAATTTTACTGGTTTTAAAATCTAGAACAGGACAATACAGCTTCTAAAATAAAGTGCAGAACTGTCCGCATCTGCTTTGTATAGTCTCCTGGACTTCTTATTTCCAAAGTATGATAAATTAACTTTGCAATATCATATGATAGACTTAACTTTTTTAACTTAGTAACTAGATGCTTTCATGTGTCAGTTTGCTCGCTAGAATTTGAACTATTTTGCAAGGTTCGCTTGAAGATTATTCTAGATTTGATATTCTGCCATGAAAAGAATTTGTGACTGCTTTATATTTTTGAGATTTTACTTTGTTCAAAACAAGTCTCAAAACAGTTAGGAAAATCTTTAAGATAATGTTTGAATTTTAACAAGTATTCTGGGAGCCACAACTGTCAGTGAAATCCAGCCTCTGAATATCAATTTCATTTTGATCAAGCATTACATCCTAAGACTGCAATTTGTTCCATAACTCTGAAGCAGTTATGTCAGCGTGATCACCATCTGCACTATTTCAAATCAATGCTATTCTTTTATATTTTTTTCTTGAATGGGAGAAGCCTTTGTTAATCTTATATCACACTGAAAAAAAATAATCTCCCTATGGAGCTCCATCTATCATAAAAGGAAAATAAAATATGAAGCTCTTGGGATATTGCCTCAATTTCTCTATTGATGCATTCATAAAACAAATTGTTACCGGTATGAGAGACAAAAGTGCTAGGATTCTGTCCTACATTCAGCAAGTACCTAGATAACTTATGCAAATGCCCCATTTCAATTCAGAGTAAAGAACTCATCTTGAAAGAGTTAACATAATCAGTTAACTGTCACAATTTTTGTAGGACCTGATTCTGAAATTAGCAATCTCCTGAAGACCTAATGCTGTAGAGTTCTGGCATTGTATATAAATTGCAGGGGTTAGCATGTCAGAGTGAAAGAGACGGTCTTAATGGTAATAAAACTGACATGTTTTTACTCCAAGCCATTTCTGAAGTAAGTTGAACAAAAGTGCATGATATTAAAAGAACTATTTATGTTGTTTCTAAGTCCTAAACTAAAAACTTGATAACCACATTTGAATTCAACCTGTATTTGAACACTTCATTAGATTTAGTGAATGAACATAGAGGATTTGTCTTGATGTGGCCTTCATTTGTGGGTTTGGACCCTGCTTGACTACTGAAGGAAATCCCTATCTGGCCTCAGCCCTTTGGATACAACTACAGAAAGTATGTACGTACACCTTTGTAAGCTGCAGTTTGTCTGTTTCAATTTTGTATCAACAAAATGAAACTGTAAAAACATAGGGGAGGCCACTAATAAGCCAGGAGAAGCAATCATTCAGCTCAGAACCTTATCTCTGAAAGTGGACAGATGAGAATTGCTAGAGCAGAATGAAAGAACAAGGACGTTTTTTATTGCTTTGTCTCCAAGCACTGAAATAAAAATATTTCAAGAGGCTTAGAGTCTGTGTACTTTACAGACTTCTCTCTGCAATTTCAGCATCCACAATGTCCTGCCACAACTAATTCCACTACTAATCTACAGCCTGTGAAAACAATATCAAATATAAAATTTGAAAATTGGTAAAAATACTTTTACCCTGACAAGGTCAGTAGCTTCTCTAATTGTGGGAATCAATCTCAAACATGGTTGGGAGGGGAAGTGGCATGAAGGAAATGGGCAGAAAAGTGCAGCTGTTCCCTGCAGTGATGCTTTAGTTTTATTTCATCACTCACGTGGAAAGTTGATCTGCAAGGGAGCAGTGAACAAAGAAAACTTAACTACAGTTCTGGTTCATGTTTGGATTGTGTGGAGGGCAGATTTCTTATTTTATCCTTAAAATATTAAGGGAGAAAAAAAGTCAAAGTCTTGTTTTTGTTAATCCCCAGGCTCCTTTGTTCTCAGGGAAGGTCCTGTTTACCTTCCTATTGTCGATGAAAGTTTGAGCTCTACCATATGTGTATGTTGGATGCCTTCAAAGGGCAATGGTTTCTGTTATTACATGCTAAGTTTCAATAAGCTGCACCTCAGAGGTGCTCAGCCTGAGGTATGAAAATGTTGTACATAACCTGCTGTGTCTTGGCTGACCTGTCCTGAAGAGCAGGGAAAAGACAGAATTCTGTGATACTTGAGGCGAGCACTTTTACTGTTATGTCAACCTTTATTTCTCTGAACCAGGTGACCAGCTTGGACATCTCTAGCATGCATTAATTTAGTTTTATATTAAGAAAAAGGGCACAGAGTTTAAACTTGGGACTTGCATAAGCCTTAGCAAAGATAAATGTAAAGATATATATACTGGGGATGGAATAATCCTGAGCAGCAATCTAGGCGGGCACTGCCTGCCTCAGCTAGGGCTGTGCGGCCCTGGGGGACAGTGAGATGTACAAGAGCCGCCCTGAAGCTGGCAGCAGCAAGGGCCATCCCCATCCAGTGCTTCAGTACCAGGGACACAGCCAGGAGATCGAGGGATGGGATGGTCCCCCTCCACCTGGCACTTGCTGGAAACCCACAGAGAAAACTGTGTCCAGCTTTGGTCCCCTCCAGCTGTAGAGATACAGCGAGAGAGCAGTGGGGGGCCACTGATGTGGAACATAGTTGTAGACTTGCAGTACCTACAAGGTGGTGACAGAGATGATGGAGGTTCTTCTCTTGCAGGAGAACAGGATGACAGGCCAAGAGGTAGCAGGCATAAGTTGCTTCAGGGGAAATTCTGTCTGTGCATAAGACTTTTTTTTCCCCTGTGAGAACAATTACACATGGAAATAGACCCCACGAAGAAGTGGAATGGGTGGGTTCAGGCAATGTGAGAAGTAACCATGCAACAAAATTTTTAGGTCTGGTTTGGTTTCTGGCTTTGTTGCAAGCAAAGGGAGGAACTGAAATGAGGCATAAAACCTGAAACAGTCTAGGAGTTGCTTAAGGAAATTTGTGCTTTGTTCTTTAAAGTGCTCTTGTGAGATTTTCTTTGTGAAGGAAAGCAGTCAGACTTAGGACTTCTTATAACAGTTCATATAAAGTGGAAGTACAAATAGCTATGTGCAGTGTTAATCATTTGCTGCTACAGATTTGTATTTCTGGCTAAGTTGCTTAATGTACTGTTTAAAACATGGGGGGGAGAGGGGGGTGGTGGTGGTGGTTTTGTTTTTACTTTTGGGTTTTGTTTGTTTAATTTGGTTTTGTTTGTGTCTTTTAATACACCACTTCTTGTAGCTTCTGTTCCTTAATTCTCTTTATCACCAAGTCATCAAGTGGACTATAAATGGCTATATTAGTGCTTGCTTGATTATTTATCTTTTTCTTTTTAATTCCCTGAGCTACAGCTTTGCGTAGAATAGGAACGATTTTACATTTATTTTGTTTTAGTGCGTTTATGTACTTTCTCCCATACCTGAGGACAAGTTCAGATTTGTGTATAGCAATCCAATTAAAAAATAAGGTGATATGGATAGATCCCCTTCCCTGTGTGACATTGATTCACATTCAATTCACGTGGATAGTGATAAATTGCCAACTGTGAAATAAGCAGGTACTTCCAATCAGAACAATTTTAATGTAAAATTTAGCACCACTACTTGACTCAGCAGACTGAGGCTTGAATGTGAGTTACAGTGAATTTACATTTCCATCACCGAGTTTGTCCCCTGGTACCAAGGTTGCATTACTATTTTATTGGCAACAGAATTTCAGACTCTTGGGGTATTAATAACCATGGAACTCGCTTTAATGTATTTTCAGATAAAAATTCTTCGCTAAATGGCCTCATGACTTTGGGCCTGTCACCTGCAAAATGTTTGCTGGATTATTGCTGTGGTACAGTGAACTGTTGCAGTTGAACAGGTGAAAAAAAAGTCATAATCAAGAAATCAGACACTTTCAAGAGGGCTTCTTTGTACTGCAGATTACTTGCAGAGCCTTTTAGGTACATCACCTCAAAAAACGCTGAAAATGGTCCGGCTAGCAACAGGAGATTCCTTAATTTTGAAGTGCTGTACCCATATGTCAGCCATGTAGTCCTCAATTTAATAAATCCATCACCCCATTTGATGTTTCCAGACTTATTCTCTGTTCACTATTGTTATCCTCACCATTTGAAAAGTTGTTGAAAAATTTAACCTGCTTTTTTTCATTTGTCTTTTTTCCATGCAAATAGCTATCAGTTTGATATTTGGGAAGGGGGTGTATGTTTAACCATTAGAGCAAACACACCTATGACACTGTGATGTGTATGGATTAGGAATTGACTCCAAATTTGTGCTCTCTCAAAGGTATAGAGCTTTTGTGTTTGAAAGTGAGAGTCAACAGGGTGGATACAACCTGTTCCAGCCAGCGGGAACTGGGCACTGCTAGCAAAGACAACCAAGTGTAGCCAATATTGTGGCAGGGTACATTAACCTACCCCTGGATTTTTCTCTGGATGCAGTATTTTACCTGGAGAAATAATTCCATTTGATCAAGGTGCATAACAAATCTTATTTTCCCAGGTAGAGCTCTACCTGTATTTCTTGAAGATTAGGCTGGATTCTTCAGGTATCCCAACAGGATACTATTTGCTCCCTGGTTTTGGTTTAGCATTCTTTCCAATAGCAGTGCGTCTCTGGGAAATCCTTATATTTCTCCTCAAGCTGCCTCCACCAGTTACGTGTAACCTGCTCTGACATACAGCCTTGTCAAGTAGCCAGAGTGCTCTCTCCAAAAGTGTTCTATGTATCAAATGTTTTCGGAACACTTTTTTGAGCTGTTTCATTGCTGGGCATAATTACATTTAAAACTGCATATGTTTTTACTCATTCCCTTGCCTCATCTGATCTGAGGGACTGATCCTTCTGTTTCAGTTTGTTGACAAATGTAAAAATTCATTACATGGGTTCCTGATTATGATTTCTTTCTCCTAATGCCCAAATTACTTTTCTTGTTCTGTTTGAATTATCTTAAGGCTTTTTAATACCTACTATAGCTGTGAGTATTAATTGATTTGCTCTACCGGGTGTTAATAGCATTATTAGGTATGCCTAATAATCATTCCATTAGCTGTATCTGGGACAAGACCAAAAAGCTGAGACCTTTTCAAGTTGGATTGCGGGTCCCTCTAAGAAAAGCAAACTGAAGTATTCCTCTTCCTTGCCTTATGGCTATCATCCCAAAAGTTTTAAGTAATGTTATCTTCTATTTTTAGGTATCGTCTCTTGAGTCATAGGGAGAAGAATTGTGGATTACTGACATTTTGGATGATATGCTTTAGAAAATGCTGTGATGTATTAAAGCTTTCTGTCCTTCTCTAGGGATGATTTATCTAAATGCCCAGTTGCAAATGTCACACTACTCTGTGGAACAATTCAGGGATTCAAACTAAATGATTCACTTTTCCATTTCTTTGGCTTTCATAAAATAAGGTGTGAAAATAGAAAATGTGGATCAAATATCACTCTCATATTAAGTGAAAACTCAAGTTGTTTGTGTTTTTTTTAAATTTCTCCTGTCTCTTTACTATACTTACAGAGTTCTACCAAACAAATGTACATATACTGAGAGAAGAAATATAAAGGAGATCAACTTAGTTCTGAACCAAGTCATTCTGACCATTAGAATTAGCTAGATTTCCTGCTGTGTTAGAATGAGTTAAATGCCAAATGCTATCTCAACAGATTAGATTGCAATGAACTGAAACCGTCTATGGCTTTCCTAAAAGAAGGGCTGTAATTCTGCTGCTAGAAATCTTGGAAGTAGCCGTGGGAGTACTCAAGGAGGAGTTTCCTTCAGGGGTCTCTGGTTCTATTGATGCTCCTTGCCTTTTGTGTAAAACCTCTCTGACAACATCTGCAGCTTGCTAACAAACAGCTCCTAATTCTGCCATCTAACTACTAACTGGATCCAGACAGGAACCATTCTCCCCACCTCTCTTACTGCAAATACTAAGCACTAGATATGCAAATTTTTTCTAGGCTTCTTAGCAGCAGAGATAAGAACAAACCCTCTTCCCTGCTCTTACCATCCCTAAGGAACTGGAGTGGAATATGGAGGGGAGGAGAGGATGGGGGTTCCTGGCTCACAGTTTGTTGCTCTACTCATTGTTTTCCTGGGAGTAGTGACTGTCAAGAGGACAAGTTACCTGTCTCATTAGTACAGTGAGAGCAGTTTGCAGCAGGTCTGCTTGCCAGTTTTCTCACATAGTTGCTGGAGCTGTTACCATTTTGCTGCCCATTGTGTTACAGTCATCTTACTCATGCTCCAGGCTGGCTTCAGAGGGAAGTAGACACATGATTTTTTTTATTATCACTTTGTTAGGACATCCCACAAGTTGTTAGTGTCAGCAGCAGCCCCAGTTAACCACATTTTCTAAGGCTGCTGCCCTGAAGCCAGGAGTAGCAGGTGACTTCCCTGCCAGCCCCAGGCTAAGTTCAAAGCTGTGATACAGCTGCATCCCTGGACTATCCCTAAGTTTCTTCCACAGAACTGATCTTATTCCCATATGGTTTTGTTTTTCAGCTTTTCAAATAATAATGTGTAGATGAGCCTAATAAAACTTGCCTTTTATATCTAAATAAGACTTGATCTTCTGTCCTGAAGGTAGTCCACAACTAAAAGATTGACTCTCACATGGAATGTATTTTGGGCAGTATCACTCTGTGCTTGTCCTCTTTTTTATTTTTTCATAAATGTTTCCTGCTGTCAGACATGAAATATTGAGCTAGATGGACCTTCAGTATGACCTTGCTTTACTGTATAAAATATTAGTGAATGGAAAAAAGAACATGAGGCTTGATTATCAGCCATAAAACACTGAACTCATTGGAAAATTGATGGAATATAACTGATATTCTAATACTTTTATGGGTATGCAGTCAGATTGAATATTCTAGTTAAATCTCAGTTTCTGCACATGGAAAATTATGGTAGAAAGTAATAGTTATGGGAGCAGTATGTTTTCTTTATTAAACTAAATGAAAAGACAACTGCAATGTTGACCTTGATTGTAGTGTCCTATTAAAGATATCATCTAAATAATAGTCTGGTTCAGAACCAGAACTTTGATTCTTCTCAAAGAATAGAAATCTTTAAAGAGATTTTTAAACTAGGATCTTAGACACTCATTTCTTGTTCTGTAGACTGTTATGAAATACTGGCATGTAACCTAAAAAGAAAGGACAGATTCAGGTGAAATAAGCATAAGGCAAAACTGTGTTGTAAAATATTTAATTGCTATCAGTAGAGAAACATTTCCTGACTGAATTCCAGATATTGCACATATAGCTGGCATTTACTGTTGCATCCATATTAGACCATATAAATTATATGGTCTGTTAACCTGCATGCACTCTAAGAAAAAAAAAAAAAATTCAAATAAATTATCCTTTAAGTATAGTTCATAAAGGGTATAGTTCATACGATAGTTAATAAACGCTGGGTTTAACTAGTCAGTGCTGATTTGTATGCATTTTAAACTGTGCGTAAGTGCAATGCTGGCTGTGGTAGATTGGCTTTAAAATATCGAGCCTAATAGAGGCAGGTTCAAGAAGTACCTTTCAAGTTCTTGACTTCTTGCAGAAAATGTCATGTTTTAAATAGTATCAGTTTTCTGATACTTAGTTGGTGTCCCCATTAAATGACAGAAATGTCAAAAGATACATTCCAGTATGAAATGTAATCATCTGGACTTGTCTGACTTCTCACACCGCCACAACAGCATGATACACAGTCACTGCTGTTGGGAAATATTTAAAGTGTTAATAGCTGTAGGTAGAGCTGCAGCTCACTGAGTCGAAGTAATTGAAAACTGCATTTAACCATGTAATTTTCCTGCTTTAGTAAATAATGTTTGTAAATCAACTTTATATATGCTAATATTAAGGCAACCATACTTGTTTACACAGTAGAATTAAAGATTTTTGAACACAGAACTGTGAATCACACCTTTCCCTCCCCCCTTTTCCACATAGCTTAACAAGTCTGTGAGTTTTTGGAGTTTTTTCCATACTTTTGTTTAACTAGTATAAATAGTTTTAATCTACCCCTCAAAAGGATGTTGTGAAATTGTATGAAACTGACAAGAAACCTAACTCTCTTTCTAAGTTCACCACTAAGCATCCTGCTGTCTGTTGCCATACTCTCGTCAAGACCTTTTTCCTGTGTCCAAATGTCTCTTATATGTGGGAATACAGTCTCATTTTAACACTCTGGATGTGCCTTTAAGGGAAGTATGGTAACTATAGAAAGAGCAACATCATTTTTTCTAGCTAAGTATTGTTCCCATTTGATTTTCCCTGCATGGAAATAAACAGGATTTCAACTAGAATGTGCATCTACACAACAAGCAAATGTAAAATACTTGGTCACATAGCATGGCCTGCTCTCTGCAGTGAAAGGACATTTCATGCCAAAAACACACAACTTGTCTTGGAATTTTTTTGAGAAACCAATACCTCATTCTCCTGTTCCTGGCAAATGTTAAATTCTGCTTGCCATTGAAGAGCAAATACACATGCTTCTGTGAAAAGCAGCCATACCTCTTCCTTGCAGCATTCACAGCATTCACTTTTGTCCCTTAATTTGGTGCTCATGTGCTTGCTCGAGCTTTGTAGCTGGGAACAAAGTATCTTGCCAGTAACAGATGGTGGTGAATGGAAATACAGAATGTATTTCACTGAATCATTTGTTCATTAGTTACAGTTTGGACACAATTATTTTTGACTCCAGCATGTCTCTTGGGAATCCAGTTTTTCATTTGCATATTTTTCACAAAATTCTCCAGGGTCCCTGTTAAAAACAAGATAAAGTACTCTGTAAAAGACATCTACATTCAAGCTTATGTGACAGGCTTTTTTAGATGGTTACTGGGAATGCTTACCTTCTGTTTCTCCACAGTATGCACACACTGAATTAATTTTCCTGTATCAAAAGAAAGATGAGAGTCATTGATCATTCTTGACGACATTAGGGAAATCTCCAGGAGATAAGTTACTTCACAGTCAAAATACAGGAGTGTCATAGAGACATTTTGCACAAACAGTGAGCATTTCAACCTCTGAAGTTAAGCTTTATTCACATCTTCAATATATCATGAATAAAACATTCTGTATCACTGCTTTGTAACTTAAAAAAAAAAAAAAAAAGAAACGAGAAAACATCAATACTGTATGGTTGCCCAAAATAGCTGATTCCCCCATCTGCTACAGATAGGCTGAAGTAGAGTCATGTGAATCGTGCCAGCTCAGTTTTGATTTGAACTGCAGCTCCTGTAGTAACTGAACAACTCCCAAATTAGGAAACCAGTAAGCACATAAAAAAATATAATGGCAAGGTGGTAATTTCTCCAACTACAGACAAATAATAAAAATACCTTAATGTCTGTCCCTTATTTTGGGCTGAATCAAAAGGTTTTTGAGGACTGTCATTTTGATCTCCTTTTTCTTCCTTTTATTCCCCATTGTGTCCATTAGTTCTGTGTCCTACTGTTGAAAAATAGCAAATTCAGAAAGAAGAGATTCATCTTGCACATTGCTCTGAGATTAGTGATTTTTTTTCAATTTTTTTCAATTTTATGTTTTAATGTTTTGATTTGATTTTTGCTATAAAGTGTCTCTTCCTAAATCACAAACAGTTCTTTAGGCTGAAAAAGTTCTGGAGCAACTAATGTTGCTAATGGATATCATCATCATTGCAAAGGTTTGCTTTGGTTTCAGACCAGCTTCATGAAGAAGCTTGAAAAGGAACTTCTAAGAAATATTTTATATCCTCCTATATGAGGAAACAGCATTGTGAGTCACTGAAGTGCTATCATAAATGGTGAGAATATACATTCCTATGTTTGGTAGTACATGTTGGTGCACAAAACAAACACAGGGATAGAGATAATTATCCTGTTTGTGGTTCCATGAAGTTCTGTGGGATGTGAACAGCTGGCAACCCCTGGGGTTGTCCGGCTACACATTTTGGCTAATGTTTGCTTACTATTACTTGCCTTTCTGTGCTCTTGCATGGTGCATAATAAATGAGATTTCTGGGATGAAGGTGTGCAGTACATTTAAATTCTCAGTGCCTCTTAGGCACACAATTGTAAATCATGCATAAAGGAACAAACTGCACTAGAGAGCAAGCTTTGATCCTGCCAACTTTCAGGACTTTCTCAAATGCATTAAATTAGTCAACTCGTCCTTCAGGTAGCTTATCATAGGTTCACAGAATCATTTAGGTTGGAAAAGACCTTTAAGATCGTCATCACCAACCCTTAATCTAAGACAACCAAGCCCAGCACTTTAGCACATTCCTAATGCCGTATTTCCATGCCATATTTACATTCAAATACCACCAGGAGTGGTGACTCAACCACTTCCCTACAGAATTGTGGAGTATGTGATTCGGCATGAAAGAGTAAATGAAGATGAGTTTTTAAGGGCGATGTGTATGTTAATGTCCTGGAATTAATATTTTTCAACAAAGCTTCCAAACATCAGCAACTTTGCTTCATAATTTCCATGGGGTCCTTGCTTTTCCTCCATATAAATGAATAGTAGGAGAAGACTACATGGTTTTAGAAAATGATCTAATAAATTTAGAATGCCTTAATTAAATCACAGCTTGTAAAAACACATTTTATAAAGACAATATTTTAAATCTTGAAGAATTTTTATGTGCATCTGGAAATAAAGTGATTGCTAGTAGATAACTACATACTTGACATATTTAAGTGCTTGCTTCTTAGTCTGCAACTTTAAATAGTACACACTTGTCAGAACTGCTTCAGATTTCAGTAATTCCTTGGCAAAAATTGCTAATAGATCATAACACCTCATACCTTTATTTGTAATATATTATCCTTATGCATCACACTGACTCAAAAATGAATCCATTTATTTGTAATTCCATTCTATTACTATAAAAAAGCCCCAGCTCGTCAAAACGTACTAAATTCATGGTAGGCTTACAGTTAAAACTCTGTAGGAGGAAAATACGTATAGATACAAAAACTGCTTGAATCTTAATACCAGAAATTTCACACAACACTAAGTCATGGTTGCTCAAAGATGTAAAAGTTATGGAATACAAAGTATATTCAGGTATATAAATGCCATGGAGGTATTCTTTCATCATACCTTTATCAGTACTTTTATCCTAATGAAGTTGATGTGAAAGCTCGAGTTCTCTCCAATACTGCCTGAATATTCACATTGCTGGTACTGGAACTGGCCTGTTGCCAAGCCCTTCACCTGGATAGTGATCCAAAACAACCTAGAGTGTATCCTGCACCACACAGTGTCTGTTCTGTATGTATTTTGCTGAACTTGTTCCTTAGAACAAGTCTATGGGTTTATGGTGGTTGTCTTGTCACCAAATGAAAACAGCTTGAGAGTACAGAGAAGTAATAGAGTCTGGGCATCTCATTCAAATTTGTCATACAAAACCATATCTAAAAATAAAATATTGTTTAAAATTATGTGAAAGACTCAGTTTTTAATACAGGTAGAAGTGCAGTAAGACTTTAAACTCCATCTTATCTCATGTAGTCTGGCTTTTGGGCAGCATTTTTTTGGGGGGCGGGGGGAAGACAGTAATGTGTAATTGGGGCTGGTATTGAAGTTCAAGAGAGAGATCATAACTCCACACTAAAAGCCACATTATGATAAATGGCCAACCTGTGTGGTGTCTTCTGAATGAGCAAATCATCTTAAGCTTACTACTCATTAATAGCTAAAAATTGTCAGATTGCAGTTACAACCAAATAGTAGTTTGACCCCTTCACTAATGGCAGAGTGACTTCATGCTGAACTAATAATGGTGGATTCTCACTGATCTTTACCTGAATGACTAGGAAGAAAGTCTACTCCAAGTTACCTTATCCTGTCCACAGGGACATCGTGCCTCATGTCTAAAGTAGTATTTAACATCTCCATTGCCATCCTAGACTTCAGAAGGTGTGCTGATATCTTAATTACCATGTGTCCTTTTCCCATGGTGTGCTGAAATGCATAAAAATACAATGTTTAAGTACACTACATGATCCGGTAACACGCAGTCATCTTATCTAAAGTGTCTATTCCCTTAGAAGTCTTCTGCTGGGACAAAGAGCTGCTTTCATCTGAACAGTGAGGCGCAGATTGCACAGGAAAAAGATCCTGCCTCATTAAAATATATTTTTTCATCTGTATGTAAATGCTGTATTTTCAGGACCTGAAAATATATGGAATTAATCAGAACTGTTGGTAGGGGGAATGACTGGATGATTTAATTGGTCTCATCCGTGTCTAATTCTTAAGACTTCATGAATACAGATGAAAATATAAATTAGGAAATATGCAAAAATGTATTTTTCACTCTTGCCTTTTGTTAGTTTTATACTTTTTAGTCAAGGGCATAAAAATTTCCTAATTATGGTAACTAAGGATAGATGTTTTAATCAAGATCTTATGGGCAAAGTGAAGGTGAAAAAAAAGACTGAATTTGTCCTTTCCCCACCTCTACTTTTCTCTGCTTCAGACCTGTATTTTATATTCACTCTAATTTTAGAGTACAGTAAAGCTTTTTCATACAAAAAGCAGTGCAAAAATATATTTTTTTCTAACTCTGAGATACAAGCTCAGGAAGAAATGTAATTATTATTCAGTTTTTAGATGTAAGAATGATTTTCTTGCTCTTAAGGGGATTGCTGACAAGTTTAAGAAGTAGAACAGTTACCCAAGTAATTCACTTTCTTAGTAAACTGTCATTATCTGTCTGACATAGTCATCTACCTTTCAGAGTTTTTGAGCATATTTGTTCTGTAATTTATCCCAATGAATAAAGCCAACAGCTATAGAATTATCATTAAAGTCATGCCTTTTTTTGTCTTGAGCGTAGCCACTCCACACAATTCATACATTGGGAGCTACTGGAGAAGCATGCTATTTGTTATATGGAGTCTGAAAGAATCTGTCATTCATTTAAGGAAAACAAATAAGAAGATAAGATTTCTTTATTTTTCTTGGTGGTTAGAACTGTATGTGTTTATGTGGGGGTTTTGTGTGCTTTAATTGCATATGTCTCTATATGGATGACAAATCAGGACTGACTATCTTTCTATGTTCTTTGAACTTCATACTGAAAAATCTTCCTGTTAATTTTGTAAGCATCATTGATACTTCTCGGTATTGTAAAACAGGCTCCAGGAATCTTGTTTTTTATTCTCCTGACACTTGCTTACAGTAGAGATGGAATAATACTTCCCTCATTTGAAATGGAATGCATGTCTCTTACATTTATCTTTATCTATTTCACTGCTTTTGAACACATGGTATATTATCCTTTGGCTCTTGTGGTTTTTTGTATATGGAAGATAGAGTCGTCATGGAGAGCAGTGTCCTTTTTCTGACAGCATCACAGAGAATGTAGTCAGCATGTGCACTGTAAAATTTACTTTTCACTATCATTTCCCCAGCAGTATGATCTCTCTTTGCTTTATGCTTTATTACATATTCTTCAGAAAGAAAGCCATAGCACTCTGTAACACTTTAATTTCTATGTAAATGGAAATTATCATTGCAAATAAAACCAATGTTTTAATGTTCAAAGGCTGTATAAGGCACAAAGTAGAAAGCATGCATTAAGTTGGCAAATCCTTCAGTATTTTCACATGTTAAATATTTTCTTTATTCTTTTCATATGGAATTCCTTCAATACTTAACTATTCTGCTTTTAATTTTATTGATATTTACATGTGCAACTAATTCTCCTCTTAGGCTGTCAAGAAGTCCATTACAGTTGTGAGTGTTGTTGAATTGTGAGTGTTAAATCAAGCCATCACCTTCATTTTTAATATCTGAAAGCTCTGATAGATACCTGAAAGAGTGTTTTATAATATGTGCATTAGTGATATACTTCTATATAAAAACATAATATAAACTTAAAGTAAAATTCCCATGAGTTATATAATAATTGCTGCACCAGCTTCAAAGTTTTTGAACAAAATCACAGATAATTTCAACTATTGAGCCTCACCACCTAGATTTTTGAGCAGTAATTATTACCATGATCTTTCTCTGCTCTTCAAAAGAGGGGAATAAAAGAACAGAAGATCTGTCTCCTGTTTCACTAAAACAGAACTTGACAGGCTCAGAACTTCTGTCTGGCTAGGATCTTTTATGTGCCGCTGCTTTCTGGCAAGAACAGCTCATACTCATTTTTCTTTCCTTTTGCATGTCGTCTGCATCTCAAAAAAGATTTCTAGCATTTGTTGTCTACATCAATATTACATTTCATAGGCTATTGTGGAACTGTATTCTCTTATAACTGTGATTCAATATGCTACCACCCTTTCTTTTCCCCAACACATTTTTTCTTCTTCAATGCAACAAACTATTCACTTACAATGAAAATGTGGGAGAGGTGCCTGTCTCTTGCTTGTCAAGAAAATGAAAAGTAATGCTGCCCAGTTAATCAGGAAAAAAGTGTAGCATTTATTTCCAGGACATTACCTATGATGAGAGAATCTAAAACTCCACCATATTTATGCTGTCTTCTCCTGATTTTTAAGATACCGGAAAAAAAATTCAGTCTGGTTCTGCATAGATGGGTACAGCTTTTAAGGTGGTCCTATTCAGAGATCTAGTTCATAGTGCAATACTTAAACATTGAAATCTCAGTATTTCAACCTAAGAACAAGAGCAACACAATCCTCATGGCTGTGCAAAAAAGCTTTTATATGCAGGTCAAGTGTAGTTGATTTATATAGCCCAGCCTAGATACTTCACTTGAGAAAAGTGAGCATAATCCTTCCTCTCCACCTCTTCAGACATCAGAGTGGGACAGTGAGCACCAGTTCCGTACTGCTCTGTTTCTCTTCAGTGTCGCGGGTAAACACCTACTCACACTCCTAAGTAGACAAACAAAAGTACCACAATGCAGTGACGGAAACAGCCAGCTTTTATAAATGCTTCTTTTAGAGCAGAATGTTCTTGCTGTGTCTGAGAATGCAGAGGACAAAGAGGAGCTGTTCTCTTAGAGACTTGCAGAGCCTACACCCTCTGATGGCCTTGCTAAATAACGTGGGAAATGAAATAAGGCCTTTTGCCACAGGGTGTTTTGAGTCCAGACAGATTTATTCAGCACTACATTACCAGAGCTCTCTAGATTGCTGAAAAAAGCAAATATTACTGTAACCAGTACCCAGTAATCAATACCCAGAGAGTTGGTGGATGTCTCATTCTTGGCAACAGTCAAGGTCAGGCTAACTGGAGATGTGTGCAGCCTGGTCTAGTTGAAGATGTCCTTGCTGGCTGCAGGAATATTGGACTAGAGGACTTTTACAGGTCCCTTCCAACAAACCATTCTAAGACTTCTCAGAAAAGCAAGTTGGAGTTGCAGTAGGTACCCAGAATGTTACCTTGCAAGGTACTGACTTGCAATCTGCAGGTTGTTTAGCATTCCCAACCCCCGAGCAGTGCTCATAAGCATATTAAGAAGTGAAGCCTCATTAAATACACGAAGTTCTTGCTGGGACTGGGACCCCACCAATCCTGCTTGCAGCTTCCAGTTGTACCAGTTTCAGACTGGCTTAATATGTGAATTACATATTAATGTAATTATTTACAGCTTAATGTAATTAATTACAGCTTAATGCTGTAATTCACTTGAGCTAAATGACTAATTTGCAAGGCTTAGAATTTGCCAGAGCAGCATGATTATGAAGCCTTAAGCTGTTCTTTCATACAAAAAATGCAAACAGGTACAAACAAGAATTAAATATATTTTACCTTTATGTTCTGTAAATACTTCTGAAAACATGAAGTTGAGAACTGTGTGAGTATGTGTAGGCTTCCTAAAAAGCTTGCAGACTGCTGAGTGATAGTTAGTCTTTTTGTCACTAAAAAAGCCTTGTCTTTTCAAGGATCAGAGTAAATACTCTGCAGTGCACACGTACAGAACTAAAAAAAAAAAAATTATTTCATCAGCTGCTCATGGGATAGCAGGTAAGGAATTTTACGTGAAGATTAAAGTGTGATTGTCTTTAGGAATATGCTATACTCCTAAAGAATATTGAAATTCTGAGAGAGACGTCTTTCCTCTTGTTCTCAGATTCAGTGAATGAGTTTCAATTGCCTGCCTTGCTGCAAAGCCCCTGTATCTAAGACAAAGCATACATGAAAGGTGACATCATTCCCTAGTCTTCTTTTCTGTGTACCCATTCACACCTGAAACATAATAGTCTTGCCTTGTCTAGGTTATCTCGTGTTCTGGTGTTCACTGGTTTTGTGCTACAGCAATTTGTGCATCAGCTCTTCTAGCCAATTACCTCCAAATAAATTCAAATGTTTGTTTTCTTCCTATCTCACTTCTGTAGCTGGGGAGTGCAGCTCTGACAGCCTTCTTGAAATCAGAGCACTGTTCCTTAAATCATAAGAACAAAGCTTTCAGAGAAGCAGATACAAGAGAGCCACTGCAGGGATTCTCTAACCTGAAGTGTTGGTAGCATTAACATAATTGAGGTGTTTCTGAAGTTCACATGTCTCAGCAGAGATCTGGCAGCTGCAGCTGCCTGTGAGTGTCTTGCAGCACCGCTGCTGAGGGAATATGTGCCAGCACGTGTGTTGTCTCTGCCCCACTGGACCAAAACCAATTCTTTAGCTTAAGTGAAGCATTGATGTAATTCTTGCTCTTCGATTTTGCGTAGGCATGTTTGGGTCATTTTCTCAGGTTCTTTCTGAAGTAAACCAGACTAGTCCATCATGAAAACCCTGATAACATTGTCAGCATACAGCATTTATGGATAGTTACCAAGAATGCACAGGTTTTTTAAAAGTATGTTCTGTCAAGTACACAAGAAAACTGAGTCTTTGAGGTTATCTCATGCAATTACAAGATACAGCTATGTGGATCAGAGGCAAAATGTCAGTACTGCTTTGTCAAGAGTCTCTGAGTTGAGTGTAGGAAGACGGCCATTGAGAATCAGGTATAGCTTATGACCAGAAACATGAATTTCTTTCATCAGCTCTCTGTAGCTGCAATTATGATGACCCTGCAAGTTTATGGAACATATTGGCAAAAGGAATTTGGTAAAACTACATAAACATCTGGAAGTGGAATACTTGGAATATGAAGAATCAACATCTTTTACGCTTTGTTACAATTCCTCCTTTTTTCCTCTCTGTCTGCCAGCAACTATCTGTAAGAGACTTCAATTTGAGAGACATTAGTAAAAAATGCAAAGAAAATCATGTGTGTAATTTCTTAATACTGCAATTACACTTTCATATCAAACAGTTGCACATGAAGTAAATTTGTCTACTTGTGTGTCCCATAAGCAGCTAGCCCCTGTCTTTACACAATCACTGTAAATCAACATGCAAATTAAATCCAGAGCTGCAATCTGTTGTTCCAACATGTGTGATGTGTTGGTCTCACAGGTCTTCCTGAAAGCTGGCCTGATCTGCTGAAGATAACCAACAACTTTGACCAGGCAGTGGAACCATATCAGCATGACCTCTTCAGTTCTGGTATTTGCTAGGAGTATACTCATACTAATGAGAATCACATCAACATTGTTGCACTCATTTTCAGCTTTATTCACTGACTACTTAAATTTGCATGAAAGAATCACCTATATTCTTTGGAAGCTTCTGGGATACATAAGAAAAAGCCTAAGGCTGGATGTAGCCTTTTCAAGTTCTGCCTTTAAAATAAATCCATCATTAACTCACTGTTCTTTTTAATAAAAAAAAAAAAAAAGAAAATGAAGGGGGAGTTTTCGGAGCTGAGATGATTTTCCTACTACACGAATACACTGAATTCAGAACAAAAAGAGCTTGTAGAATCCTACTGAGCTTGTTGGATCAAGCTACACGTACATAATTGTCTTCAGGGCAGTCTTGGATATCGCTAAGTCTCAGATCACAAAATATCATTGATTTCTATTACAAAATGGATGTAGGAAAAGTTGCAATTTTCTGTTCCTTCCAGACTACACAAATTCTGTCTGAGCTGGAGAGAGCAGTTGACAAAACTATGTGGATTCTGAAGATTCTAAAGATTCCCTGAGAATCTACACAAACTGTGGGAAAACCCCTACCTCTAGGTCCTGAAGCATTTAAGTATGTGATGTGGACGTTGACCTTCTCCTTGTAAAGAAATATGTGGCCCAAACGACAGGCGCTATTGCTTTTTCGGGGAGAAAGGACTGATGCTTATAAAGAAAGTTCTACTTTTCTCAGGCTAAATAATGGTCTTTGGTCTTGGTCTAATAAACCTTACCTTAATTTTAGCAATATAAGCTTTCAATGCTTTCATTTTTATGCACGCAAAGAGACATTTTTGTCCTAAAAGGCCTCCTTCTCAGTGCCATGCAAGGAGCAAAAAGTATGAAATAAAACCTTATTTCCAAGCCCTTACAGTTACAATGCTTGATACAAATGGGAAAAATGCAATTTTCTGCTGATCTTTGTGAGACAGTAGGAAGTGCTAAGAAGATCACTTGGTCTGAAATTTTTAACTGGAACTACAGATGGAAAAGGAGTTTGAAACTTTTAAACTCTTCTATCTTTGAGTATCCCCTTTGCCTGACATAGCTGGAAGATTTCAACAGTTCAAATAAGTTTCAACTGTCTTCTAAATGTTTATTATTTAATTGATATTCTTAAAGGTAGAAAGCTTAGGTTTTTTAACTGTGAGCAATTGAATGTGAGCAAATATATTTGTTTGCACTGGTGCAGTAGGATCACAGAATAGCTGATGCTGGAAGAGCTGTCTGGAGGTCAGCAAGTCCAATTCCCCTGCTCAGGGCAGGGGCTGCTAGAGTGAGTCACTCAGATTGCACATCCATTTGTTTTGTTCATTCTGCTTTGACATTTTCAAGAAAAAAAAAGAATAAAGGTTTTTAATAGTAGTACTTCTAATGAAACCAGACCCTTGTTAAAAGGATATGTGAATTAGAGGTGAATGAGACCCTTATTAATGAGCTCTGTATCTCTTGCCTTTCACTATACTTGCTCACGGTTCAGGAGCTTACTTTAGGTATCTTTATTTTGGATTCATGCTATAGTGAATAGTGGCAATTCTGTACTGCTGGTGTGAATAACAGTATCAATATTTATTGTGGTGAGTAGTTTCAGCTTTGCAATTGCTGAAAATACAGCCCAGCAGTCTGAGGGCCGGTTTGAAGTTAACTTGAAACCAAGCTGAGGTTTTTAGGGCTCATATTTAAAGTAAACAGAAGTGATCCTGGACATCTGATATTACCTGTTGTTTGCCTTGTACCTCCTAGCATAAAGGACTGCACTTAGCCACAGGATACCCTTTCAGTTCTCTGTTCCTGAGGCTTCTCAGGTCACTGATACTGTTGTCAACAGCAATGTGATGGCATATTTGGTAGGATGAGGATTTTAAATGCCCTTTACTGTCCCCTTCCCATCATAAATGTGAAGATATCTTATGGATCAATTCCATCTCTTCTTTATGATTATATAGGTTGTCTTTGCTTGTACATGGTATTGCTGGAAATAAAAAACAAAATCAAAACAAAAAAAGCCAGCAATTGCCAATACAAAAAAGCATTAGCTATATTTGTAGCTGCCTTAGCAGACATTAGCAGTAAGAAGCCAACACAGATTAATCATCCTGGTCTCTGGGTTTGCCATAACTCTCGTAATAGATCTGAAGGACTATTTTTAATATTTTCCTCTGTTAGATTCTGAACTTCAAGCTTAGGTAAAGTACAAAACAAAATAAATTTTCAAATAGCTAATGAGGATTGAAGTTTTTACTTTTTATTTCACCTTTGAAAGGTGAACAGTATTTCAAACAATTAATAGAGGGTGTGAAACATACAGAAACTATACGTTTTTTAAAGAAATTCAAACACAGTGACAACACCCACAAACTTATATCCTCAATAACTTGATTTCACATTCCTATATATTTGTATAGGATTATATTAGGTAATCTGAGGGTGGAGTTTGGTTTCAGCACTTTATTTTTCCTTTTCCTAGCTTTTCAATGTCTTGGTTTATGTGCTCAGTTGATTCAAAAAACAGTTTTTATTTACAGCTCTGTTTCCAACTTTCTGGCACTTACAGGCTGTTCTTTTAACATCTATAGGTTGCTACTGTCCATATTTTTAGGCAACCTCTTAACATTTACTCTGTGCATACTCCTTTGTAGTATTTCAGTATGTTCAGCCAGTGTCTGTCCTGATTTTCTTAAAGAAGCTGACAAACTTTTTGAGCAACAGAATCCTTGTAAGTGAGTTTTCAGACCTTTATTTAAAAGAAACTTGAGAGTTTAATATTGATATAATTACTCTTTTATAAAATAATGGAAAAAAAAAGGAAAAGAAATGTTGATAATTAAGGGGCAGGAAGAGGCTCACAGCATTGACCTAGATGGTCTCTAAGGTCTCTTCCAACCCAAACTATTCTATGAATTTATGAACTTGCCCTCCATGGCAGATTTGTCAGGCAGAACCAATCTAGTTTTGAACTTTCATATTTTTAAAGCCTACCATGTACTGGTGTATAGGAAAAACTGTCTTCTCAGATAAAATGGGATAATCCCCACACTGGAGAGCAAAGATTATAGAAAGTGTTTTTTAAGAAGTGCAGTTTTAGATCTCTTGTTGAATGTTATCAGTAGCGTGACATTAGAGATTTCCTGAGAAGATTCTAAAATATTAATGGTTTGTTAACTGAAAAACAAACCTTGTTCACCTTGTTCACAATGTGAGTCTGTTTTGCCAGATAGCATAAGGTTTAAGTACCAATAATTGATATTTCAACTTTTTTATCATTACAAGACAAATGAGACAATCTGAGGGGGAAAAAAAAGCCCCAGGTTACTGTAAGATGTAGATGTGACAAATCTTTTTAGGCTTGAACACTGCACGTGCATGGATGCCTTGTACAATGCTTCTGAGGCTATTCCTTACTTAACAACACAAAAATGCCTAATATTTGAGAAAAGTCTCTAGCATCAAGGCACTGGGAAAAATGTCTTGGGAGATCTTCAAAAGAAGTTCCTAGCAATGAATGAAAAAATATTAGAGATAGTGTTGAGCCTTTAAATTGAAATTTCTAACACCTTGACAGATACAGCAAGGTGGGTAAATCCGTACTTTGGGTAAATCTACGTAAGTACACAAGTATGATATGCTTCAAGTAGGTGTCACTAATCTATTGTTCTTTTACCCTGTCTTCCAAAACAGTAAATAAAGCATCCTTTTGATATCCACAGAATAGAAAAGAAATAAAAGGATGAACGCTGGTCTCAAGAAAGCCCTGTTCCTTATGGATTAAATGCTAACAGGTTACAGTGTGAGGTCTGAACAAAGCTTCTTTTTCTGTCTGGGGCCTAAGCCCTTCCAGTTAGATTATCTGGTATTTGATGAGCAACCTACTGAACAGTTTTCCCTCTGTGGGAGTATTTCACACAATTTTTGTGAGTTCAATACTTTTTCCATCAGCTGTGGCTGAACTTGGCCAGCATGCTCAAAGGTTATCACAGGATCTTGGACACACATTCCCACAAAATTTGTTTTCATAGGAAAACAAAATAGTAACTTCAATGAGTAAAGAGCCCACTGTACGAACTACGACATTCCTGGATGATGGAAACCACTGAAAGAAAAACCCCCAAAAACCCAAGTGAAAACACACTAGAACATCTATCTACATCCCAGAATTATTCCAGATGAGTTTATATATGTACTGATAGTAGTTTTCTTAAACCAGTTATTAAATATCCTTATTTGGATTGCTAAACTGAACTAATACTGTTCGTTATAACAGACTGCAATTGACCAGAACACATCCTACACAAAATTGAAATACTTTGTTAAACAACAGTATGTTGGATAATTCATACTGTATTCAAAGTATGCAATTTTTGATCAAGAATTTCCTTCATGCTGGTAGAATGTTTTTAATTCATCATATGCTACCCTACCGCCCCACAAAAGAATTATTCCAATTTCCACAGAAAAGTTAATATTAAGCAAATTTTAAAGTTAGGTTAAAATTAAAGCCCTCTGGATCTAAGCTTAAAAGTGGTGAATGAAGTAACTGCAGATTTTTTTTTCAATTATATTTATCTCATCTAGAATGTGATGTCAATGGATGAACATAAACAGTGCTTAGAAAAGTTGATGTAGATTTGGGAGTTGTTGTTGTCGAAAGGAAAACTGAAGCCCTGGGAATTATGCCAGCCATGAAGTAAGTGTAAGAGGAGACTGAATTCTGAGTGTCTGTACGCACTGAGATGAAAGAGTTCACATTAACAAACCATGGCTATATCTCTGTAGGACAGCTTTTCCACAATACAAGCATTAGCACCTAATCCAGCAGTGAGGGAGATGATGATTTAACACTTTATTTCTTGCTGGTATTTTAGTTCTTTCCTTCCTCCTGCTTCCCTTTAAATGGTCTCTCTATTTGTTAAAGTAGGCTGTTATAAGTAAAGATCATGTCTTTGGATTGTACCTGAGGAAAAGTGGGTGTTTCTGAACCTGCAAAGGTTATGGAATGAGAGGAAAGACATGGCTCATCACCTGCCTGACTCCGGCAGAGTTAAATTTTGAGTGTTCTCTTTCAACAAGAACCACATGCTGCAGAGGGGCAAATCTAGAACTGTCTCAATGGATATAACTTGCCACAAGTCTCTCTCTCATGGCAGGTAGAAAACAGCCTCTTTTTCTTGCTACAGCTCTCAATGTACAGTTAAGAACTGACTTCCTGCCCCAGTTTGACATGCCTGTGGATCACCTCTGTAGCTTGATGGCTACTGCTATTCCTACCTACTTACTCTTTTGCTATAAGACAGAGAAGCAAAGGGGGGCAAACTGCCCCTAATTAGTATCAGACGAGTCTGGCCATGAATATGTTTTAATTATTCTTCCTTAAATAGTTATATAACATAGTATATGTGAATAATAAAGTTTTGCCAGACTGAAACTTACCTGTTTGTTGCTGTCAATTTTGATGTCCGCCACTTCTAAGGGGCTGGTAGAGGTACAATGCCATTGAGGGAAATCAGTCTCTTGGAGCATTTTGGTCTCAGTTGGTCATCTTGTTTTCTTTAGGCTGCTCAATCACTATGTCAAAGCCAGGTCCTGATCTTCTTGCCAGAATCATTTTGTTGCTGATCTATTTCAGATTTCCTGGCATCTTGAAATATATAATTAAATTCTGTAGGTATGAAAACTGGGTGTATTAAAAAAACCCAATATAGATAAACAAGAATACACTAAAACAAATGTAATTCAACCAAAATTTATTTTTAGATCACTAGAAACTGCTTTTGGCATTAAACCTAAAATGGGAATGTATTTGCAGTTAGCATGATATGATGAACAGGGCACTTCAATATAAATGGTGTCTGTATGATTTTTGCTGATTTTATCATAATACTTTAAATTTTGCAATCTTCAAGAGTAAATAGAAAAGTAATCCTAAAAATAGTGATGCAATGCCTCTTCTTTGCTCCATTCTTGGCCTTCAAAATGTTAAAGAGAGGAAAAAAATGTTAATAATATTAAGGAGGCCCTAGGAGACCATGCATCTGAACATTTGCATTATTTTTGCAGAAAGCCTTTTATAACAGGTTTTTTCTCTCTCTGTCTCTGAATGCGTACCTATGTGTTTCTTATATTCAGGGACTATTCAGAATTAATTCTGTAGAGAAATTAGTGCTCTGGAAACTGGGTTTGTGCAGATCGACTGTCAATTTTAAAGAAATTGAGACAGCAACTAATTGTGACAGTACAGTAGCATGTGCTTGGGGCTTTACTAAACCCTCTTGATCACCCTGTTAAAAGTACCATGCGATTTTTCCTGAATGTATGATGAGCTTATCCTAATTACGTGTGAAATTACTGAACTACTCAAAAACTATTTCAAATATTGTCCTGAAATTGGCTATAGAGAATACTGATGGGCCCAACACTCTGACCCAATGTAAAAAACAAAAATCAAACTTCTGAAATTGTTGCTTTTAGAGAAACTGGGCAGAAAATAAACCCCCTTGTAGTCGCTTGACCTAATTCTGTTAGAAGGTATTTTTCTAGAGATTCCTAAGCAATGAAGTAACAAGAGCTGCAAATTAAGATAACTTAATTCATTACAAGGAGGTAGCATGTGCAATGGAAAACTGAAGGCTAAGATAACCAAGTATTTTTTTCAGGAAATGTGGAAATAAAAGTCACCTCTAACTTAAAGTACTGAATACTCAGATACGGGATACTGTGTTGATAAGACATCATACTGGGATCTAACTTTACAGAAAATCTGTTATTTCTTAGAATTTTTCCGAAGCTGAATTTTAAAAAAATTAATATTAAAACATATGAGAAATTTAAATGTAATTTTTTACATGATTACTTTTGGTATTACATAGAAGAATCCCTTATTTTAAAGGAGGCCTAAAATTCAAATGGAGACAGGAATTTTAATATCAAACTAAGAAATTCCAACTTCATTGAAATGATCTTGACTTACTTTACCATTTTTAAGCTTTGAAGGAGATAGTAGTGTTGTGTTTGCAAGCAAAGTATTTCAGCCTGAAAACTTTAATCCAGTCCTTCTGCAGTTTTTGTTTATATTTCCCCTTCTGCCAGGTCTTAATAATGTTATGAGATTTACATAACTTTTCACAGCAGCACTGGCTGATAACTGATTTTTTTTTTCCCAATGATAAGAAATGATTGAGCAAAAACTCTGTACTTCTTTGAAATAATATTCCATTATACTTTGCCTTGCTGCTAATTGTATCTAATTGTATTGAAAAGCAGAAGTGAAACACTTCTTTTTCAATTCTTAGTTTTATGTAATTACTCTTATTTGAAGTGAAGAAATTTAAATTAATTAATCTATATTTTAGTCTTCACACACTACAAAGACTAGATAATACATGCTTTGTGTATGTATATATGTGCAAATGAGAAAAAGTCTGTAAATATGAGAAAAGATTACCTGTCCTTCCAGAGGAGTTTGCATTTGCTCAGAAATCTTGTCTACGGGGTACTCAGCTTCGCCTTTCTGATGGGGTTATGGTTCAGATATTCAAGCAATAGTATGGAACCTTTTACACATATGCACATATGCAATGTTTTACTCTGCCTCTTTTTTTTTTTTTTTAAGTATTTAAGTCCTGCAGCTTTAAGAGATCGATTTCTCTGTCTATAATCATGCTGTAGTAGAAATAGTCTCACAAAGTAGATGCGAAGAGGTGATGTTTTTCTAACTGAAATCATAGAATCACTCAGGCTGGAAAAGACCTTTAAGATCATTCAAGTCCATAACTAATACTCTGAATTTGGAGAGCAACAAATTTCTTAATTAAAAAATTGAAAAAAATTTCTTTATGTTTGCATTTGAATGTAATTTTCTTCACTAGAAGACTGCATTGGTATCTAATGTATTTCTAATGTGTCTCTGAGTGGAAACTGTATCAGGAAACCATGGAGCTGAAGAAAATTTAATTCCTGATTTTAATTTGTTAGATTCTGACACCCTACTCATCTAGTCCTTTTCAGATTAACACCTATCTTTTTCATCTTGGGTGGAACAGACGCCTTGACAAGATATCGCGGAAAGCGGGCTGAGCACTTACTTACATTTAAGTAATATCTGTTATATAATAATCTGTTCCTCAGCCTCTGAGCTTTTCCATGTTAGACCTGACATTCATGGATGAAACGTTCCCCTTTCTTATTGTCAGCTTTCTCTAGAACTGTTTTTTCTCTTAGGAATGCTTATATTCAGGTGACATCACTTCTGCTATCTGCCATGCATTCGTTCACAGAAAATTTTTTAATGCAGAAAATATGGAAGGATTTTTTTTTCTAATTTGAGTGAGCAGATTATACGAATAACCATACTAGGAATTTCAATAGTGTTTTAAATTATTTCATCTGATAAGTGATCAGCAGATTCAATGTGGATCTTACTAAATTGCCTGTCACTTCAAAAACAAAGGTATCAACATCTATTCACGCAGTTGTGGATCAATATTGACAAAAGTGGACCTCATTAACGTACTCCAGTGCTATCTCTCTGGTGATGTGAACAGATAGCCACCTTCTTTGTATTCTTGCAAGGTAATGGGTTATTATTCACAGGAAGTGCTAGGGAATGTTTCCCAGCAGTCTGATGGAGACTGAAGTTCTGAAACTGGCACATCTGACTGGACAGATGCTGCAAACTGCAATGTTTGATGCCTTCTAAGAGGACACAGCATGAAATCTGTGATTTTTTTTTAATGTTTAGTTCAAAATTTCGTAACTCCTTCTGTTCTGGGACAACAATATTTAGTTAGCCTATCAGCCAGGCTAACCAGTTTTCTTTATATTATCTCTCTGAACATAGTTCCAGATTGTTCCAGGAGATGCCAGAGAAGCTTTATCTGTAAGCACTGGGTAAAAATACATGTGTTGATTGCTAAGACTGTTTTTCAGGCACTTAGGGAAATGTCTGACATGGGTTGTTAAAACTACTTTGTGAAAAAATGCCTTGGTCTTTAAACATGTATGTGTGAACTTGTTAAATACAACATGGATCTGAAAAGTGAGGGATTCTGTACATTTATGGAGTCAGAAGATGAAATTATCCTATATCAGTGTAGTATTAAAGAAGACCAACTACAGTGCATAGAGAATGAGACAAGGTTTTGTTAAGAAACTTCCGTGAAATGGCCTTCAAAGAGTATGAAATTAAACAAAAACCACTCCCCCCACCAAAAAAAAAAAANAAAAAAAAAAAAAAAACCCCCCCCCCAAAAAAAAAAAAAAAAAAAAAAAAAAAAAAAAAAAAAAAAAAGTCAGATCTATCCCAACAAAACAGTGGTGCTATGTAGAGTTAGTGTAGAGTGTCTTCTACCGCCCCAAAATATAATTTAGGTGAGAAAAAGGCTGAAGGAAACAACCCATCCTACAAATCTACAATGAGTTCAAGGCAGAAAATTCTTTTTTACTTCACTTGGAATATTCTATTTGAAACATCTGCTTGGATAACATCTGGGTTTGAGTGTAAAAACTTTTTTTTTTTTTTTTAAGATTTAAATCATCTTCAGTACTCTCAAGATGCTTTAAAAAAAGGATGGATGCAGATCTGTCTCCAAGTGCCAGCCTGGACTTCTAACACTACTGTCATGTCAAAGAACTTTAATGAAAAAAAATAAATGACCCTTTAAGACAAGACCTGAGGAGAAAATATTCTGTTCTTGCTTTCCTATATCTCTGTATGCTTTCTGTCACTACGAGAAATAGTACAAGAGTCACCTCAGACTTTCTAATCCCAATTCCTGAGGCGGTTTATTGCCTGTTTCACAATAAACTGGTTCTGACCTGAGATGTGGCCTTGCATTTATACTAAATGTCTTTCCTCCTTTGAACTTGACAAGATTTCAGGACAACAGTACAGAAACTGAGAATCTGGGTCTATATGCCACCTTGTTTGAGAAAACTGATTACCTCTGCTTCCACAGTTAAAGCACCAATAAAGTGGAAGGGGTGGAGTCCTCCTAAGAGTGAAAGGACTGGAAACATGAGGGACCTACAAGTAGATCTCTGTGCTGTTGCTATGCATCAAGTTGGAAGATTTTTAGATTTTTAGATGCTTTCTCTCTCAAAACCCTCCTGGGGTTATAAGTTCATAAAAATTTAACAATATAAAAGGAAATAGATCAGGTCCTTTGTCTGTGCGTGTATATATAATGTGAAATATTATATTTCTGGCAGTTCTTATTCATGAAGAAACACTATGTTATGGTACTACAAAAAACAGTCCTGCTCTCTGAAGGAGGCAACTGGTCTATACCATTGTCTGACGTGCAATGTCAGGACATAATTACTTTGCACCTTCCAAACTGTGTTGTAGAAGCAACATCTTTTCTTTGAGTGCTTCCTAAGGTATTTTTTGAATATTATCTGATTACCTTACAATAAACTAATAGATTTTGCTTCCTAATCTGCCAAAACCATTTGGAAATATCATTAATTTCCAAACCAAACCAAAGGTTGAAGTGAGTTAATTGCCCGTGACTGTGTCACAAGATCTCTCTGGAAATCAGTGAACAATTCCCTGAACTGCTGAATCTCAGTTCAGTGCCTTAGTCATTTCCTTTTCCAGGAGAAATTTAAATCTCAGAAAATCTGAGAAATTGTTGTAGGTTCTTCAGTCAAGGGAGTTTTCAATGTTATGGAAAAGTCACTTTTCTTTTTTGTGGAAAATAAAAAAAAGGCCAGACTTGCACTTTACAAAAATGTTCAGAAAATTCTGACAAAAGCAACTTTAAATCCTGATGTGACTGGATTTGAAGATGCCAGAAAAATCCATAGTTTATCTACAAATTACCAGGTGCTTGAGCTGAGATAGCAACATCTGAGAAAACTGGCCTAAATATATTTGCACATTGTGTCCAATCTCCCACAGTCAACAGTGCTATGAGCTAGATCTGCCTCTGTGTTCTTCTAATGACCTCCCCAAAGAAAATGAACAGGCATAGAAATGCAGACAGTCTTTATTAGATCATAAATTAAATTCATTAGCTTTTGTTATAGAGATGGCATAAAGAAAATTCAAAGGGAGTAAATGAGAAGAGAAATCAAAAGAGGTTATAAATAACTTCCCCTCTGCCCATTCTGTCCTTGAAGGGCAAATACTTGATTTCTGCAAAGGTTTTAAACAACTCAGTGGCTTTCTTTTTTTCCAAGTGCTGCTCTTTTCTCTTTGGTTATGGACAACTTCCTCCCATGAGGTCTGGCTGTTTGCACACTACTTCACAGTCCACAGGCTCTGCACCAGCTGCAGGCTCACAGGACTTTACAATGCTCTTGTTTCACTTCTTCTGTTCCATTACCATCTGAAAAAGACACATTTCCCTCCATCCTTTAGAGGGCTCCTAAAGTGGCCAACTCTGTGATGAATGGCCAATGTTAGCTCTGGGTAAGAGGAATGAAAACCATTGCTACTGCCCTCTTCTTCATAGTGGTAGCAATACTGGACAGACATTTGAATGACACTTCAGAGTAATTTCTTACCGTGATCGTAACATCCTGGTCTCTCCTGGTGCAAAACACAGACTCATGAGGGCTGTTAATCAAACCTAACTACTCCACGCATTAAGCCTGTGAAAAAAAATGTGGTTTGCTTGAATTGCATCCAGGATGATTGTGGTCTGAAGGTAAGGGGCTCTCTCTAAAGGGACTCATTCCCCTGGAATGGATTTTAGGAGCCAGTGATGAGACTGGGTCTGAGGAATCGGGACTGCTGTTGCAGAGAAGTCTCACAGAAAGGCTCAGAGTGGTGTGGGTAGAGGATGACAGGGGCTGTTTGAGTGCAAAGGAATCAGCAGGGTGACCCAGGAGGGTGAGGGCTATTAGCTGGACAGTGCTGTGGCCTCTGGATAAGCAGGATTTCAGGATCATCAGCCCAGCCGCTGTTCAAAGAGCTTGGATTATGTGACCCTGGTACATAGAAAGGGGAGGATGAAAGAAGAAATGCCTGCTCTCCTTGACCTCTTAGGTTGAGGAACATGAAAAAACACCCTGTGAAGAGCTACAGTGTATTTATTGGGCTCTCCGAAAGGAGGCCTTGGATGTGCAGTGGGGGCAGTGCCAACAAATTAATGTGGACATGTGCTCTGCCCCCAGGGCGGACCACGCGTTCCCCTGTGCTTGGTAGGTTTTGTGCCAGGAAATCCTGGGCACAGATGCCTGCTGGGCAGCAGTGTTTAATGGGCCCGGAGCTCTGGCACTGCTCAATGCTTGGTTGCTCCCCCCAGGCCTCCTCCCCCGAGCTGGGATGCTGTTGCTCATGACATACCTGGACAGGACCTAGTGCTGCTGAGGGGATCTGCCCTGGGACCTCTCCCTGGCTGCATTCCTCTGGCAGCATGTGGAAAAGCAAGCTCTGTCCTGTTCTTCCTTGTCATCTGATGGTAGCACCTGCAGGGTACGATGGAAAGGCTGCCTGCAGAGTGGGCATGCAGCTCCCATCGTGGTCCATTGCTGGATGCAGCCAAAGAAGTGAGGGGAAACACAAGGCCAAGCAGGCTGCATTGGTGACTTCTCCCAGGCAGATGGGGCATGGGTCACCTTCTGATGCCTCAGACTGCCCTGCCTGCTCCAGCTGGCTCAGGCTGGCCATCATGGCAGAGCACACTCCTCCAGAGCTTCCTCAGCAACTGACACCATGTCTTGCAAGGACAGATGTGCCGTGTACTAAGCTTACATGATGTTGAAGGGGAAAGTAGGAAGAACCAAAGCAAGAGGTGGGACAGGGGAGTTCCAGGCCTCCCAAAGGCTCCTTCCTTCTTGAGGGCTGACAAGCAGCCACAGCAGCAGCAGTCCTGTGGGGCAGACAACACCAAGGGCTGCTCCCTTCATCTGCCCCCTTGGCTCCCCCAGACATGCTGAAAAACCATCCCAGTCCCCCAGCCCCATTCCCCAGCTTCCACAACTTGGGCTAATGGGACCCTCCCTGTAGGAGGAGGTGCTCTGTGAAGACAGAGGAATTTGCTGTCTGCCTTCAGTAGGGTTTGTGGCCCTGGGACAGCTGCTGTGTGGGACCCACAGCAGGAAGGGGTGGCCTTAGATCAACACCCAGAGCTGCTGATCTCCTCAAAGCCAAGACTCAAGCCCAGGGACAGGGTCTTGTTCAGGTGTGCACATTGTGGATGTGACCAAAGGAGGCCTGAGCACAATGTGCCAGGACAGTGGCAGGGGCTGCTAAAGAGCCCTGAGGTCATGAGCAGTCACAGGCAGTCACTGGTCACATCCCACAGGTCTCTTGGGGCTGCATCTCCACTGCTGCCCTTTGAAGATCACAGGGGAATAAGTCCCTGCTTCCCATGACTTCAGCCATTGTCACATGACCCTCATCACCTTACCTTGTGTGAGAGAGTTAAAACCTGAAAGGCTTATTGTCGTGTCAGGCACTCCTCAGAGGAGAACAGGAATGTTACTATGCCAGTGAGGAAAAGTGCAATTAGGCAAGATGGGCTTGCAGAGGCAGGACAGCACTTTTCTGGGACCAAATTCCTCATCTTGGGTAACTATCTCAAAAAACAAGTTTGAAACAGGATTGCATTTGTGTCTCTGACCAGGGGAAGGGAATTGAAACCAAGAGACTCCCCAGCCCCCTTTTGAAATGTTCCAAAATAACAAAATGTGCATGTGTGAGGACTGTTCTATAAATAAGGCAGCAGAGAGGGGATGTGTGTGCACCCACCATCCATGCACCTATCATCCAGAGGAACCATGTCAGAGGTGATGCTGGAACCCTGGGTGGTGACCCAGGTCTTTATCTCTGTTTTCCTATCTTTCCTTCTTCCTCTCCTTAAGTTTAAATCACTGCTGCCATGGGCTGTTCAGGCTGTTCACGTAAAGTTCAAAGTTTCAATTGCTGCTGCTACAGGGTCTTCCAAAATCGCTGTTGCCATGTGCTGTTCAGAAAAGTTTAAACCTCTGCTGCCACAGGCTGTTCAAAAATGTAAATAATTGCTGCCAGATGCTGTTCAATGTATCATAAGGTTTAAAAGATAATATCATTGCTGCAATAAATAAAACTTTCTAAGTGATCCTTTGGCATGGTTCTGCCCTAATTTCACCCAAAGGTATCCCAAAAGTCAGCTCTCTCAGAGAATGCAGCCCAGGACTGCCCTCTCCAGACCCAATATTTTGGCTTCGCATCATGGGCAGGATACCATTTTTTCTGCTAAAAACAACTGAGGGCACCAGGGTCCTTAGCATGACCCCTTCTCTGAGAATGCCCATATCCCAGGTACTGGCAGGTTTTGCTAGGGCCTCCCCAGGAGGTTCCCGACAGTCACAGGGTTTGCACTCCTCCCCTGGAGAGATTATAGCCTTATAATGCCTGACCTTCTCCCCCCGTCATGACTCTGGCCCATAATGACTGGCGTGATTCACAGGCAGTGCCTGGATTACCATTTTAGCTACTGAGTGCAGGCTGAGAAGGGGAAATGGAAAAGCAGTAGTCTCTGTGGTATTGGGGACTGCCTTAGTCACCACCCAGCAGAACAGGCACGTGAGCAGGCAGAGCAGTGAGAAAGTGGAACAATTAAGTAGCCACCAGACATGGCTAAAGTTTTACAGGAATTGCTAGGAAATGAGACACACAGCCTTTCCCACTGGCTTGCTGCTGAACTTATATCTAGGGACAGCAGGCCACCTTGGTGGAATCACTGGACAGGGTAAAAATACTAAAGGAGCAGTTGGAGAGTACTCATTTCCTCTTTGATGAGGAGGAGAGGATGTCTAACTTAGCATATCCATCCAATGACTTACAAAATAGAAAGAAATTACGCTCCTTGGTGGAAGAGGGGGCTGTGATTGAGGCAGTGGTTGTTGATAACAGCCAGGGATATGTTCAGCAAGCCACCACATGCGCCATCCCTTATTGCCCCAGGGAACTAGCTAAAATACAGGAAAAATATTCCCAGGGCCTCCCAAGAATCTGAAACCGAATACGTGTGGATGATGCCCCTCACCAGAGGAGATTACATCCTACCGAGGCAAGGCTGGGCAGGACGATCAGACCCCGCGAAGAGGGTCCATTCGAACACCCACGGCAGGCCATATCCTGGCAAGTGTGCAGAGAGCGGGTGCCTGCCGCTGATGGTGACCGAGAGTGTATCCCTCTCTTACGGAGCACGCTGCGGGCTCTGGAGTGTCCCGTCCCGCAGGCGGGCGCTGCCCGGCGCTTTCACGCCGCTCGCAGGGCGAGTTCCAGGCTGCCCCGCGGCGCTGCGGGGAGGCGCGGAGGGCGCGGGGAGCGGTGTCGGTGTTGGCCGGCGGCCCCGCGGGATGCTGGTGCTCCTGGCGGCCCCGCGGGATGCTGGTGCTCCTGGCGGCCCCGCGGGATGCTGGTGCTCCTCGGCAGCCCCGCGGGATGCTGGTGCTCCTCTGCAGCCCCGCGGGATGCTGGTGCTCCTCGGCAGCCCCGCGGGATGCTGGTGCTCCTCTGCAGCCCCGCGGGATGCTGGTGCTCCTCGGCGGCCCCGCGGGATGCTGGTGCTCCTCGGCAGTCCCCCGGGGCGCTGTCCGGCAGCCCCTGGAGCCACCGTGGCCGCAGCCCCGGCAGGGAGGTCCGGCCGCAGCTGCCGCCGGCGGGAGAGCGCGGGGACGGGAGCGCACGGCGGGCACAGCGAATTAAAAATGCCGAGCTTCCAGTCCAAAGGTCGCAACAGCCTCTTCGGAACCATCTGCTCGATGATAATTAATTCGTGGAAGAAGCAGTCTCTGATTTTAAAGCACCCACAATGCCTTTTGCTGATTCACTTCCACACATCGGAATAAATTGCTATGAAAACCTATTACCAGATGAGTGTTAGTTTCTTTAGTGGTGAAAAATATGGCACATAGTGTATGTACATTATTCCCCAGAGAAACGGAGGCTTTTTCATTTAAATCCATACAAATCAATTGTATCAAGCATGCACATATTCCTGCATCTCCCAGGGGATATGTGAAAACTGAAACAAAAATAGAAAATAAATTCACATGTAATGTCTGGATGCAGTTCCCATACCATATTGTTTTAATGATTGAAAAACCAGGTATTGTGATGGACATTTCAAACACATCTTCTGAGTCAGTCTATAAACCCCAGCTAGGGGTCCCAGACCTGGGAATCTTGTGTTACTGGGATTCATTACTCTCATCAGGAGCTCCTTCAGCTCTGTGCTGCCCTTCCAACTCATCTCTGTCTCCTGATTTCTGCCCTGGCTGTGACCTTCACCTTCCCCTATCCCAGTATTCCCCATAATGCAGGTTTTAGATGCACAGCTGCACAGACTTCTCTCTTCCTTACTATTTATCTTGCAGGTGAATGTGGAAGGAAGTCAGAAGGAAGTTAAGTAGGAGTACCGTAATGCTGAACACCATTAATGAATGCCATCCATCAGCTATCATCTCTATAAACCAGGTGTCAGAAACAGTTCTCTGTCCCTCATTGCCCTGATTTTCCAGTGTTCAAAACTATCTCTGAAATCTGAGAATCAATCAGATGACACATTCAGCAGTCATTACACTGTCACTATGTGTAAGAATTTCATTACTCCAGCCCAAAAATGGGACTCTGTGACAGACTCAGGTATGGACTGATCTTTGCTGTTTAACTGTTCTTCAAGTCACAGCCCTAACTAAAGCTGTGACCAAAATATTAAAGATGGAGCCACTGTGAGCAAGGAGAGGGAGAGCATGTCTGGCTCTGAGAGATGTCTCTGAAAAAAGTCAGAGGAGGTCTATGTTTCCTCAAATAAGGAATCACAGAATCACAAAATGGTTGAGAACAGAAGGGCTGGACAGCTTACATCCCATGGTGATGTAAGGAAGACATATTTGGGTAGTTTGTGGATTGATTTTTCTGAAACTGCTGCAAGTATTTATGTTTAGGGTAACTCAGTACCTGTGCAGCTGCATGCAAGTTCTGGTGAGGACATGACTACCACAGCTGCTTCCTCTGAATTTGCCACTGAATACACTGTTGAAATTGGTTATTCAGGCTTCCCCTTGAGCACAAAGATACAGGTGCTGCTCCTTAAAACTGTTTTCTTCACAGCTCCAGTCTGTGCCACAAAGCTGTTATGCTTCCATGGCAGTCTTGATTTCAGCATACAGTCCAATTCCTGGCTCTGGAGCTTTGCTGCACAGAATGGATAAATGTTGTAAGTCATCTAGTCTAGCCTCCTTGCTCAAGCACGATCCCCTAGAGCATGTAATTCAGGATTGGATGCAGGCAGCTTTTGAATAGCTCCAGTGAGGGAGACTCCATTGCTGCTCTGGGCAACCTGTTCCAGTGTGTGTTCATCCACACAGTAAAGAAGTTCTTTGTCATGTTCATGTGGGACTTCCTGTGTTCCAGCTTCTGCCTCTTGCCTCTTGTCCCATTGCTTGGCACCACTGAGCAGAGCCTGGCTCCATCCTTTTGACATGAACTTTTCAGACACTTACAGGCGTTGATGAGGTACCCTCTTAGCCATCTCTCCTGGAGCCTGAGCAGACCTGATTCACTTGGCCTTTCCTTACAAGAGAAATGCTCCAGTCTCTTATCAACCTGTAGGGAACCCAGGGGGCCAGCACACCCTCAGCCTGACAGCTACTCACTTTTGTACACCTCAGTGAGAGACCAACAGTGAGTAAGAGGCCACTAAAGCCTATGGTCATGTAATTTACTAAGCTAAAGGTTAGCAAAAAAGTTCAAGCAAATTTCTTCTTTGGCCTTCTCAACCATTTGTTGTTGTTATCTCTTCGTTTGGGGAATTTATGGTGCCATTCTCCTCTGCTTCTCACTTGTTTGATGGATTTATGATGTCATCTTGTTCTCACTTGTCCTCCCTGAGGCCTTGGTTCGTGATTCCTCCTGGCTATCCTACAGAGATAGAATGTTGTATTACACATACAACAGAGTGGCTGGGGTGCCTCTCTCGGCACTAATTCCAAGGTCTTTCTGGTTTAGGAGTGCTCACAAAAGTGCCTTGGCTTAACAGAAGCTCATCTCAGAGTCTTCTGAGACAGCTTGTTTGGACAGCTTTTGAGGACTTTCAAGGACAAAGACACCATAACCTTCCTGAGCAACCTGTTTCCATGCTTATTCATGCTCACATGGAAAAAAAGATTTCATTCTGTTCGGTAGAAACAGGGTTTCAGTTTGTGCCCACTACATCTTAGCACACACCAGAGGAAAAAGTCTGGCTCTGTTGTCTTGCACCCTCCCTTCAGTTCCACGAAATTCTCCCAAGACTTCTCTAGGCTAAGCAGTCTGAGCTCTCTCAACCTTTTCCATTATGGGAGATTTTCCATTCCCTTTACCATCTTAGTGGGCCTCCTTCAGACTCCTTCTCCAAAATGTACATTTCTCTCTTATACTGGCTATCCCAAAACTGGACATGGTGCTTCAGTGGTGCCCTCACCAATGCTGAGGAGAGGAGAAATATTGTCTCCTTCAGTCTGCTGGCAAAAACCCTCCTAATGCATCCCAGAATACTGCTGGCCTTGTTTGAGGCAAGAGCACATTGCTGGCTTATGTTCAACTTGGTGTCCACCAGGATCTGGACATCCTTTTCTTCAGAGCTAGGATGGGTCAGCCACAAAAAGTCTCTGCAGGGCTATTTTAGGCTGACAGGGGTCACTGCGTCCAGATCTGGGGGGGACTTTGCAGGATGTGGGAAAAGAGTATTTGGAGTTACACAAATGTTATGGAGGGATGTTGTTGTGAAAATGAGTGACACCTACCTGTAAAAATGTCTTGGGGAAGGCCCAAAGGTGAGAGGAATGGGATGGGTCAATCCAGATAGGAGAGAAAGCAGTGTTGGAAGAGAGGAGTCATCGCAGGCTCATAGGAAATTTCAAGCTGGAAATGACACCAGGAGGTCCCCAGTGCAACTGTCTGCTCAAAGCAGCACCACTGAGGGGGCCACACCATGCAGCTCAGGGATTTTTCAAGCCTGGTGTTGAAAATCTCCAAGGAGGCAGACTGCACAGCCTCTGGGCAGCCTGCACCTCTCTGGGCTGTCCCCATGGGAAAAAAAAGTTTTCCTTTATGTCCAGTCTGAAGCTGTCTTTTTTCAACATTTGCCCATGGTTTCTCATGTTGAGAGCTTGTCCTTGCCTTCCCAACATGGAAGGTTATAAGATAGCTGCTCTGAAGTTCTTTGCCAAGCCCTTTGTCTCCAGGCAGAGCTGGCCCCAGTCCTTAGGCTCTCCTTGCAGAGCAGGTGGTCTAGTTCCCCCAGCATCCTGGTGGGCATCTGCGGGGCTCCCTTAATCCTGGCACTGTCTGTCCTGAACTGGAGACTGCATATCAGAGGACAAAATATCTACATGTGGTCTAAGTTGTGTGGAATTGGGGGCAATCATAATTTCCCTCCTGGAGGCTGTGCTCCTGTTCCTACAGTGTTGGACACTGCTGGCCCTTTCTGCTGGCAGTTCAGTTCACAGTGGCTCCTCTGCCACTCACTGTCTCCAGTTCTGGCAACATTTGCAGAACTGTTATCCAGACTGACAGTGGTCAGTGCCTTACACAGAATAAGTTTATATTGTTGAAGTGTTTGAGGAGTTGTTTCAAGACCTGGCAATCTTCTCAGCAATGTCATTTAATAAAGCTTTGACCAGAAAAACCTTCAGATCTTAACATTTTTATGTGTATCTGTGCTGTGATAGCATGTTCACATTATAATGATCGGGTAACTGAGGGATCATTCACAGCCATCTAGTCCAACCCTTGCTTACAGCAAGATGTACTTCCTCATCTTACTATGTATCTTACTAAGGGCCTTGTTCTGACATGTTTCAGCTATCTCCAAGGATGAATTGTCTTTAATCTTTCTTCTTTTTTTTTCCTAGGTTTAATTTATCATTGTCTCTTCTGGGCTGCATCAAAAGAATGTGGCCAAAAGGTTAAGGGAGGTAATTCTTCCCTCTCCTCTGCTCTCATGGGACGTCACCTGGATTAATGCATCCAGCTCTTAGCCCTCCAACGCAAGAAGGATGTGGACCTTTAGAGTGAGTCCACAGGAGGCCACAGAAATCATCAGGGGGCTGGAACACCTCTCCTCTGAGCAAAGGCTGAGAAAGTTGGGGTTTTCACCCTGGAAAAGAGAAGGCTACAGGAAGACCTCACTGCAGCCTTTCAGTATTTGAAGGGGGCTGATAAGAAAGATGAGGACACACTTTTTATAAGGGCCTGTTTAAATAGGACAAAGAGTAATGGTTTTAAACTAAAACAGTCACCTCCTCTGACCTGCTAGCCACATTCCTTTTGGTGCAGCCCAGGCTTTCTGGGCTGTGACTGCACATTGCCAGCTCATGTTGAGTTTTTCATCAACTGTTGCTGTCCTATAGCATAGCAACATACCCCTTGCATGTCACTCACAGAAGTTTAAAAATCCAGTAACAGGCTAGCGTGATTTGAAATACCCTCTAGCTGTCTTGTTACTTGTTAGTTTGATATTGTTCCTCCCCTGAGGAGGTTCATTATTGGTTTACTATCATGTACCTTCTTTCATGATTGGTTCATTCTGTTATCTCTACCTGATGATGTAACACCTTAAAACTCTCTGCAAGAGGACAACCGGGGTCTCTCTGCTTTAGCTCCCCTTCAAGTTAACTGGCCCCTGCCCTCTCGAGGGCAGGAGAAAATAAACTTGGAATGCAGCTGACAGAGTTTCCACTCTTTTCTCCATACCTTCCGCTGCTGGCTACAGCATGCCTACATGCTGTGAGGAGGTGTTGGGCTGTACTGGTAAACTGAGGCACGCAAACCTCAGTTACCATCACTTCGGTCGCTGGTTCACGTGGGCATCGGACCCCGTTAACCTGCAGGCCGGGCTGGGAACAGCCAGGCCGGCAGAGATTTTAACAATCAACTATCACTGCCAAATCTTTCTCTGCAGGGCTGCTCTCAATCACCTTCCTTCCAACATGTAGCAGTGTCTATGATTGTTGTGAACTCTTTATCCTGTTTATAAAATTACTATTGGAAACTTATTAGTTTCTTTTTTGAGATTTTTCAATTTGTCTTGCTTTGAAAAAGTAAGAAGCGTAAGTTAGAAAGACGGAGCGTGAAGACTTACTGCCCCCAGGTGTCCAAATGGGGATTCATTTGATTAGGAGGCAGCAATATTGCTTAGCAAAATACCTTTCTTTTTCTGCCCAAGAAATCAGATACTATGCTTTTCTCATAGGTGTCCAAAGACTTTCACATTGTTTTAGGAAATAAGATATCACCACAAAGACTAGAAATAAATAAGATCAGGTTTCGGGCACTGACCAAATACATAAGCTGATTTTTCTCCGGAAATACTTACTTTCTGTTTTATTTGGGAACAGGAAAAGTTCTAATAAATAATTTGTATACAGCTAATGGTTTTGGACAAATAAAATTAGACCTTACCTAGCTTTCTTACAGTAAGTAGGAGAACAAAATTGGGGGTTATTCTCAGAGGAGAGACAAGCTGAAACATAAAAACAGCAATGAAGGAAGCATGGTTTCCACCCCTTGAAGAACCATAGCACAATAAAAAAAAAACCTAACCAAAAGAACAAACAAACAAAAAAACCTTCAAGAAACACAGAAAAGAAGGTATTCTCTAGGGGCTAGAGAGGTAATGTTCCTTGATCTGCATGTCCATTGACTTAATTCTCTGAACATGACACTTCACACATTTCCTGTGAGACACACTGGTCAGTGAGTGGGGAAGTATTACTGTGTGACTGAAGCAAGTAGGTTCCTGGTGGAATCCTGTGCTCTTTGGAAAGCTCATAAAAGTTATATTTTAATGGCAGCTGCCCTTCAATACCTCAAGACTCTTCCCCTTTCATCTTCCCCTGTGTGTTCTCTTACAACTCTGTAAGCTAAAGTGCCTTTTCTTGCTCTCTTGCAAACTTTCAAACACTGCTTGAATATTTATGGCTTCTGTTCAATTTTGTGCCCATCAGGATTCCCAGGTACTTTTCTGCAAAGTGATGTTCCAGCTGTTAGGTCCCTATCATATAGGAGTGCCTGGAGTTGTTCCCTCTTGGCTGTAGGACTCCGCACTGTGTTTTGTTGTATTTATTGATGTTGCTGTCAGCCCGTTTCTCCAGCCTCTCCAGGTCCCTCTGGATGGTGCCACCAACTTCTGTTGAATCAGCTGCTTCTCCCAGTTTTGTATCATCAACAACCTTCCTGAGGGTACCCTATGCTCCTTCATCCAGGTCACTGATGAAGATATTGATTGGCATCAGACCCAGTGTGGACTCCTGAGGTACACTTCTTGTTACTGCCCTCCAACTAAACTTCATGCCACTGATCACAATCGTCTGGGCCTATCCATTCAACCCACCCTGCTCTCTGCTCACCTAGCCCATACTTCAGCAACTTCTCTGTGAGGATGTTATAGGAGACAGTGTTAGAAACACTGATGAAGTTGAGGTAGTCAAATGGGGAATATCCGCTGGTGGCCCCATTTCTGCCAAGTCAGACATTTCATCACAGGTTATCAGGCTGGGCAAGCAAGACTTTTTTGTGAATCCATGCTGACGCGCTGTCCTAGTTTCAGATGGGACAGAGTCAATTTTCTTGCAGTTGCCGTGAGGTACATGGAGCCTGGAGCAGTAAGGGCATGTCTGGGTTGTTATCCAATACAACAATACAGGGCGTGACTTCGGGTGGAAGAAAAAATGAACACGACACAGAACCAATTACATTTTTCTCCTTTTTTCCAGGGGAGCAAAGCAGTGAACATAGTGGTGAGGTGGTGTGGTGGGGGTGATCCAGCCTGGAGGTTCGTCCATCCTTGTTTTTCATTGCCTTGGGTTTCAGGGAAAAAGACTTTGGCTGTGGTAGCATCTGTCATTTTCTCCCTTGTCTTGGGAAGACACGTCACTGGCCATGGTAGCAATGGGTGGGTTGGATTTCTGTAGCCATTTTTTGCATGTAATCACCCTTATTTACACTCTGTTGTTACTAGTACTGTTGCTGTTACTCTTTGTGCTCCTCATCTCATTGCTGTTCTAGGAAATTGCTATCTCAACCCATAATCTCTGCCTTTCTGTCCCTTTCTCACTGGATGGTGTGGTGAGAAGGAAAGACGTAGCTTGGAGCCTGATTTCCAGCTGGTTTTAAACCACAACATGAGTCCCGATCAGCTTCTTGTTCTTCATGTGCAAGGAATGGTTATTCCATCACCTTCCAAAGTGTTCCCAGGAGTTGTTTTAGTAAACATAATCAAAAGAGTGGTGTTTGTCTGGGTGCAGATACAAAACTTGCATACAATAGTTAATTTACCGTAATTTAAATGTGGGGAAGTGGCGCTGAAAAAAAGAACACCTAGTCTTTAGCAGATAGCCACAAGTTGTTACACTGTGCTATAAGAAAAGGTAAAACCTGAACTATTTGTGTCTAGCAACCTTGCTTTAACAGATAAATAGCAGTCCCAAACAGGCTTGCTTCTAAGGATTCCAGCACTGCAGGAGACAGTGCAGAGAGACATGTGCTGGTCATGCACAGGAGCAGCCATTTGGAACGTGGTTTGTCAAAGACTGTAGGTGCTGGCCATCAGGATGATGGTTGGGAATCATAGATTCCAGAGATGAGCCATCTCTGGATGGCCTCTCGGGAGTCATTGCCCACCACTTCCATGGATGAAAAGCTTTCCAACTGGCCTTCACCCATGCCTACTCCCCAGCGGGCTCTCCACTTCGGTCGCTTTTACATTGTGTGAGATCTGTGGCATAGAGGGAATTAAATTGTGGAATCATACTCGAGATCAGTGGCAGCTCTTTACATGATTCATTACAGACACTGGAAATACGCTAACATGCTTGCAAAGAGAGTTGTGATTTCTCACAAATTTCTCTTCACTCTGCTCTATTGTACAGAAGAAACTGCATTGGACAAGTAAACCAGTCACTCTATTCCTTCACATGTCTGTCTGTATAGCATATAACTTCAGGATGTTTTACTTGTACACATTCATCGGGAATAAATGTTATCACATTATTTAATAAATTAGATTGAGCCATTTATCCTTGGTGTCTTTCCATTAGGAAGCTTGGAAAATGCCCAGTACGCAGTGCATGCTTGAGGTTTTTGCCCTCTGTGCAGAAACAATGAATTTTTTTATTTGGCATGTGTCTTTAACATTTTCATGAGTAAATCAGCACAGTTTTGCTGACTGAATTAGAGATCAGCTGGTGATTTGTACGTGTCTGTGTTTGTGCATGTGCACTCACATGTGAAGTTTCCATAACTTGTACATGCAAAAGTTAGAAGTTATTCTCTGCTTTGGCAATTGGTTTGAGATGTTAAGCAATCCGGAAGTCAAAGTTACATAGTCTATTGATACTTTCATGAAGACAACCTTGTCCTCAGCAACGGTCGAATAGATCAGTGAAATCTATTTTGTGATACAGAACAACGTACATAGATTTAAATATATATAATTTTGTCATTTTTTGTAAATAAATAGCTTAATCAGCTACATAAAGGGAGTTAGGGATGAAACAATTTGTGCACTTATAAAACAATTTGTGCACTTATGAAATACATGATCTTAACTTGATCATCAAACAATTATGTCTGCAAAAAATGCTTCTCTTAATGAGTGTGCCTCCAGTACCAGTTGCTTGTTGCAATATGTAACACTTTTACCATAGTTTTAGAAGATTTTTATTTTTAATTCAAAAGAATTTAAAAATATCTCTATCCTTAGAAAATATGATTGTGAGATAAAGAAGAGTATAACCTAGAAAGGATGTGGATTTGTTACCAAAGCTCTGTTAGTATTTAAGGTGAGTATTTCAGAACACTCATGGGAATATGTGAGGCTTTTTTTTTTTTTTTTTTTTTTTTATTTTTTTTAATTTTTTTAATTTCTCTTGAATGAGTCTAACCTAGATTATTCAGAGTTGATCTTTGGCTTTTCTACAGCTTTGCTGTCACATGACCTGACATCTTTCCTCCTCTTTCTTGCATCTTTTAGTCCCTGCGTGTTCATCTTCACACTTAACGATATTTATGTTACTCTGTTTCTAAAGTTCACACCGTTTTTCTTTATTTCAGAAATATTTCTAGTTATGCTATTTTTCCGGGGAAAACTGTCAGCCTCCACAGTCTGTTTCAGTGTTGCTTTTAGCAGAAGCTTCAGCCTGTTTACATTTGACCATTATTCTGTTCAGGGTAAACCATGGTCATTTTATTTCAGTCTATTAATGGGATTAATTGAAAAGTAATTATGTTGTAATTATATTGTCTCCTATCAGACAGACCCTTTCAATATAAATTGCATTGTATGTTATAATTTTTTTTCTCCGAATAAACAAATAAAGTCTTTGTTCTCACCTAAATTATTTACCTATTGCTTACCACTGAGAAACTATGGGAGGAGAATTCTTTACTTGTTATGAAATAATTTATTTGTCATTTAGCTAAACTTCTTTCTGAAGCGACCTTCTCTTTGCTTTTTTTTCATGGTAAGATTATAAGTGTCTTTGCAAGGACATTTAACCATCCATAATCTTCCTCTCACATTTCTTACCTCATCATCTTATACTTTCCAATGAAAGAGAACATAATAGGAGAGTGTTATTAAAATACCTAGTTCTGCAGAACTACCAGACATGTTTGTAGTACGTTCTATCTGTTCCTCCAAATCAAGACAAAAACTATGATTCAGTTTCTATAAATCATCATCTTTTAAACAGGTCTTTTATTTGAAGTAGTTTGCTTCTGCTTTTGAGCTTGAGTCGCACAGTAATTCTAAAAGAAAGATAGAAAAAATATAAATGTCTGGACAATTTACTGTCCTAGTTGCAGAACTGTAAGGAGAGACAAACTGAAGATTTACCTGTTTGTTGTTTTTGCAAAGAGCATCAGAATATTGTCTGCCCCTCGAAGTGTATATGTCTAACCTTCATACTGAGATGAATTAAAACAAAATTTGGAAAAAAAAAATTGAAAAGAAGACTAAAGCATTATGTTTACAATCCTTATTATATACCTTCTCTACCACCTATCAATCTGTAAGAACTATGTGGTCACCCAATGACTCAGTAGGGATATGTAATAAGAAAGGTCCAACATAAACCCTTCTAGAGGGGAAAGATCTCACTCCTATTGAGGTAAACTTGATAAGACACAATGTATATGGTAGATAGAACATATTTTTCAACTCATTTGCTTTATTATTATTTCAACTTTATTGATGTTTTGATTTGATTCTCAAAAATGAGCAAGAAAATTATGATGCATTAGGCCCTGACGTTTATTGCCCTTGATAAGTTTCTCAGTACTTTTGCTGCATCCCTGTCTTGGTTTAGCATACTTTAGTTAAGGAAAACAGGAGAAAATCAGTGAAAGTTAATCACTATTTACTAAACTCATATGAGTTGTTCAAAATTATTTGAAGGCCCAAAGAGCCCGTAACCTTGAAACACAGGTTATCAAAATGTATTTCTTTCTCTAAAGAAGTAACTGAGAGAACCAAACAGACAAATAACCACAAAAGATACACGAATATATCTTTCTGTTTTAGCAACTTCTTCATCCTTTGACAAAGTAATAAATCCTGGCAAATACCGAGGAGAGTGAAGGACAAAGGGAATGAAGACTGTGTAGCAATTCCCCAGGGTAGACTCCCAATGTTCATAACTAAAGGTCTGTCTGTTTCAGATATAGCATCTTGATGTGTTTTTCTTGGACAAATATTTGTTCAGCTCTTACAGATCCTGCATAAGCTTTTAATATCTGAAGTATCCTGCATCAAGAAGTTTGAAAGTACAACTGCCATTGCCTAAAGTGACCCTGGAAGAGACTACAAATAGTTGTTCTGTATTTGCCTTCTTCTAATTCAACTTTCACAGATAGGTCTCCAGCAAATCCTACTACCGGCAACTTCTGGATTGAAGTGTAAGTACTTCTCCTCAAAATATTCTTTCACTGGTAGAAATCCAGAATGGGTATACCAGGAACAGCTAAGTAGCCTAAAACTCTCCAGCCTATGGAGAGCATATGGTGGGTGTGTGAAATCATGAGAAGGTGAACTGTGTGAGAATGAGTACACTTTATTTTTCACTGTACGTGCTAGAAAGCATTGGGTGAAGCTATTGTGGAAAGGCTGAAAACAAACCAGAGGCAGAGGTCTTTTGCATAATGTTTGGTTCAAGTATGGAATTTCACGACCATGAGCTGCTGTGGAGACAGAAAATTTGCATGTGTTCAAGAAGTTTATGATCAAAACAGTGGGAAGAAAATCCTCTTCAAGTTATTAGTACAGAGACATTGCATTCAGTCAGTAAGCCCTAGACCTGCATGTTTTTGAAGGTTACAAATGCATTTGAATAAACTAGTGTATGCTCATACTGTTCTAATTTTCCTCCTTAGGCATCCGCTGCAGCCAGGTATTAGAGCGTGTATAATGCTTCAGATGGACCACCAATCTATGCAGCCCTTGGGATCTGCACTCTCGTGGGTTGGGTTTGTCATTTTAGTTTCTCTGTCTTTACTTTCTGTAAGCTATTGCAAAAATGAAGAAAACATAAGAACTGAGATTAACATCTTAGTCTTTTATCAGGGACATCGTGGATGATGATTGTCTTCTAAAGGTTGCAGAATTTTTTGGACTGTTGACCCCTAAAGTGGGCATATTCCTCTAGCTGATGCAGGAGCTGCCAGCACAGTTAATTCAAGGTCTCTTAACTGAAAAATCCCTTTAGCAACATGTGCTCCTCTCTCTGCCAGGTCACTTGCCTGTGAAGCATGGATGCTGACAGTAATGTCTTTGAAACAAAACTGCCCTTTGGAATTACTGCAGAAAACGTTGCTTTTTTCTTAAAATGAGAATTCTCCACAGTAGAATGTCTCATGTGGCAAATACAATTGCCATTGGTATTATTTCTTCCAAGATTTTGAAGTTAATGGATACATTTTAACTGACCTGTAATTCTAGCAAGAACTATAATATGTACATCCAAATACAGATGCTGGTTTTTCAGCGTACAGCAAAATCACTTTTCTTTCTACCCACCTAATTGTATTATTTCTTAGGTTTTGCTAGATATTTATGTAGGTATTAGCCTTTTTTTCAGCTTTAGCTTTCTACAGAATTATTTGCCTAATATTTTTTATTCCAGCTGTATTGTTCAGGTAGAAAATTACATTCATAAAATGCTGTGAAACCATCAAGTAGATTTATAGGTTATTATGTCTTCTCAAAACTGCAGTTTGTGTGGTGATTCCTTCAGTCCAGGTATTAAATAAAACTCAGGAGAATAACATTGGTAAGCATTGTTTCATTGTCCATTTTAAATTAGATATCCGATCCTGTAACTATAGGCACTATAGGTGTAGTAGACCCAGGCCAGAGAGAAGAGAATGATAATGTCCACATAGGTACATGTGATCTGATGCCTGAAAGCTTGAAATGTAACAAACATCATTATTTTAGAAATAAAGGTGCATTTTAAAGCCTATTTGCGTAAATACTATTAAAATCTTTGACTCACCTGCTCCAGGCATTTATGCTAGAACAATTTAAGAGACTGTTTTTCACACATGTCTATCAAGCTATTCTGCCTCTGAGAAGTCTGGAATTTCAAAAGTTGGGGCCACAGATATGGCTTCTCTCTTTTTTTATTTTTTTTATTCTGCTAACCTCACTAATGAGAAGAGGGAGTGGTGGGTGACTATCACAATTGAGGACTGATTTACCAGCTACCGTTAGAGGGGTGCCAATACCTCCATATGGATTGCATCCTCATTACCTTGATTTTCATCAGCTGATTCCCTAATGAAGCAGTATGCAAAATTTTTGATCACACACTCCATCATTAAAAGGATTTTCAGCACACCCCCTTATATATATTTATTATTTAATAAGTTACATATATTTACTGTTGTACTATTATGCACACTACAAGCCATGCAAAAAAATGGAGATTAAAAAGGATGACATTAAGATCAATTTTGAGGAGATCTTTAAAAATTTCTTTTATTGGCAATACAAAAAATATTTTCCCCCAAATCTGAAAACCAGGACTTTCCTGTGCATGCACCCCACTTTGGAGACCAGTGCCCTTGTGAACCAGTTCACAGACAATTTAGAAAAATAACCTTGCAAAACAAATTGATTGATTATTGCTGTATGAACTGTCTGAACAACTTTTCTGAGAGCTCACAGGAGACCTGGTGCATCAGGAAGGGTCACATTAGAAACAGGGTGGTGTGACCATCTCATTTGCAGCAGCTAGGTCATCAGAGCCAGAGTGTCAGCCCCTGCCTAACTGCAGAAGCCCGGAGTCTCAGGCTTCCTTACATGTTTTTCTCATTTGCAAACTGGCTGAGTTAACCCTTCTCAGGACAAAATTACCTGTACGGCACCCTGTGTTATGATTACTGCAGCCTTAGTCCTTGAACCCTGAAGGAAGCCTGAACTGCAGATTTTCAGGCACTTCAAGAACTGGGATTTACCATGAGAATAATATAGAATAGCTTTATGTACTGAGCTCCCTAACAAAAAAAAGATGTGTATTACAGACAAGCTTTAAAAGCATAAAATAAACATTTTCTATCAAGGCAAAGGTTAAGAACATCATTACTCATTGTAGAACTGGAGTATATGCAGACTCATTCTACTCGTTTCTATTATCTTCATTTTCATCTTGTTGCACAAAGAAGCAGACAGCTCTATATATCATCATTCAAGCCAGAGCTCCTCTTTTGCTTCTCCCTGGACTTGTATGAGCCTTCTACCCAGCCCCAGCAGTCAGGGACAGAGACCTCATAAACAAATGGCCAGGCCACGGCATCTCCTCACAGTAGCACATCATGTCTCAGTATACCTCCACTACACAACAGCACTTACAGGTGCCACAGCTTCTGCTGCCTTCACAAAAGTGCAGTCTGCTCAGATCCACAGGAGGGTTTAGCACTCGTTGCACTGGATGTTGCAATGTCTCCTTTTTGCCTCAAAGAAATTTACAGAAAAATTCATCATGGTGGGTTAGGAACCACCTATATCTCCATAGGGCACATTAAGATTTCTACTAGGAAATACTGAAGAGAGCAATACCTGGAAACTTGCTGATACCATATTCAAAATACTTAACTGCAAGAGCTGTCAATGAGACGAACTCAGACATCCATTTAAACTAAGTTAATCTGTTTAATTTGGGCAGAAGCAAATAAGGAAAAAAGGAACCTCTGCCTTTGGGAACTGACACTATCCACAGTCTAATTCTTCTTCCTGACCTGTAATAAGACATACCTGTTCTTACTGCCCTATCTACACTGAAATAATACAATGTTTCCCATGGAGACAAAACTCCATTTTTCACAGACTAGAAAAGATAACGCTGAAATGAAAGTACAAACAGAGAAAACACAGACAAACCACTTGATCTCAACACTCTAAAAATATTTTATCTGAACCCTTTTTGATGATGTCAGCTGATCTTGCTTCTTTGATTTTGCAGTCAGAAAATAATGTCCTTGTTCTGATATTTCAACTTCCTGTCACAGCTCATCCTTTTCAGATTCATTTGACTGAGAAAGTTATCAATCCTGTGGCGTAATCAATATATACTACTCCTTGCAGCTGTCAGTGCTACCTGAAGTGAGTCTCATGCATATTAATGCTGAAATTTTATTAAAGCTTTTGTACAGATAATATGATACCTGGTGGGACACTAAGGAAGAGAATACGAGACATCAGGACTTATAAGTGAAAGTAGTGCAAATGAAAAAATGATGGTGAAAGTCCTTTATTCATTGTTCAATTTCTGTTTCTTGATGGAGAAAAAACAGTAGCAAAAAAACCCCCCAACCCTAAACCTCAAGCCTGTGAATAATTTCAGCTTTTCTTCAATAAATGATAACCAATTTGATATTTCCCACTTTAATTGCTGATGAATCATATAAAATATTAATTACTGCTCTTGCATATTAGGCAGGACAGCTGGGAGTCCATTACAAACATATTGCTGCAAGATTTGATACTGCTGTAAGATTCAGGTCATTTTGAAACGGGGTCTCTGGGGATGAGCAGGAGTTTTTCTGAACTGCTGGTAAATTGGAGAAGACAGTAGAAATTAGAGTGATTTCATTGGTTAGGTCAGCAGAGAGAGGTGGCTTGCAGGCTGCACACTAATGTCTATGCTGCCTTCAGGTCTGTCAGCTAAAATTAATGACTCACTGCAAACTAGAAAGGACTGTTTTCTGTGAGCTGCTGGGGGATAAAACAGCTTTGCAAGGTCACATTCTGTGCACACTGTTCCTCATTAACCTCCGCCTGGCCTAATCACCAGTGAAAAACAAAATCCTCATGCAGACATACGATAAAAGGCAGTAATACCTGAATATATTTGGAAGACCAACAGGAGGTAGGAGAGCTTATTCTATGAACAACGTATTTAGCTAGATAAGACCTGGCAGAACAAACCTGGGCTTTAGTGGAATTAATGGAAACAAAATATGAATATATTTCATATCTAAGAAAAGAGTATAGTCCTACAATATTCATGTTATGATGTGCATTTCTTTAAAAATACTTATTTCATATGCATTTCAACTTGCTTTCTTAATTTTCCACAGTTCATCAGTATTAGCTGAAAAAAAATATTTTTTGTATCTAAAGTGATAGATATCTAAATTATCTAAATTATTAAAACAACTGCTTTTTTGTTTGTTTGGTTGGTTGGTTGGTTGGTTGGTTTTGGTTTTTTTGGGTTTTTTTGTTCCATTGAGATTGCTACAAGAGATTTTGTAATAGCAGAGAAGAGAGGAAAAGACTCTGGCAGAGACTTTCAATTCTTTGCCAGAAAAGAGTATATTTTGACCTTTAGCCAGGATACTAATCCCAAACCAAATCAAAAGCTGTACTCAAAAAAAAGCACCACGTTGTGTCTTCATTTCTTCCAGAAATTGAGACTTGGTGTTAAAGATCTTCAGATAGGAAAGGAATTGTGTGTCCCTCAAGGGACTGAGAAGAAAGCACATAAAGCAAACTTTAAAAAAAAAAATCCATAAATATTTTAGAACTAGGGATGCTGCAGACTAAAAAAAAAGCCCCAATAAAGCTAAAATAATCAAGATTTATTTCAAATAATAACACATGTTTAGTCAATGCAGTAGAAAATATATCCTGTTCACACAATATAGATGGACATAACGATATTTCAAATACCACATTCTTAGCCAATGAACTAGAAAATGTGCATAGTTCACATGATATACAATGGGATAACGAGGTTGCCTAGTTGTCAGTGAATTAAGCCAGGCACTGTACACACAGTGACAGCCCAATTTCCAGTGAACTCAGACAGCTGCAAAGCGGCCACGTTTTGGCAGCCCCTTGGAGCTGCTATCTTTCTCAGAAAGGAAGACACTCCTGAGAGCTCCTCAGGAACTTCCAGCTTTCCCAGTTTAGAGCCTCCCTACTGGGATGCTCTGGGCTGTAAATACGCTTGAATATGCTGATGGGAATTTCTGATTTGACCTATTGTACCTTATAAATCAGATATCCTCATTCTCTCTGGAAAAGTAATGAGAATCTGGTATTTAATATGCTGCATAAGAGCAGTGCTTTCCTTTTGCTTTTTTGCATGCTTTTTAAGATTTCCATAAAACATTGTTTAAGATAAATAGTGAATTAGAAGAGCTCCCTGATGTATTTTTAATATAGGTATGAGTTAGAGAAAGAATTTGCCGCTCTTTCGATCACATTGGAGAGGATCAAGCATACTCAGTGAACTTCATTGTTGATCCTAAATTGAAATATAGGGAGCCATTTTGTTGCCATATATCATAATAAGTGAAAGCATACCAAGCAGTGATTTTTCTGCATGTATGTTACATATTTCTACTTTTATAGAATTATTGTGCTTGCCTAATGCTTCATTAACTCCATTCTGGAAGGTCATGTCTTTAGTACTGGCACGGCATGTTATGAACTAACATGGTTGACAACAGTGAATGTTGGAATAACACAGTACTGTTATTCACAGTGATTCTAAAAGGATCTGACAGGGAGAGTGTGTGAAGGTTGTGCAGAAGGTGATTATCTAAAAACTGCTACTCCCCAGAACATTTGCAAGGATGTTTGCACAGATCTGCAACTCACAGAGAGTTTCTTTTGAATAAAATCTGTGGTGCTGGAAAACAGTTGTGGAAGCAAGTAGAGCCTTGCCAGCAAAAGAGATCTACACCTTTTACAACTGATATAAATTGATGTTTCAAGCATTGCATCCTTGTCCTTTCTTGTCGTAAAAAGAGAGTGAAGAAGAGGTGGTCCAGATAAATCCTGGTGCTATCTTCCAGCATTTTACTGTGATGCTGAACTAGGGGGAGTCCTTCAGCTGGGCTACTTCACAGACAGAGGGCAGCTTTATGGCTACCCCAACTGGGTGCTGCTACCAGACGCATCTCTCTCTGTATCTTCATGAACTCCATATGGAGTAGGATAGATAGATGTCTAAGCTGGGAGGCTGAGTGAAGTGCCCAATGTTAGGAAAGAAAACATCAGGTCTGAGAATCCACAGCTGCTCTTTTCCTTCCCTACCCTCCCACTCGCTTCTCAGTAACATTGCTGCCTTAGGTCTCACACTTCCCTATCATCTGTTAGTTGTCAGAAGCAGCACTGCCTCTTGTAGTTTAAACCAAATCAAAATAGTTCAGAAGCTTAAGTAACTTAATTCTGTGAACAGAAAGCAGTCCTATCTCTTGTGATGTACATGTTGACAAATGCTGGCAGAAAGAAAACTAATAAAATGGGTGCAGAAATTTAGGAATATTACCTATTTCTCAGATAGCAAACAGTAACATTCCTTAAAAGCATCAGAAATGAGAATGATGGGCACACTAGCAGTGTGAGTGCCATTTTGTCTTTGTGTCAGAATGCCTCAGGTTGGTGGCTGCAGCCACAGTGCTCAGAGCATCCCTGTGCTCAGGACATCCCAGTGCTCAGGGTATCCCTGTGCTCAGAGCATCCCTGTGCTCAGAGCACCCCTGTGCTGAGGGCATCCCTGTGCTGAGGACATCCCTGTGCTCAGGGTATCCCTGTGCTCAGAGCATCCCAGTGCTCAGAGCATCCCTGTGCTCAGGGCATCCCTGTGCTCAGGACATCTCAGTGCTGAGGACATCCCAGTGCTCAGGACACCCCTGTGCTCAGAGCATCCCTGTGCTCAGGGCATCCCAGTGCTCAGGACATCCCTGTGCAGCCGCTGCTCTCAGGTCGCGGAGCTCTGAGTACTGTGGGGCCCCGCAGACCGACAGCAGCTCGTCCCAATCCTGCAAACAGTGGTGACAAAGTGACACCTTCCGGCCAAAGGGAAGATTTGCACAGCGCCCAAACACTCCTGTAGCTTGGATGGTGCAGGCTTGGTGAGAGACCAATTGTTGTCTCTCCTGCAGTCTCTGTTTGCTTTTGAAATATTGATAGCTAATTGCTTTCTACTGATACCATTGAACCGCCTGATGCTGGCAATTATAGTACTGTACTGCTGGTATTTGGCCACTGATGTTTTCGAATTGGGCTGAACTAAATAAATCAATGCCAACCACTTTTTAATCCCTTATGAATATTCATTTAAAACCTAATGAATTTTCATTACCTAAGGAACTGGATATGGTAAAGATCTGCAGAGATGTGTGGTAATGGTATCATCATTACCTTGTCCTAATGCTACGTGGAGGGCACAGAAATGCTCCATGTGACACACACTGAACTTCTCAAGCAACTTGGGGTGCCAAACACCAGCACTCAATTTCTTTCACAGTCTGAAAATGGATGGATAGGTAAGGCTGCTGAGTGTCTGAAGCATTCCAGGATTATCTAGTTAGTATAAATTTTATATTATTCTTTCTATGTACTGAATTTGCTAGAAGTCTTTAGAAAGTCTATCCTTGATTAAAATGTTGCCTATCAGCATGGGCATTGGTGAATAGAATTGGTGGTGAGAGCAGGTAATAAAGTAAGATGGAGTTTTGGTTGGTTGACTCAGCTGTGTTGGTTCTGTACCTTTACACCAAGTGAGAGCTTCTGAACTGCTGTTATGGAAAAATACTATTCTTTTAAACATGACCTGGAACTTAATAACTCAGTGAAATGGCTTTAACTTGACTTGATGTAATAACAGAAAGGGGGAAAATGAAATAAACGAAAACCTTATTTTCTCCTAAGTTGAGTGGCTGGGCAAGTCAGTGGTTAAAAATATCCCCCAAAAGAAAAAGTAAATCAATCAATGTTAGTAGCATATTGATAACCAAATAACAGACCATGATCATGCTTCTAGTTCAATATGTTGGTGGTTTGCCACTGCTCTTAATTTTAGCTGGGTGTACCTTATAGATCTTTCCCCTCGGGGATCTCCAATTATTCACCAAATCTCTGTATGGAAATTTCACTTCCACTTACAGGAATTTTTTCAAATGCTGTATTAATATTGTCTGATTCCAGAAATCTCTTCTGCTATATTCTTTTCAGCAACAATCTCTGTCTGCTGTTTTGCAGTAAAACCAGAGCACCATGTCTCATCCTAGGCCTCATTTTTGTCTTTTAACCGTGTTTCTGTATTCCCTTCCATTCACTGATGAAAATGAGTAACTCTTTATAATTAAGAGATCCTGGACGATTTCAGTAAGAAATTGAGTGACAGCATGTGCTATCAGCTAGTTCTTCATTGTCATTAGTGCTACAGCACTGACAAGGAAGCAGTACTTTTACTTCAGTTATTAAGTTTTGATAAACAGGATTTCTTTCATTGGTGCTTTTTGTTTAATTGCCCAGTAGTTTAAATAAATAATTTCCTGACAAATTCACATCAAGTGTCATTTTATGTTTCCTGACTGGCTTCCCCCTGTTTAAATAACTTCCCACCTGCCTCACTTGCTCCCTGCATTTTGGGGCAGAGTTTACCATGTACCCTTTTGTAGCTTTCAGCATTGAGCTACAGGAGTTTCCTTTTCAGAGATTGAGAGTCACATGTTACTCAGGTTCATGGTGAGCAGGGGCAAGGAATTTTTTTGACTTTTTGTTTTACTATTGCAGAAATAGATCTTCCATTTCTCCATAAAAGCAACATCAAGATTATTTTGGGGGATAAATTAATTTAAATGTAGGCTACATTGGTCAGTGAAATCATTGGACTGACAAATGAGTCAACAGTTACACCACCAGAGCCAAGCCTGAATTTGTTTTTTGATGTCCAAGTCCTAGTAAGCAATGACCAAACACGTTGCACCAGTGCCTTAGATGACTTTACTCTGATCTAACTCTAAGCAGATAGGGTATAAATATATGCCTACTTACAAAGTACATCTTCAAAGCACTGTGCAACATGAGGTAATTTGCTTTTATGAATAGATTTATTAAAGGAAATTATAATCTTCAATTCCTATTTGTGGAGTACAAAATGATGAGAAGTTTATATTGCTTGATTTCCTCCCACATATATTAGATAATGATTTAGATCTTTTTAGTGCAGACTGATTAACAGAGAGGTAATTGTGAACTTTTACACTATATGATGGACCTAGGATCAATCTCCTGGCTGGATCTTAAAGTAGAAGATTAGATTTCATCTTTTGCTAAGATTTGTGGAAAAGAGATAAAAAGGCAAGTAATAGCCTTAAATCTGACTGTATTGCTGCTTCATCTTGCATGAAAAGTCTTTATTTCCAGAAACACCCCAAGTCTTGAAAATTACCCATGGCAAATATGGATTGTTTGAAAAACTGTAAAATCCCAGAAGTAGTATATTTGCCTTACCTATTGCCAACTATTGAATGACATATGCTTTAAAGAATTATATATTTTACATTCAATGTTTTCAGCGGAAGGGAGAGGAATAGTATTGCTTAAATGATTGTTCTCATGACTTCGGCCTCCGGCTTTTTGACTCCTGCTAGAAATTTACTGTCAATTAACTCAGTGGGCAAGAAGCTTGGTAAGTTTATGACAGCAGTATAGGAAAAAAAGAGATTTTGTGGTTTGTTTCTGGGACAGTGTTGGAAAGGAGACTCAGCCTTGTAACATGTTGGTATACTGGTTCTGGCTGGGATGAGTCAACATCCTTCGCTGCAGCCCATACAGTGCTTGCTTTAAAATTGTGGCTAAAACAGTGTTGATAATACAGCAGTGTTTGGGCCACTGCTGAACAAAACTTGCACAGTGTCAAGGGTTTCTCTTTCCTGCTCTGACTCCCCAAGAGAGTAAACTCGGGGTGGGCAGGGCATTAGAAGGCCACCTAGCCAGGACAACTCTCTAACTGACCAAAGGAATATTCCACCCCATAGAGCATCCTTTTCTACAAAAATGGTTGAGGGAAAGGATATGAGATATGACAGAGGACATGATATTTGCCTTCTCAAGCAGCTGTTACACATGCTGAGGCCCCGGTTCCCAGGAAGCATTTAGATATCTACCCACCAATGGCAGGTAGTGAATTCCTGTTTTTGCTGTGCTTGCATGCACAGCCTTTGCTTCCCCCATTAAAGTGTCACTGTCTTGATGCCAGTGTGGTTTTGTCTGCCTTCCATTTCCTCCATGTGTCACAGGGAAGCAGAGGGAGAGAGCAGCTGTGTGGGTTTTTGGCTGTTGGCCAGGGTCAAACCACCCCCACAGCCAGCTACCCAACAACAGGAAAAGCATAGACTTTTGGGGCAAGTACCCCTAATACAGCTCTTCTGACATAACAAATATAATTGAGGAAATCAATAGCCTTTCAATTGTCTCTTCTAAAATATTTATTACTTCTCCTCATATGAAAAACCCCAAAATACAAAGTGATATGGGTGAAGAATCATACTTACACTAGTAAAAACATTGGTACTTTATTAAGGTAAATACATGGTTTCCAGGTGGTATTTTTCACTGGGAAAAATTCAAAAATGGGCAAACTGTACCTTAGCTTTTCTTGATCTAAAGAGTCTTCTAAGTGGTGACAAACACAATCATGAAAAAAAGAAATCTGTATTATGCAATTTTTCTATAATTATTGCTGCATTAACCCTGCAGTTAGGGAATGACCAAAAATTCAGCATTTTTCTGCTGCCCCTAGCATATCACCAGAAAGGATATGAGATTATGGCAGGCACACAGTGATATGCTTCAGGGATATCTGTCATGATTTGACCCATCCTTGGATTAGACTGTCCTTGAGACAAAGGCTCTAATCAGTACTTTCCATTTGTGAATTTACATAATTACTTTTTAAGCTTGTTTAAGCTTTGATATTCATAATATGCTGCACCAGTTAGTTCTCAGTTTAATGACATCTCGTGGGAAAACTACAACCTAATGTTACAATAGCTAGCACATAAACTAGCTATTGTTTTGTTTCTTTCAACTTCTGTTATCTGCCACCTAATCTTGCTTAAAATGTTTTTCTTCTACAACTCTGAGAACTCATTTTCAGATTCATAGTTAACTATCAGTGGTCTATCAGCTCACTGAGCACTCTTCTTGCTTTTATTACTATGTTGAACATCGTGGATCTTGGCGTTGATCCCTGCACATTATTCTTGTTCTTCTGTTTCTTGTTAAACCAACTGTTGTTCTATAATAGCTCTGTTGCTTTTTTCCGTAGTCTTTTCAGACATTGCTAGTATGGGGCCTTGTAAAAATTTTTTTGTAAGTCCAATACACCACTTCACTCTTTCCATGAGTTTGTTTTCCTTATAATAACTCCTATACTGACTCTTCCTCAGTGTACCATCTAAACTCACATCTGCCAATTTTACTTTTTACTGCTGTATCGACAAATCTAAGCATGAAGACCTATCACCTGAAAGATTTCTTTCCAGATGCTTTCCAAACTTTAATTAATAATGAAAAGGGCAGGCTCTGATGTGAAGGAAGGGTTTTTCCAGATGTCTTACCTTTCTTGCATTTCTGTGCTTCTTTGGTAACAGGAAGACACTTTTCTAAAGGAACTGTTCTGAAGTGTGCTTGAATTCACCACCAGTGTTAGCTTTTGCTGTTCATCTCCCTTGAAATCTATCAAACACCTTCCATTTCTTTGGCACACATCTTTGCCCATGCCTGGTCTCACTGGCTCTCCTTTTTGAAATCCTGTCACTTCTGCCTCTTTGCTCACTTATGATGTTCTAAGGGTGACATTAATTTTCCTCTCTTTTCCTGCAGGTTATGCTTGCTTGCTTGCCCCACCTCACTGCTGAAACAATGGCCAGACACATGGCTCATTTGTAGTGTGCTTTGTCCATGCTGTGATGGAACAGCATCACAGAGTATTTTAACTTACACAACTTTTTTTTGGGAGAGGTCACTTAGGAGGACAAAATCGAAGGCACATCATCCAGCTTTTGTAAAGGGTATCTGTGACCTTGCAAAAGCATACATAAAAGCTCCCTAAATTCAAAGGAAAAGTCAAATGATACACAGTTGTTTTGCTTGGTTTTCTGTCACTCAACATACATATTATGACCATGATCTTAGAACAGGCCATTATGTTGTGCAAAGATAGCTTTTCTTTGTGTACTCTTGTAACTGTCACCTAATGCATATTGTTACTGTATATGTAAGATGTGGTGGAAAAAATATTTGTCCTGCTGTTAAAATTTGGTATCTGCTTTATCCAGTAGTAAACTGTCAAGCCTTCTGCATTAAATTTTGCACAGCACTTGAGAGCAAATTCTCCCTTCTCTATAAAGCCACAATTCTTCCCCTTATTCCACCATTTACTAGGACCTTTTCCTTTGCATGCAGTAAGATAACAGTGCCCTAAAGTAGCTCACAGGTAGCTTGATGACACCTATGCTCCTGTTGAACAAAGTGAGCATGTCAATCTTAGGATCCTAGATCTGATGTGCTCCATTATCATTACAAGCTGAAATAAGCAGCTATCGTTCTTTCCGAAATGTGATTTAGGAAAAAGCCTGCTCTTCCCTTCTTTGCACGTTTTTCTTACTAGCAATGCCAGAAAGCCACAAGCAATGTAAAACTTTTCCAAAGGCAGAGAACTCTAAATGGTTACAGGAAACAATATTCAGAATATTTATTAGTTCATATGTCTGCACTGTTAAAAACTGAGGCATGGCAGAAGTTAAAATCACCTGAACTGCTTTTAAGTATTGTATTTCCTCATGATGACACCTCAGAGGAAACAGATACGTGCAGATCCTTCTGTCTAGCCTGATGTAACAAACTGATCAGGCAGCTCATTTTCCCAAGTTAACTGATCTGACAGAAATGCTTTTATTTACTTCTCCAAAAGCAGGCTGTGCTTTTGTATCGTGTTTTCTAGGTAGTGTCTATATATGCGTGGATGGAAAAAGCCCAGGAAGAACTTTTACATACACTCAATGCATGAGTTAAAAGGGTTAAAACCAGAAGAAGGAACAGTTTTGCTCAAAATGACCTTGGGAATTGCCAGTGTGGAAAAACTCCCATTTCCTATGTCTACTGCTGCTCATTCTTTGAGAAACAGAAATCACATGGAGAGAGAAGACACTAACAGACATGCGCAAACTCTGTTGTTATACAGGGGAAAGCAGTGAGGCCCCCACTGTCCACTAGGAAGCTGAGCCTGATTGGAGCCTGTGTCCTTGCGTGTCTCTGCCGCCCGGCCTTGTTAGCAAGGTAATGAAATAAGTCTACTCTCTGCTTTTTGTCTGTGGTTTGTTGTCCTTCAGTATTTGTAAGTGTTGATTCACACACTCGACTTTTCTGAATTGGTGGTTTTATTTCCTGGGGTTTGGATTTCTTTCTTACCGCTTCTTTCTTTCATTTCTGTGTCATAGAAGACAAGAGGTCACAGGCCACTGCACCTGAACCTACCAAGGCTGTTCCTGACACAACTGCATGCAATGGTTGACCTATGTGGCAAACTGGGATAAGCTCACCAAGAGAAACACATCACTATAAAAAAAACCCTAATTCCCAAGTTTCAAAAGGTAACTGCATGACCTTATTTGTCTGACAGTCTTACAGGGAGCTGTAAGTAATGCAGAGGCTAATGTATTCAGAATGTCAGACATGATTACCAGCTCTTTATCCACAGAAACAGAATTAAAGCAAGTAAACAAGAGTTGTTATGCAATACGGAAAGGCTACTGCTATTTTACTTGGACTGTGGAGATGTTTTCTTTCCAATCCATGAGCTGTCAAGTTGTTCGTGGTTTTTAAACAATACTGCTCTACATGTTTTCCTTTATGGTTCTTGGAAGTATTCATGCATTCAGAAAACTTGTGACCCTTAACAGCAAAGGATATAAATCCTCTTATTCCTCTCTTTTGGAAGAACTCCAAACCTCATCTCCCTCTGCTATTCTTCTCTGTTTTCTACATACTGCCTTTTAAAGGGCAGATTTTTAAGAAGACAATAGAAGAGTACTTGGTATTACAAACACATGGATTCACTTTTACTCTATTGCAGCAACTGCTCCACCAAGTGGTCTTGGCTGCACATCCTACATCTGCTTAGGATTGGACAATTTATTGGTAGCAGTTAGCTTTAGTCTTTCCTATTTTTGTCCAGACTCATCCTTCTGCACAGCAAACTCCAAGTGGCAGAAATACAGGTAATGGTACTCTATCCTCTTCCAAAGGTCTGCCTGCCAGGTAACTGTCCTCTGCTAGGGGGAAACCAGCTCACAAAAATTCAGAACTGCCAAAGAGGGACCAAATACACACTTGCAGCTGTGCAGTTTATTTAATTTATGTAATTTAAGCTCTTCTGGCAAAGAAAGCAATTAGCAAGGATATGTTGCTTAACACAGCAGAAACAGTATACATACTAACAAAATGTTCTATTATGCCTTTATGACCATAGAAGGTGGCAACCCAATAAAATATCCTTAGGTGTTCCTTCAACTTATAATTGCAAGGAAAAAAAAAAACCACTGTGTACTTCAATTTCCAAGGCAAGCGCAGAGATTTGTCTTCATGGGAAGACAAACACCATGTAAAATGTGTTTTGGTATCTCATGCCTGATAAAAAAAATTAAGGCTAATGCAGGCTGATATTTACCCTGCTTAATCCAGATTCTATTCCATCTGCTATTTTCTACTGGAAGATAAGATTTAGCACCACCTCCCATTAACAGTGAAACACTGGATGCAAATTTCTAACTTATATGTCCAAGTTACAGAGGATGACTCTACGCTCAATGCAGTACATGAATTTAAAAAGAAATTACTCAGATTTTACTTTATCTTTGGCAATTTCCATCTAGAAGGTCAGAGATCTAAGTAATGACAGTTGGGTAATCAAGCAAATGAGCAGTCTGGGTCTGAAGATCTGAGAGTATGGGAAAAAAAATTTAAAAAAGGGAGTTTGTTTCTCTAAGACACCAGGCATAAGAACACAACCACTATATGGTTAAATTTATTGAAATTATTTCTAAGTACACATATCAATTCACACTACTCATAACTACTATCCTCATTATCTTGATATACATCAAACAGAGGGTATTTCCATTTGCTTAAGCAATACACTGAAACAGTTGAGTGAGCACAGAATATAAAATCAGAATGTAAAATAAGGCAAGCATGAAAAAAGCATTAGGCTTAGTAATCTTTCACTAGAAAAACAGATTTTGCTGTCAAGTTTCAGAGGAAAACTTTTAACAAACATATTGCAAAAGAGAAAAACAAAATTAACTATGGTAAACAAATTTCTTCCTTCAAGGCACTGTTAACTTTTAATGTCAATCTGAAAATAATTCAGCAAGTCAGTTGATAGAAATATTACTAAAAATAATAAAAAACCACCAAAATCTCTTCGGTTAAATACAAAGCTGAATGAAAGAAACAAAGATGATGAAGTTTCTGTAAGGAAGTAATTTTGGTTATGACAAAACAAACATTATATAACTACAAAAATGAACTCAATTGCCAACAGTAACTTTGACAAGACTTTCAGTTAGAAGTTGTAAAGTTTGGAACTTGGTTTATTTTTTCACAAAGAATTATCTATGCAAATTCTAGCATAAAGAAGTAACAAGACTAAAACTGTTAAACTAGCAGAGAAGTACTTTCTAAGCATGTAACTTCTAGCTCTCTTATGAGACATCTCATTTGGCTTTGTGCTTTTGTCTGTCCAAGTGTTCAGCAATGGCAGATTGTTTTTAGCTGCTGTACAGAACTTCCTACACACTCTGAGTGGTACAACTGAAAACATGTTTTCTCCTACAGATTTGCATTCAGTCTTCCCTGTACATGTCTAATTGCAAGGCATCTCAGCTTCTGCTGTCTGTCCCTCCGGACCCTTATAGAATACCAATATGCAGCTCCTTCCCATGTCCCTACACTGGCTGCTTCCTCACTATCTGCATCTTCTTATTTTGGGGGAGCTTCCAGCTAAAACCGAATCATCACACAGCTTACTGCGGTTAGACAACACATGCTGGGTAGCTCAACACTTAGGGGACCACAAAAACCTCCCCTACACTTAAGGTACCAATCAGTTTCTTTTCAATTTTCATTGCTCAGCAGTCACCATTCAAAAGTTCTGAGTCATAATTTAAAGGCAGAATGTAAACCTCACTTTCTCCAGCTGAAAAAGAGTTAGAGGCACTTGGATGCTGATTCTAGTAGCAACATCAGTACTGAAGAGGCTTTCCTCTCTTCCACAGGATTGTGTAGAAGGACCCACAGCTAATCAAGTTTATTGAATGACTGCAGGGTAATGCATACTCCATACTAAAGAAATTTTAGTACAGTTCTATTTGAACCCTCAGTTCGGAAGCTCTTCTAATATTTGTCCATCTTCACTAGGAATTTGGTCTCACAGCTGCTTGTGTCTACTTTGGACCTAAGGGCAGGAAGAATTTGCAGTGAAGCAGCTTGAAGTATTAGGAAACAGCCCTACAGGATTTTCTTGCAATTTCAACCTTTTCCTCTAAGAAACTGGTAAGGCTTTCGCTGGTCTAAAACCCAGTAAAATATCCCCTCTTGCAAGGAAACTTTTAATCCTGGAAGACGAGATTTGCCAACAGTTGTAGTTAGAGACTCAGTCTACCCATGTAAGTCAGTTATTACAGATTAATGTTTTGTTATTAAAAGTAATTTTGTGGATCCTTACACTTAGCTCCAACTGCTGTTTGAAGGAAATTTCAGAATTGTTTTGGATCTTATTTGGTATCTCCTGGCTTGAATGAAGTAAAAAAAAAACCAACAAAACCACAATCACTGCCTAGAGTTTTGGGGTTTTTTTTAAAGTTATGAAGTTTTTGTTCCATTCAATGCTAAGATCATAAAGCAACTGCAATGGGAATGTTTTGAACATACACAAAACATCTCAAAAGATAAATTTCAAAACCTCCAGAGCTCCTTGTGGTACTTGAACCAAGAAAAGAAAGGTTTATGCCTTTTAAGTTGACCATTAATTATGCCAATTACTTAATATGTACCATTTAATATTGTTATTCCCCTCTGTAGGGCAGCCCAAAAGGGTTTGAACCTCAGAGAACATGCACAGAATAAAGCCACTTACAATGATGAAAAACTCACCAACACAAAAATAAACACCAAACCCCTCGACAAAGCAAGCAGAACATGCTAGAGGCAGGTCAAGGCAAAGCTACAATTTCAGCAGCCATTCTAACCAAGCTAATAGAGTTCTGACAGATCTAAGATGTGTTGCTTCTAAAATCCATGCTTAATTCAGGTTCTCCCTGCTAATGCCACAAAACTATCTATTTGTATAACTTGCCTATGCTAGCCAAAATTTTATAGCCCCACTGCGTGACCAGGAAGGAGTGCTAAGTGAAGGCAGAAAGATGTTACCATTTCTGATTAAGTGGTGGGCTTTTTTCCAGACAGTATCTAACCTTACTGCCATTGCAAAATACGTTAATGCTGCTTTATTCAGAATATAATTCTTAGATGTCTAAGTACAACTACCTTTTTTTTTTACTATTTAACTGCCTAACAGAAACAAACTACTAAAAACGTGCCAAACAATATACAGAAGTAAAGCTTTTAAAACTGCCAACATTTACTTGCTACAATAAAAACACTGTTACATCAATGAGAAATTAATATAAAAAACTGTAGATGCATGCTGGTTTTAATAGTGCATAGAAACTCCAAGGCAAAATACAATAAACACAGTATCTAAGCAAAGGGAATCTTTACCAGTATTCACTCCTTAGTCAGTCACCTAATGCTTACATACTTCTCATTTTGTCTTATTTGGACCTTAACTTGTAATTCTTCAAACTGGAAAATGAATTATGAAAAGCAAAAAAGCACACATCAGACTGGATTTTGTCTCTCATCTCCAACAAAACAGCCCATGCCAGGATTTCTGATATTTTTCAAACCCAGTAAGGAACAGTAAAATAGAAAAAATAAAGAAAGGGAATTAAATCTATTTTATCTGTTGGTGTTTTCTACATTCCTTTATGTTCAAAGAAAAATGACCAGCATGAAGTTCTGTTTAGATGGTTTTTTTTCCTTTCACTTTCTTATAGAGTCTGCAAACACTGCCTTTTTCCTTACATTTTTATGAAAAGACATTTTTCTGAAGTTTTTACTTCTTCCACTCAAAATTGAAGTTTTAACTATTTCAAACACAGGCAAGGGATGCAACCAACTGTTTTCTTATTAGCTGAACATTTTTCAATTGCTGAATGCATAATGTAACTAAGTGGTATTATGGCAACTCACTCTTCTAAAGCAGTACCTTAAGTCAGTAACAGCAGTGTCACAATTTTTGTGTAAGAGAAGTAGTGTTATTCATGTTGCTTTATCCTATTATCCTGAAAAATTTTGCTGTTCAAGACCCATTCGGTACTTTGCAAGGAGTTTTAAGAAACAACAGTTTGCTGAAAGAAGTAGAAGTACCAACCAGACAGTATGTATCATCAGAAGCATATATAGGTATATTCCCAAAAATTCAGCATTCTATATAAATTATAATAACCAAACTGGTTTTGCCAGCCCCAGAGAGTGCAGTTATTTGTTCAAGCATAAGGAATTATTGCAGTTTTAGTCTGAGAAGGTACTGTATCCCCATTACTTCTTTCATCTACTCTGAAATATCTGAGCTGTACAGTATTTAAGTGTTTAGCCTAGTAAGGACTACAATACAGAACACTCAGAATGAAGACATTTTACTATTCAGAGTAAATTGCAAATCTTACTGTTTCATTTAAGTCCTGATAAAGATTCCCCTTTCACTGGTGCTTTGGTAAAAACAGCTGTATTGCATGTTTTACTTGCTTCATCAGCTAGTAAAAGGCATTTTCTTTGGTGAAAATACTTTTTTGATCTTACATGTCCAGTTTCGTAACACTCAGATAATATGCCCACTCTATATTAACCATTTATTCAGTGAATACAACACTAGTTCCAGTTTAGGAGATAAAAATCAAACAGACCAATCATAAACCAATGGTAAGGCTAATCAGGTAAGAAATACCTACTACTAGTAAAATGACAAACAATCTTACAGATAAAGGTCAAAATGCAGTATATCATATTGTCATATGTATGAAATGAGTAGTTTCAGAGCTATTTTAAAAGCATCTTATTTCTCAAATGTAGAGGACTACTTCAAAACATAGTGAATGTTTAAAATGCATAGCTGCATACATCTTCTGTAGCTTTGTGATGATTTCCACTTCTGTTGGCTTAAATCTCCTGCAATAAAAAAGAATAAACACATTTCATTATAATATGAATTCTGTTACTTTGTTGCTTAGTATTTTCCTGTATTTGTTTGAAAATAAACTTCATTCTAATCAATACATCATTTTTTTTGAATGGTCCAATTTGCAAATCAAATAATAGAATTATTTAGGTTAGAAAAGACCTCCTAACACCAAGTCCAACCATTAACTCAGCACCACCACATTCAGCAGTAAACCATAACCCTAAGTGCCACATCCGCACACCTTCTGAGCATGCCCAAGGTTGATGATTCCATCACTTCCCTGGGCAGCCTGTTCCCATACATGACCACCCAATCAGTGAAGAAAGTTTTTCTAATATCCAATCTAAACCTCTCCTGATACAACTTGAGGCCATTTCCTCCTGTTTCATCACTTGTTACTTAGAAGAAGAGACTGATCCCCACCTTGCTAAAACCTGTTTTCAGGGAGTTACAGTGAGCAACTGGCATTTATCATGTTAAGACATTAAAACTTTTGACACTGTATATGAAGACAAAGCAGGTGATTCTCAGAGAAGAATCCTTGTTTATTGACTGAGTGCTATGAGTTAAAAGAATGTTATAAGAATGGAACCTCAGATCCAACACAACATAAACCCTTGTGTGCTGGTTTTGACTGGAATAAAGTTATTTTTTCACAGCAGCTGGTACAAGGCTAGGTTTGGATTTGTGTTGGAAGCAGTGTTGATAGCACAGGAATGTTTTAGGTATTGCTCATCAGTGCTTACACAGTCACAAGGCCCTGTCCTCTCCTCACCAACAAGGAGGCTGGGGGAATACACGGAGTTTGGAGGTGACACAGCCAGAGCACCTGCCCCCAAGCTGATCACAGGGATACTCCATCCCATAGGGCATCATGGTCAGCATGTAAAGCTGGGGGAAGAAGGAGAAATGGGGAGGGGACACACATTCAGAGTCACTGCATTTGTTTTTCCAATTAATCCAAGCAGCTGTTACACGTGTTTGAGCATGATGAAGCCCTTCTTTCCTGGAGACAGCTGAACACCTGCCTGCCCATGAGAAAGTGAATGAATCCTTTCTTTTGCTTCTGTGTTCAGCTTTTGCTTTGTTCTGTTAAGCTGTCTGTATCTCAGCCCCTGAGCTCACCCATTTTTACTCATCTGATTCTCTTCCCCATCCCACCAGAGAGAGCTGGATGCATGGTGCTGAGTTGCCAGCTGGTTAGGTTTCTCTTAGGTTAAACCTAAGAGAAACAGAGACAATATAATCTTGGAAAGTATTCGTTCTGGATCATCTTCTGAGTTGTTACTCTCTTTATGTGAACTCTACCTGACACATCTCCTTATGTTCTTTAAAAGAAAGGGTATGGCAACAGTCTTTACTCGCATAGACGGCTTGTGGTGAGGATGAACCAGCAACAACATGAATGCAAAGTCATTCACACCTCTCATCTACAGACCAGAGGCCGAGGTGCCAGATGCAGAAGAGAAACAAGTGTGTGTAGGATTGGTCCTCAACTGACAGACCATCATCTGACAAGCATTTCTAGATGGTGTAAGTAGAAACAGCCTATAATCAGACTGTAAAGAGGGTAGAGAATCAGGAAGTTCATTATATAGCTTTCATGGGGCTACACACCCTCTGCTTCCTTATTGTACAACTAGTCCTTTCAATCACCATCTATTAAGCCCAGTCTTCTTTCCCAGACTCCTCTAACCCTTGCTTCATCTCTCCAGTACATTCCCCACTTGACATTATGGAGGATCCTTCCTCCATAAACTCACTTGACACCCAAATATAGCAGAGAGAGTGGGAATTTGAACACAGCAGCACTTGTCATGCATCTCAGCACCCACCCTGGCATTCACTGGATTCTTACACAATCAGGAGTCAAGCAGTTTAATCTAGGTCTCATTTTAAAGACTCCATGGGTTAACAGAACTAGTAAATCACAATGACAATAGAATTGAATTAAAATTATTTGGACTTGATTTTGTGTTTGACTGTGTCTTACTTTACCAAAACAATTACTTAATTACTATGTCGCTCCCCCATAAAAAAAAAAAAAAAGATTGGGATGGCACAGTGGACTTCTTTGTCCCAGTATTAGGCTGCTCAAGAGAAAGTAAACTCTGGTCTCTCATCTCTTAATTTACCTTTTAAGGAACCAGATTAACTTCTTCTCTACTGAGAACTACTTTTGTTCCCCAGCAATGTCGTCTTCTGATTTACTGTAAGAAAAAAAAGTTACATTCCACTACTCAAATTGTAAGTGTAAGATAGCACAATTATTTCCAGTCTCCTTCTGGAATAACTGCAACTAGCTATTATGCTACGGATCACAATAAAGACTTGAATTGAAAGTTCCCTTGCTAAAAAAAAGTTTGTGATTCACTAAGCTCCCACCTAAATACACAGCTAGACGTGACCTTTATTCATAGCCTCATCAACCAAATACAGCTGTATTAGTCATCCTTTGATATAAGAGACCAGACGTGTTCCTTTGGAGCCACTCTCCGGTACACAAATCCATCTTCTAAACAGCCAATAGTTGAAATAACTTTCATTTCTTGAACTGGGGAAGTACATAGTTAAATAAATTTTCCTCATATGTGTTTATCTAAGAATTCCACAATAAAGATTAAGAAGCTGTAAAGAACCACATCCCACAAGCATAAAAACATAGTTTTAGTGCACTATTCTGTGTTACCATCCTGGTATTTTCAGCATGTTTATGAGAAGCAGGGCTGTGCAATAAAGACAATTATTGAATTTTCAACCCAAGACATATCCCCGAACAGCCAGCAGTATAATAGCATACTATATTCCCAAGACATACTCCCACTTCATGCTATAATTGAATTAGAGCTTTAAAGTCTGTTCAGGTAAGTGGAAAAGCACTGAAGTATATTTTCCGCTGGCAGTGAAAAAAGGAATGAGAAAGTGAATAAAACACAGGGAAATAAAGAAGGTCACTGCAGCAAAAAAAAAAAATCAAAATTTTTTTTAAAAAAAAAATCAAAAAGCAAATCAGAAGAAAAAGGGAGACAAACACAGGAGAAGAGATCAAGGGGACAAAAACTAGAGTAGACTGGTCACATCTAAAATGAGGAACTGCTAGGCAACTTTCCTCTTGTTTTAGGAGGTAAACAGGCTAGATAAGGGAATTATGCTTCAGAGGACAGAGAGAGAAGTATAGCATATTTTAGCAAACAAGTCTAAAGAAATACATGATCCTAAGGACAGGGGAGCCAGCATGGGAGCATAGACCCTCAAACAGAATAGCAACAGAAGTGCCTACACTACACCTGCTCCTTTGGCTCCAGCAGTGCAGCCCAGGAAGCCCAAGCTACCAGCACAGTGTGAAACCTCCTGAGAGGCTGGAGTTACCCCCAAAACAGCCAACAATGCCAGCTCTAAACACCCCAGCAACTACAGGCTTAGCTGCAAGAGTTAGGGCTTTGACCACATGCAAGAAATGTATTTTACTATGGACAAACATACTTTGAAAAAAAAAAAATCAGAGCCACTTGTTACACTTTCACCTGGAAGTTATTTCCTTGCAGTTACACTCTTCTAGAATGAGCTTATAATGAGGACACATGGTGCTCTCACAAAAAAAAAAACAAAACGCCACAAACAAAAAAAAAATCCTCAAAAAACCCCAAAGCCAACACAAACCAAACAAACAAAAAACCAGACACACACAAAAAAATCTTAATCTCAAAATCACATGCCAGGTAGAAAATAGTGTTCTGCTCACTTTGGAATTAGGAAGTCTTAAGGAAAAGAAAAAACCATTCTTTCATGTTCACCATCATCTCCCTTTCCAATGGGATCAACAACAAGGTATAATTTTGTACAATTACATGTAAGAACAAATAGTGAACTACAGTATAGAAATTTTTTGCTTACAGTTGCTCAATTTGGTCAAATTCTCTTTCACCTTCTGTAGAACAAAAGAAGTATTATGTATAAGTATCCATTTAATAAACAATAGATAATTTCTTGTTTAGTACATTTACTCATTGTTTAATCAGAACAAAATGTTATTTTTTTCATTTTATTAGTTTCCCTTAATTTGTATTTCAAATTACCTTGTTTATCTATTCAAGGGAATTACCTCCAGATTGCTGAAAAAGTTTAATAAAACTTTATCAAAATAATCTGTTTTTAATAAAAATTGTACTATATGTAGGTTTATACATTTCTGTATTTTAAAATATAGATAACATGCATTTATGTATGTATTAGACACATGCATTTTTCCTTCTCACTAAATTTGGTTAAAGAAGTTTCTTCCATCAAGGCTACCAAGAAGTGCTTCCATTCCTAAGCATTCCCCCAAAAATTATAGTCTCTAACTACCCTTTTGTATTATAAGGGAAAAAAACCCAACAGCACTATATCAAACCTGTTATGGGTAGGTATTGCTTAGTGAAAGCTCTTTGCATTGCAGTGTTTTAGAAAAAATAATTTTATCAGAAATACAGATGTGAAAATGACATCTTCATATATGATGCGCTATGGATCATACCTTTCTTCCTTTGGCTGTAATTTCAACAGAAAGCTAGAAATTAACTAAAAAAATCCAAACCGACCAACCAATCAAAAAGCCCCCAACCAAAACTTACCTTCTCCTTTCCTTTTCGAATACACCTCGTAGAGGGCAATAGTAGTTACAAGAATAACAACTTCAGCCACAACTGCTATAAAAGGTTTGAGAGGTGCCATGATGGACAGAACTTTAAGTTCAAACCTCCTTTTACTCTTCCCTAATCTAAAAGCAGCTTCACACCAATATACACCACTATCTTCCTTGGTGAGCTTGAGTATCTCCAGACGGTCTACATTGGCAGATTGTTTCTTAATTCGAAACTTGTTTGTATCAGAAGATGGATTAATGGCAACCTGAAAAAAACACATTGCAAGTCTTATTAATGTAATGAGAAGGTGTTTAATCAAAGAGTATCATCAACATACAGCTCCGTATAGATAAGAACCAGGAGTTAGGAACAAACGGCATTCCTGAAGCATGATTAGCCCACCTTAAAGGGAAAGATTTATTTTAGCTGGACACCCTGGTTCCCTCTAGACTCACTGGAGGAAAATACAAACTTTTAGTGGGCAAATTGTCTGACCTGTTTTAGTTTATTTAAGACCAGATAAAAGGTACTTTTGGCTCTCTTGACTGTCCAATGACAAGATCTAAGGCAGAGAGGTTTCACCATAGCACAAAACATGCACTTTCAAGAGGTGGAAGAGGGAACTCTGCTTCACTGGGTAATATGCTGATACTCTTACAAGTCACTGCTAATCCCCAGCAGTATAAAGGAGACAGATCTATTTACCTCTCTCATCAGTTGACAGTGCTGCCCTCAGAAGCGGGCTAAACCAAAGTGTTTTAAGAAGCTGTGCTTGCTAGATAGGTCATAAGGCTAGGAAACAGAATTAGTTGCACCTGGAGGAAGTAAAGGGTCATACAACATTTTATAGGTGAAAGCACATCCCACTGTAAGATTATTTTTGTATCCAGTGGCAAGATTTGAATAGTATAACCAGTATAAATACAGTAAAAACAAGTCTCTCAAGTCTCACCTGATTTGTTTATGTGGGAGTATGGCAGGGCCTTTTTGAAAAAGAAACATCATAAAAACCAGAACAACACCTACATCCCTGTAACAATGAATACTTGTAAATATTACAGATTTGTTTTCCATTTCCATACAGAGATTTCCAATAAAGTTAATGGAAATGCAATTTGTAGAGCTTGCAGTAAAGAGTCATTACACTTCACAAAGTATCTGTACCTATTTTTTGTCACACTATTTTGCTTGGCCAACAGATGGAAACCTTACCAGCTCAGTTCCATTGGTCATATACCAGTTCCAAGCCATGGGAGCATACTCAGTTTTACAAACCATTACAGCTAGATCTCCTTCATAAGTGATTACAGGTTTTTCTTTTCCTTCAATCTGTGGTACTAAGGACAAGGAAAAAAATTCATTGAATGAGAGATACAGGTGTTGATTAGTGTAACAAAAGAATATATTTAGGTATTCATTTATAGTACTCCATTCACTTTTTCCACTTAAAACCCCCATGATTCTATCATTCATGACATGTTGTAAATGAGGAGTCATTTCAGGCTGGTATTTCAGATATCTAATCTGTGCAGAAGACTAGAGAAATCTTGTTTTCAGTTGCTGTGTGATCTTGAAAGTTGCCAGTTAATACCAAACGTCAAGTGAAAAAAATCAGACTGATTTCTCCCTTGCCCATTTCATCTTTCCTTTCCTTGGCAGCTGCAAGCTACATGCTTCAATTCTAGTACACTAGAAACAAACATGATTTTTCTGCAATTTCACTTAATCTACAGAAACTGTTAGAAGCCTATTCCAGCCATGATGTGACTACATAACGGTATCTGACAAGTTGTATGTACAGAGAACTCTTCTGTAACTAAGAAAAAACTGCAGATTGATAAGAGATTTGTAGTTAGAAACATCTTCTGAGCAGAAGCAATGACTTTTGGGTGCATGCCAATAAAAAGGACTTTTGGTCCAATCTCGCTGAGGACAGAACACAGCCAACAAGAAACAAGACATCAGTTTAACTTTAGAGCTACTTGCCCTAGCCATTGTAACTGCAGGTGCCCCACAAGCTTCCAAAAGCATGTGCCCAGAAAGGCTATTGAATGTATTGAGACTATCCCACAGATATTGTTAGAGCTTAGCAAACGCATTATACTGAAGCATGTATTTCCCCTTCCCCCTCCTTTCCCTCTTTATTAGGATGTTTACCAGTACGTTTTCCTACGATCCATTCACTTTAAATTTACTTCCAAGTTTCATTGCTCTACTTTGCAAGTACAGATCCAGTACGTACTTCAGATTTTACTGATCATACTAGACTAAACAGGCCAAGTATTTGCTTTCAGCAATTAGGATGAACAATTTGATACAAGCTAAGATTGTTCTTGTCCTCTCCCCTTCTTGACTGGCTGAGCACAAATTACTTTTTCCCCAAAAATATCCACTTCTCATGTTTATTCAAACTTAAGTTTCCTGTCCAGAAATATATATGAAACCAATTTGTTAATAAGAGCACAGTTTTGTTCTCACTCAGATTTTGCTGCACTATACATCAAGACTCTTTACTAGTGAAGTTCTCTGACTCCATGTCTATGTTTTAATCACTAAACACTATCCTTTTGAAGAGTACTGGCAGAGTATCTTCACTGATGCCATAAAAGGGATGACCTCAATAATTATTGCGGCAATCTCCCTTGCAATTTAGAGAAGAGGCAATACAATCAGATTGGGATAAAAAACCCAGTATACCCAGCACAACAAACTTATGTGGCATAAGTGAGATTTAGCCACACCGATTAGTGGCAAAGCTTAGCTATAGGCATGCCAGCAGTACATGTGACCACATTAGCCATGATTAAGGATAAGAATATCCATTACAAGTTCTGGGATCCGGATCTGTAACAAATGTTAATCCTTGAATGCATGCAGGAATTGTCACAGGTATTCCTGCAAGTAGATCACATCGAATTTGGTGACAAAATACTTCTGCTGCACAAAGCCAACTTTTGAAGAGACAAACAGACAGGTGTCAGCACCAGCATGTACACCAGTCAGATGTCCACACTGCTTTAAAAATCAGAGCAATTTCATGGTGCACATACCTCAACAGCTGCTTAAGGATTCTTGAACAAAGGGTTCAGCTGAACAAAGGACTCCTGAACAAATGGAAATGAATCTATTCTACCTTTTTAGAAGCTAGCAGTACTTCACATCATTTTATAATACACACGAACATCCTCTGTTTATGTTCTGTGTTTATTAACTTGAACTTCCTGTAAGTATTTCATAGTTTTCTGCAAACCTGAGTAGAAACAAAACTCAAAATCTGCAGGGTTATGCCAGGCCAGGAACCAGGGGGCAAGGAGAGGAGAGGTAACACATCCAATAATCCCAAACTGCCTAGTGGAAAAGCTATTGCAGCTAGTTACAGCAGTGATGACTTTACCCACTGAACCTATACCAACTCATTACTCATCTTTCAGTTTGAGAATCGTTCTCCCTGCATTATTGACTGGAAGATTCAAGGACTTCTCTTTCCCATTTCCTTCACTCTTGCATTAATCTTAAAAAGCATCAAGCCAGTACTTTTTATGGCACCAGAAGTGGCAGCATTCAACCATCATGAAGCAATTCTCCCATCTTCTTATAATAAATCAATGAGTCCTATGCACTGTTCTGGAAAAGATGACTTTCCTATTGAGTCATTGCTGCCCTTACGGTAATATTATTGTGTACTTACAAAAAAAATAAGGTTTCCTTGGACTTTTTTCCATCTACAGTTAGCTATTCAACTAAACCTTACCCACATGCTGACAAGAAAAATACGTAATTATTTTTTAGAGATTAAAAGGCCTGAATAAACTACAGCTTTGTATTTATTCAGTACTGCAAGCTAGTCTCTCCTGGCTGAAGGTCTGAAAGCAGGTATCAACATTTGATACTTGAACTCACGCAAGTTTCCTCAAGTCCTATTACCGGATATCGCACTGAACAAAGGCAGCTTGCAGCTGCTGAATTAGGAAGCCCCACTGCTTAGTTTAACTGAGGTTAGGGTAATGATTTGAAGAGGTAAGAGTTTCCCAGAGACTGTATTCAGGGAGAATCTCTCATGCATCAGCCTTCACACATGAAATGCCTGCCTTGCTCTTGCAAAATTTGGATGTGGGAATGAAGAAGGGAGTAACTCCCATTAGAGTTACTGATCAGCAGCTTGTATTAGTTTCATTTCCACACATCTTCTATGGGCACCTGGATTTCAGCTACTACTTTCCAGAGTAACATTACTGGAGAAGAGAACACAAAACAGAAGAAAGGGCACTCATACTGCCCAATGAAGCAAACTAATTGTTCATCTAAGCACTATTCTTACAGTGCTACAGAATAAAAGATGCACTGAAGCAATAATGTAGTGTTTCAGAAATACAAATGAAATTTTTAAAATCCTGCCTCCATTTTACCAATCATTACTTCACTTTTAACACCAAACCTCAGACCAAACTTTCAAATTATTGGCTCTACTTTTTGAAGAAATTTATCTGTGACACCACCCTTTATTCTCATGCCCCAGGAAAGTGAGGAATATTGACTTTTGCTGTAGAGACGGAGAGGGAAGGGGAAATCAGTTAGTCAATAAGGGTAAAAAAAGTAGACTTGTATGCTCTTTTGCTTATTAGAATTTTTTTAAAAAAGGCTTTTAGTTTTTGGTTCAAAATTCCTCCATCCATGCTACAAAAACTACTTTGACATGCAGTTATTCTCACTTAGCCTGACCATATTAGCCACTACTTATCAAATTAGGTTGCAATTTCCATACTATCCAAAAAGGAATACTAATACAGCTTTGCAGTGGTCAGCTGAAACAAAAACTTAAAATAAATACAAATTAATTAAATTACCTTGCAAATGAAATGTAGCACTGACTTCTACTTCACCTTTCAGAATACAGCTGTAACTTCCCAGCTGACTGTTATCTGAGATTGTCAATCTTAAAAAAAAACCCCATCAATTTGGTTATTCATGCATATTTTCTTTTTGTACTACGAGTGCTAATTAGCATTCTAAAGAAAACAGTAAAGACTAGTAATGGAGCAGAGAACATAACATCACTAGGATTCAGGTTTAGTGCAATGCAGAAATGGCATAACATTTTTAAGGAAACAGAAGAGCACAAGCACACCTTGGAACATAAACACAATTTTTATCATTCTTGCTGACAGAAGGCCACCTTTAAGCAGCACTATCTACAGGTTACTGAATTAAACATGGGTTCACCATGTGAACTATGAAGCATATCCTATGTAGGGCTTTAGGAAGAACAAACCATTGAAGCAATAATCTCTTCAACACAAAAAATAGTTTTAAAGAGCATCCATCTAATGAAGTCCAGCATGTTCTCCACTGGAAAACTATACATTTTACTGGCACTTTGAAAAAGATTTACATGGGTGTGTATATGGAGTATCAGAAAAGTGACAGTTATATTCTCATCATATCTTCTAAAATAGAAATATTATGTAAGTATTACTGCTGTTAAAGCTATACAGAAACCAACTAGAGACTAATCAGTTAAAATGTGTAAATGGCCTAATTCTAAAGAACAACAATAAATTGTACCAACTGCAGAAAGGCTTCTACAACATTTTTTGAGTTTCTGGAGAGGTTTGAAAGACTTAAGAAAACCTTCAAAATATCTTTACTGTAAATCTCACTTCTAGCTTTTGTTAACTAGGAAAGAAATAAAATGACCATTGATGCCTCCCAGACTTCTGCAAAACATAAATGAGGTGAAAAAGATCATGTGGAAAATAAGAGAGTGGAAAGAGAAATTGCTGTAATATTTTAATCTCAGACTCATTATTATTTCACTTACTGAACAGAATTATTGGACTTCAAGGAATTGTTTCCTTATTCTATGTTCTTTTTAAAAAAAAAAAACTTGGTTTTTCGAGCACTAGAGCAAAAACAGGAGCTCCTCCTCCAGGCTTGAGGTAACTGCAACCTTTCTCCTTTCCTGAAGCTTCAGTATTGTTGATTAATCTTTGCATTTGGCCCTTTTCCAATATACACATTACTAGTATTGGGCAGTGTATATAACATGATAGATAACTCATAGTCTGAAAACCACAGTGTAAAGAATGCTACTTACTGGATGGTCCAGCTGTTCTGAGTTTTACTGGTGTGACTGATTGTTTCGCTTCCCCTTTTCCAAGTCACCTGAGGATTTTTCAAATGGGAATTCTCATCTAATTTGCATGTAAGTTCAACTTTAGTTGGACTGCCCACAGAGACATTTTTTTGCAGTGCAGTACCAGACACACCTATAATAAGTTTAAAAACATTTAATGAAAAAATATATTTCCTCATTCTGGGAAAAAAAACCTTCCAAGACTGTGTTTACATATACAGGATTACAGGTGGTTACAGGGGCTATTTACACTCTCCAGGGCAAAATAACCCCTGCGGAATCAGAGTTTCAGAGTAATTTTCTTAGGTCATAACTGAGTTAAAATATATATCCTTTACAAAAATAACACACTCCACACTCCAAAAATAACACACTTTTGTAGGTAAACTTCCTAGAGGGCTCTAATAGATAGCATAAAGAAGTATAGATACTCACTTCACTGAAAGCAAGGTAGACTTAAGAGACAGATTTAAGTTTTTACATTATTTAATCCAAATGAAAAATACTAAGTACTTAATATGTAGATACCAAGTTATATTATTAATGTCAAGAAGAGTTAAGACATAAATATCTATAACCATCTGGATTTTAGCCAGCTGCAGATTTTTATGATACTGTGAGACCATAGGTATATCCTACTGCTAGGGAAGCTGCTGGTAAAATGCACAACCTTAACATTGCTGGATCAGGCCTTTCACGCTGCAGTTACTCAAGTTGACATCAAATCATCTTCAAACCCGTTTAGGGCTGACTTTGCCTTCCTGGCAAGTCAGAAGAATTACAATGGGATTCCAATACAGTAGAAAAAACTGTCAGTTTTTTGCTTTTCATGTGCATAAAATAAGCATATCCAAAAAAGTAGATATCAACAGTAAGTATCTTCTCTGATGCAAAAAGACCGTCTTTTATAAGAAAACACCTTAGATATTGTACCTGTAAGCACTGACATTTTATTTCATAACTGGGGTTTTCTTTCATGCCTTCTACATAGAAGTGTGGTTAGCCATCTAAATACTCCAAGAAAATTTATCCATGCCTCACTTCAATCCTAGACCTATCCTGTAGTATTTGGTTGTCACAAAAGTGTAGTTGTATTGCACAGCTCATACTCTTTCCAACAGAAAATCAAGTTTTAAGGCACAGCTCACTGACTTAGTAAGGCAAGTCATACCCAAGCAGCAGTGAAGTCTCACTGAAGTGATAGCCCCAGACACAGAGTAGGTGAACTTTACTGGGCCTGGCAGAGACATTTACAACCTGAAGAACAGCATGTCCAGAACTGCAAGTCCCAGCCAAAGGACTTAAGATCTGTTGAACTGGAGATAAACTTAGAAGTGCAACACCTCAGTCTCCCATTGCAGAGAAAAGTCAGTTACTGAAACTCATTTATTAGAGCAATTAGGCTCAATAAGTGAGCCAAGCATAACTCAGCTTGTTGAGGTTGTTTATGATCAAAGTAATTTTACAAATGGAATTGGTTTCACAGCAGCAGAAGTTTTATAGTCAGACTAAATTACCCCAGCTGAAGATAGTATCTGTCCCTTTTGAAATTATTTTAAAATTAAATCCATACTCTGAATCAATGGAACATAAAACCTGATGATGTTGGATTAACCAAGAGCAAGACTGATGTCTAGGGCATCCCTGTACTAAGAGTGCACATACCAGAACAGGAAACAGACAGTACATCTTGTTTCCTGCTAGAAGAAAATGCAGCATAAATGCTGCAAAATTACATCCTTAGAATATCATGCCAGTACTTTGAAAATCTTCCAGAGATACTTCAGTTAGATCAGTTTCTCCAGCTATCCAAGAAATTAATTCTAGAATATTATTTGGCAACTGAGAATGTCACAGGTACTTCAGGAACAGGTTTATTTTTCCTGTTCTCCAGGCTTTAACGCCTGCAATGTTGCCAAGCTAATACCTGCTGTTCAGCAAGTACCCTGGCTTACATGGTCTCTCCAAGTGGTTCACTGGTGCAAAAAAACTATCATTTCAATTGATTTGGAGGAAGAGAGAGTTATGAATTGGTTTTACTTGTAATTTTAATAAAAGCAGAAATCTAATTCTCCACTGCAAAATAGTTATTATTAGAACACAAAAGTTAATAATAGCATAAATGTACTGACCTTTTACTGAGCTCATCACATGCTCACGGTAAACATCTTCACTTTTATCAAGAACTTGCCATTCTAGATACTTCTACAACTCATAAGAAAGTTTGTGTGTATGCACATTCAATATAAAATAATTGGAAGACAAAAAATAACACCCTCACCAGGTAGGACTATCTCATACTCCAAGACACCATACGAGATCTCCTTGCCTGCTGGCTTGAGCTCTTCTGTGGCAACATCTGGACCTAACAAGGTTTGGGGGGAAACAAAGTTATGTTATCCTACATAAATAATCACACAGTAGTGTTAATACGGTGTTGCAATTATTAATTATAACAATCTTGGTAAAAATGGACCTTGCCAGATGCTGACTGCTGTGGAGATCCTTTTGTAGACCCTTTTGTAGACCTGTGTTAGCAGCCATAATCTTAAAGCAGCAGTGTTGTGGGGTTGCTGTTATAGCAATTATGCTATGTTAGATAATGGTTTCTAGCTTTACTGTAATGTTGCAATTGTGAATGCCAGTAGTCTAAAAACATCATAGCTATTTTACAGCCTGACTCAAAAGGTCACCTATAGCTTACATACAGGACTACATCAATGTTTAAGTAGTTCTTGAGAAAGCAATAAGCTTTAGAAAATTTAAAAAAAATCAACCAACCAAAAAAAACACCCAACAAAAAACCCCAGAACAACAGAATGCTGCCATTCCCAAAGCTACTACAGACAGGAAGTCACAGGTAGACTATGTCATCCAGATGCTGCTTTAATGAATGCAGACGCAAGAACACCTTGTGGTCCACTACAAAATGGTCAAAGACCATCACTGCTCCTCAGAACTCCCGATACACAGCAGGCAATGCCCTTCTACAAAGAAAGGATAACAATATTAACCGTCATATGCCTGACCTAAAAATATTATTCTCCTTTTGTGAGGAAAACTTACATTTACAAGGTGTATGGTTACCGAAATTCCTTTTTGGTAGGGCTGTGGATTACATATTCTTCAGAGAGTATGAGATCTTTTATAAAGCTCTACAAAGCTTGATACAGCAACTCTAAGCACAGTTTGTTCCCATCACTTTTTCTCATGCATTTCAAGAACAGAGAAATAAAGCAAATTAATAAGCTGCAGCTCTAACAGATGTAGCCCAGATACAATAATCTTCTTTTAATTAAGCGATGAAACGAAAGAAATAGATTTCACCACCACCAACCTGATAGATACACTAAATGTTTTAAGCCACATGTGCTTTTACATTTTTGGAAAGCAATTTTACTGTCAAATATTTCATAATGCATTGCAGAAATATATGAACAGTAATTAAAGACTGATTCTACCTAGTCACATAGCTCTATAAGAGAAAATTATTCTGGTTTTTGTAGAAAAAAAGGGGCTTGATTACCTCTCCTCTTCATGCATTGTAAAGATTCCCAACCACAAACGAGAAGACAGAGGAATTGGGCTACAGCTTTAGCCTTCCCACTGAGAGATGCACTGGGTGGCCGAACTGATCACTGCACAGTAGAAACAGCACCTCTGATAGCCTACATCTCATCAGAATTATTCCTTCTCTTCCCTTTCATAAAATACTGAACTCTCAGGTAAAGCTCTTAAACACATGCCTCTGACCTACAGTTCAGAGGATCTGGCTGCACTGAAGGAGATCCCTGCTAGTGGTTTGCATCTAAAGGCATAAGCAGAGGTACCACAGGCCTTTCAAGTTGTTGGCCAGTTTCAGAAAACATCCTGTCAGGCTCGCAGCACAAGGAATTCTGTGCCACAGGCAATCAGCCTTATGCCTGGCTTGCTCCATCTACATTTTCATACTTTCCCTCAAGCTTCAACCAGTTTAAGTAAAAATAAATCTGTATATTAAGGTAGTTGGTATGGAAGAACAGAGCTTCAGGTTATTTCATTTGGTGTTGTTGACAGTAGATTGCTATCAATCTCAACTGGTAGTACAAAGTGGCTTTTTAAGCACAGAAATCAAAGCTGTCTCTAGCAGTAGACAATAGTCCTGTTGCTCTAGACCAGAACACAACAAGCCTTGATCTCTGCCCCATGGAGAAGTAAACTAGTCCAAGTGTTTACCCAGGAAATAATATGTCAAGGCTGAAAAGTTCTGGCAGATCTTAGCCTGCCTGTGTGCGCCAACACTCAGACAGCACACCAGGGTTTTCACGGATCACCTGAGTTCATGTCAGCCTAGTACACGCATGACCCACATCCCGAAATATCCTGAAATCCCTCAGAATGATACATTCAGAAGGCACCAGTGCTAGTTCATATGGTAGATCCAGCCACAAAAAACTAGACAACCTTTAAAGTGTCTTGCCCACAAACAGGATTTTCATACTGACTTTCTTCCTCAATCCACATATCAAATGGAAATACTCAGGTGAGGCCATATATGAAACACTTTCTATGTTTCACATATGTCTGCGTGTGTTAATGTATGTAGAGAGTTATTGAACATATTAGCTATTGCACTCCTAGTTCTCACACTGTGCTAAAAGAGCTCCGAAGATGATAAATACCATTATCTCAATAAACCACCCAACTTGTAGGTGAAACAACTTGCCAGAACTTCGTTGAGGTCACATATAAATATAACTCAGCTCATGTCTGATTGCACTAATCAACATGAGCTTTGGGACAATGCTGAAATTCTGATTTTCTGATCTTTGTGGAGAAAGGAGAAGTAGAATCAACAATCATTTCTTGCTTCTTGTCCTGCCTGGAACTTATTCTTGGCTTCCCGTTAAAACAGTTAAGGTATAAGGGACAACAGACAGTTCTGACACAGCCATAATTACAAAAGATGAAGCTAGCAGGCACAGTGATGCAAGGGTGTTATTATACCTCTCACTAACACATAGGCATAGGGAGCTCTCATATTAAAAATTATCACATCTAAAGGCTAGAGCAACCTCCCTGCAGTGGTACTTATTTGGGTGCTGCCTGACTTCCAGGGTCATTGCCTGCTCGTATGGCATATATGCCTAAGGGCAACAGATCATTAAACTGGCAGTTGCATAGCTTTTTCCAGTCCTGAAGATACTTATGACACTCAAGCTCCTGCAGTGGCTTTAAAAGGTCTAGATGCTATATCTACTTCTGTTTCTTCCAAAATGTCACAATCTTATTTCAAGAGAAATATAAAGTGTGAAAATGTAAACTCTATATGATAAACAAATATCAATAGCAAGAAGGACTATAGTTTTAGGTATAATGAAATAAAACAATTACCAGATGATTCATTAAGTCCAGCTTTCATCTTAGTCACGGAATTTGCCCGAGTCTGACTGGAATCTTGTGTTGTCATAGCTGGATCTAAAAAAAAAAAGAACCAACCAACCAACCAGAAAAAGTTTAAGGAAACTTTAAGTTACAAAAAAGCTAGTTCATGAAAATAATTCCAGCAGAACATCCTCACCTCAGCCTTTCCTCTCCATTTTTCCCCATGTTCTGAGCACACACATTAAAAGATGCACAAGAACTGTTTTTCATTAGTTCTTTAGGTCACTTCAGGCAACCAAAGATTAAAGAATGGAGGCAATATTTATTTGATCTCTAATTTCTGTATAGAGTTCTTTTCTTGCAGTTAGCTTATAGCCAGGCAAAGCCATTCTTCAGAATGTTCCAGCAACTTTATAAACTGTACTCATATCCTGTCTTGTTCATGGGCTTAAAACACCAGTTATGCCACTGGTCAATTATTTTTAACACAGATTAGCAGATTTCCCAGTAGAATAACAACTTCATTACAACCTTACAAGTCTAGTGTGATGAAAAAGCAATGAACAGGCCTCCTTCGCTTCCACTAGCACCTTCGTTAAGCAGAAGAAAAGACATCTGTATCAAACATTAACTTCAACATCTAATGCTAACAATTATTTCCATTTTCCTTAATATCACTGCAAATCTGATCCTCCTCCGGTAATACAACTTTTACAAGAACCAGTTGAGACTCTAGTTTCCTTTATGTTCTTGACTGGAAAAAGAACAGCAAAGGAAGAGGCAGAGAGGACCTGCTTAGTAGTTCTGTCACTTTTAAGAAGTCGAGATACCTAGACGTTTCAGAAGAATGGAAATGTCCCCTCATTCCTTTATTTCCACATTTGGGTGACAGAACTAGTGTTTATTTCGCACTAACTATCTTCACTGACAAAGGTATTCCAGGACATATTCCACTGCCATAGCACTCAAGAGAAGGTTATACAGCCATTAGTCACACGAGGGCAAAAGGACATGTATTTTGCATTTGTAATTAAAGTCTTGCACCAGGGAGAAACTGGGATCATGAACTCTTCTGGACATCCAAGACAGCAACAAACACACACAGACCACAGAATATTCTGAATTGGAAGGGACCCACAAGGATCCAGCCCAACTCTTAAGTGAACAGTGAAAAGCCATATTGTATTTTAAGTGCATTCAGACTTGAGAACCACATGCCTTCAGCAGAAGGTGAAGTCAGCACTCTGCTATTTTCCTATGAATGAACACTACTAACACTCCTATCCCACTTCAGCACCTAAAGACATACACAACCTATAGATTCTCCCACTGGCACCTCCAGCACACAGTTACTCCATCACAGTGTGCACCATCTGCTGTCTCAATCTACCCATCATACTTCAACTAGTTTGGATCAAGAGTAAAACAAGGTAGTCAAAAGATAGGATTTAAAAAAAAAAAAAAAAAGCATTCGTGGTTCTTAACAGCAGCCTTTTTATTTTTCCATAGTTCTTCCTATCAGTCCACTGATCCCACAGCAAGCTGTTCCCTCCCAGCCCTTCACCTAAGAAAGGAATTTTAAAAATCTGCTGTGAGAATGTGCTGGCTTACAAGCCAGACAGCAAGAAGACTGAGTCTTATTCTTTGCCTGACAGAGGTACTGAGCAAGGAGAGCTATTATTTTTCTGATATTCATAGTACAACTGAAGAAAGGTCCATGAATTGTTATAACTGCAGCATCTTGAGGCATTCTAAGCATGTCATGGATCACCTGCACATTAATTAAAATCCCCAAAGATGATAAATTTAGAAGGTGCCAGTGCCAAGTTGTAAAGCAGCTATGTTATCTCTCTGCAATGAAGGCAGATAACCTGCAATGTTGTTTGCATACTAACAGGGTTATCATCTTGGCTTTCTTCCTTGATTCATGTATCAAGTGAAAGCAGTCAAGTACAGTTATTTTTTGTCACCACTGCTCCCAGATCTTTAATCTTTATCTGTCCACATGTCAGACTACGTAGAACAGATGTAACATTGCACCACTCTCTTCCTATCATATATACTTGCTGAATAGCACTGGAGATCAAGATGAGCCAGCACTGCATCGTTAGAGTCATCAAGCCAGGCAATGATGTAAGCAAATCACGTGGAATAACTTCTCAAACTATTGAGTCATGGCTGCATGCCTCAGCCTATAATTGTTTTGCATTAGATTTAATCGACAGTGTGGTAGCTTGTAGAGTTATCATTTCCCTGATTTCCATGTGGGAAGGAATAAGCAAGAGTATGATGTAATTGATTTACTTTTTTACCTTACCTCTGCTTCAAAAGGCAGTCAATATTTTGGGGAAAAAAAGTATGGATATACCATGCTTATTAGCAGAGCAATTTCAGGCTTAAAAATCTATTTTCTCTCTTCCAGTTAGAAAAGCAGCTAAGAAAAGGCTGAAATACAATTTGGTTTAACATCTTTATTTTACTATTTAATTTAGTATCAACCATACACTTTTTAAGTTCACAAGCATTCAACAGCATCCAAAACCAGCCACCAGAACCTCCTAATGCCCCAAAGACATTAGAGGATCAACACTAAGGCCTTCCAAATGCCCTGATAAAAGCCATTCCCTCAGGTCAAACGAGAAAAACCCAACCTGGAAGCAAAGTCCGTAAGGAATCAAGTGTGTTCTATACTCATAGCTCCTTGATTTCTTCAGGAGTAGAAGCTGAGAGATGAGATGTGGTGGGATTGCTTTTCCTAAATCAATCTGTGAGCACTTGCTGCAACTAAATTAGACAACCACAAATGTAAACAAACAAAGCAGCAAGCTCTGAACGACGTTGTGAAACCTAGTTAGAAACTACCCTTACCTCAATACAAAATAAAAGCAGTAATTTAGATTTTTCCAAAACAATTAACTGAACAGTTACATGACTAAGACAAGAATAACAAAGTAAGTATTTCTTTAAGATACTATCTCAAAATGAAAATCTAACAAGGCTTCTGGGGCATCTGCCTCACCAACTGCAGACTATGTAACCCACCTTTCTGCAACTCAATCCTTGCGCAGCAAGTGCTCCCTCTGCTTACTTTTACTGCAAACATTTCTTTTGGTTGAAGAACCCTCACATCTCCAAAACACAGAGTTTCTGGAATTCGCTGGAAAAAAGTTTTTAATTCTTCTCCCTTCAGGTGACATGAACTTCCCTTTGCTGCAGCTGTGTAGATAGTCCCTGTGCTCGACTAGCTTTACACCCATTTAGTTAATAGCCAATGGAAAAGAGTGAAGTTTTTTTCATTTAAATCATCAGGGAAATCACAGTATGATACCTCCTTATATAGTTCATACAGCTATAAAAACATCTAGGGGAAGGCTGGAAAACAACAGCTTCACTCTATACAGATGAAAATTACTAAAGCCAGTAGCTTATTTCTGATGTCTGCTCAAAACCACACGTGATATGCACTACTTTAGGAAGATAGTAGATTTGTGCAAGTTTTGAAAATACAAATAAGAGTGTCACTGTTTGATTCACTTGTTTGTTTTGTTTTTTTCTTGTGAAAGGCTATCATTTCACCAATGGCTTTACATAAACTTAAAATTGCTTCAGCCACCATCAGGTATGGTTTTTGGCAGTAACAGCTATCAAAAATAAATACCTTATGGTGATTAGCCACATGCTGACTCACATACCTACAAATAACACCACTTACACCCAAAAAACTTCTCAATTAAGTAAACTGTTAGAAAGGACTTCAAGTTGTGTGTGTACATAAATACACATGTATTTTAAAAAAGACTTAAGAACTACAAAGTAGATTTTTCTCTGTGGGCATATATAAATATGCATTTCAAACAAGACCAGAGAAGTATGTTTCCTTTCACATTATGGGGAAACTACTGGAAATTTTACAGAAGGTACCATCACCTAGGGAGCAGTACTGCTGCTCCTGGTACTAGGAAGTGCAACTGAGGCAGAAGAAAACATAACTACCTACATTTCACACACTGAAAATGCAGCTAAACCACAGTGAATTCAAGTCACAGCACTGATGTTCACCTACAGTATGCACACATAGATAGAACTCCTAGCCTCGGCAAGACCTACTCTAAGAACCTCACCCTTCACAGCAAACATCAGCAATCTGGTAATTCCTTCTATAACCATTCTCTCCTACTCTGCAATGCCTCGGGGGAAAAAAAGAAAAGAAACAACAACCAAAAATCCACTAGTTTTAGAAACAATAACGTATTTCTGAAAAGCAGCTGACCTGCTCCTGAACTGCTGAAAGCTAAAAGAGGAGGAATGGGGCCCAGAAGGCTCAAGTCCCTCTTTCCTCATGGATTTTAAATGCTACGCTTAAAAACGGAACATAAAATCCCAAGGAGCCTCCCTCACAACCCACACTGGTATCTTAGTAATGTAATCTATTAATCTGTGGGGAGTTTTTGGGTGGGTTTTTTTCAGCACTTAAACGTTTTACTCAGTAAGGACAAGACAGTAGTAAGATACAACATCTCACCTTCCTAGTCCTGCACCTGTCAGCTAATAATCCCTCCGGTAAGTGACGGAGAAGCAGCTAAGGCTACGGGAATCGCCGATACAGCTCAGCCCATCTGCTGCCGCCCACCACCCCGGTGCCGGGGGACAGCGGGAGCGGATCCCCGCTGTCCCACGAGAACCCCGAACGCTAAGGGAGACAGGGGCGCCACGGAGGGTCGGGGCTGAGAAAAAGAAACGCCTCAGCCGTTCCCACAGGCAAGGCCGAAATGGAGCCGCCGTGCCAGGGCAGACCTACGTCCCCCCGACAGCCGGGGGGATGCTGCGGAACAAGGAGGACCTTTGCTCCCAGGCGGTGCTCCGGTCCACCTCGCTCCGGCCCGCCCGACACGGAGGGTGGAGGGGGCCCGGCCCGGAGAGAGCTTACATTTACCTGCAGGGCTCCCGCCCGAGAGGCTGGTGCAGAGCAGCAGCAGAGGCAGCAAGCGCCCCAGGCGCCGGCCGGAGAAGGCGGCAGGCATGGTGCCCCCGCCGCGCTCACTCCCGCCGCGCTCCCCTGGCCCGGCCCGGATCCGCACCCCGCGGGCTGCACCGCCTCAGGAAGCCTCGAGGGGGCCGGAGCGGCTCTGCAGAAGGCTGGCTACTCCAGCAACGACGGGGGCCAAAAGCGAAGCGAAGCTGCCCCAAATTCAATGGGAGGAACAAACAAGAGGCCCAAAAAACCGCCAGTGCCGGGACCGTTCCCCTCTGCGGGAGTATCTGCTCAGCAGTGGGCCCGCCGCGCTTTAAGTGTCGGAGAAAGGGCGGGGGCGCGCACCGGTGGCTAATTGGAGCGAGGCTGAGGCGCCTGGGAGACCCCCGGGGCAGCGGGAGGTTGACGGAGCCGGTAGGGGCACGGGGTCGGGAGTTGTTTTTGGCCCAAAGGGGCAGTGGCTGCAGGACCACCTGTGCAGGAGCAACCCTCAGTGGCAAACGGCTCTGGCAGGGCTTGCCCGGAGAAGATTGCCTGGGGCAGAGCTAGTCTGTCTGTCCCTGCCCTTTGGCTGGTGATCTTTTGGAAAGCCCAGCTTCGAGGGTCACTGGCTCCAGGGCAGCTGGGTTATACTGTATGGGAGCTGCGGCTCTTTTGCATCCCTTTTTCTAAATCTCCCAGCTCGTATAGCAGTGCCCAGGGAGCACCATTTCTAGCAACAGCTTCTCAGGTTTTTGATTATGGTTAAGTGAAATTGTTTGCACTCTTTTTTTCTATATTTATGCATACTTACCTAGTAAACCTACTCGTGTGTGTATGTATATATATATATATGTGAATTATATGCATTTCTGTTTGTTACTTGCTAAATAACTGAATTCTGATTGTGCAAAATGGAATCAGGCAAGGTGGCATTCTCTGAATAACTTTTTGATGGGGTACTTACTGCTTCTTCCTTCTTGTCAGCTTCAGCTAATGCAGAGGTTGAGTTGTGTAAAAGGTTTGTATCAATGATGCAAAAAAGGTCACTGCAAATAAGACTTTACATCATCTTAGTTCTCCATGCTGACAGAGCTGTAGGAGTTTATGCAGAGTAAATGCCCTCTGCGTTGATTTTCCAGCACTAGACATGTTCATGCTTCCATCCATATTTTCTAATACCAGTACAGTGTCCTTCACAATAAAATTTTCATTCATAAAAACTCCCAGTAAATACAAGTAATGGCAAAAGACTGGGAACAGGACTGTTTCATTAGACCCTTTGCTGTGTGTTCCAGGAGTACTTGTAATGCAATGTGCTATAAGGAGAGATTGAACCCCCCATGTTTGTTAATCTGCCAGCCTGCTAAAACTGCAGAGTGATGGGATTCAGAGAGAGAATCCAATTCAGATAAAGCTGTTTAGGAATGGTAGATGATCTTCAGCTTTTAATAGGAAAAAAATTGGCTGGCACTTGAAAGGTGTTTTATCTGAACCAGTTAGGCCTGAAGAGACTTATCTCTTGGGGGTGGGGGAGGGTGAGGGAAAGGAGAGAGAAGGGGAGGAGGAGAAGGAGAGGCAGAGGAGAGAGGAGTGTGAACAGCCTAAAGATATGAAAGGACTGGTTTATAGTTCCAGTTATCTGTCCTTGGAATGGGTGAAAAGAAAACTTTATATTCACTTTATGTAGTGGCTGGGTATGCAGCACCTTTTGGTAAAACATATTTTATCCACCTGGAATCCACATGGATTGGTTAGTAGAAATGTATGACTAAACACTGGCAGCTGGCACAAATGGATCTGCTAGGGCAGTCCCATCTAGGACCTAGCTGTAGCTTTGTCAGCTCCTGCTCAGTGGAAACTGCAGAGGTTCTGATGGACACAATTGGTTTTGAGTGACTTGGTGTTTAGTCCTGTATAGGACTGGCTTCTGTATTTTCCACCAACTTAATTTCGGTGAGCAGTCAGAAGTCACGATGAATACCTTTGCAGGATTCCATCTCAGCTCTTTTTCAGGCCTTGTTATCTGCTAATAGTACATCCCACACTTACTTAATGCTGAATTGAAAGAAAATAATTATTAGACTACTGTTGAGGGAGCTGTTTTTGCTATACTCATGGTATGAGATACAGAAGCCACAAATGGAACAGTATGAGAATGGAACAATTCCAGTACAATGGAACAGTAAAGAGAAAGGCAAAGGCAGGAGGAAGGATGGCAGAAGGAACGCAAAAAAGAAGCAGAATTTAGAGGAACTGGTCAAGCGAACCAAACAGCCCTTTAAGGGTTTTCATGCTCCAGAGTTTGCCCTACTATTATAATATGCTAAATTAGATTACTCCCTAAGAACTACAGCTGGATTTGGTAGATCATTGAAAGTGTAAGAGTGAGAGGTTTTAGAAATTATAAGGTTAGTGATAACAATGATAAAGTAGAATATTTGGGATATTTTAAAAAATCAACTATTATATTAGCGTGCATTTGGAAACATTGGGGAGTAATTAGAAATTTCAGGAAAAGTATTTAAATTTTACATAGTAAGTCTAATCTACTACAGTTATTCATATCCAGCATATTTTCCTCTTCTCTCACTTCCATAGAGAAACTTTGACTTATTATCACATGGTAATTACTTGGCAAATGTGACAATTGTTTTGGAACAAGAATTCATGTGTTGAACCATACTCTGGCTTATAAGAAACCTTATATTTAATAAAACCTGTGATACAGGGAAATTGCCGGTTTATTCAGCTGATTCAGGAAGATCTTTGCTGAAATTTTTCATGGCAAAAGGAAAGTAAATGAAACTCTGAAAACTGATATATGTAGATTATTGGCTGAATACAAATGTGGATTGTAATTTGTACTTTTACATCTCCTTTTCACTAACAACCAAATCCTCTGTTCTCAAAACCCAGTCTTTGGCATTCATTTATTTCTGCTAATAACTAAAACTGTAAAATAACCAAAGGGCATAGGTGATCCAGCAGTTTTCTTGGCTGGAGGTTTGCTTTTTATAAAATCCACTCAGATTGTGAAAAGGTAACTAATGTGTATGTGGGAAGAACTGTGAAAAAGAAGGAAACAATCAAAATGGACTGAAAACCCCCTGAGGTGGAAATTTATTTCAGAGATGGTGCTTAGCAGCTTTCAATATCTGAAACTGAATCATCAAGACCTTATTAGACTCTAGCTAGACTTGATTTTTTTTATAGGTATGAAATTTTTAATTGTAAAAGCATGAAAATAAACAGTGGTAAATAGAAGACACAGTGTCGAATTACTTCAGAAATAAGTCTTGCAAGCTGTCCAGGATATAATTTTGCAAGGCCAGGAGGTAATGTGTTACTAATCTGTGGACCACTATCAAAAGGATGTGCTGAAATAGATGTTATGCAACACCTGTATTGGGGAATGAGTTCCCCATTCTGTGGTAACAGTCAGGTTATAATAAAATTTTAAAAAAACAATGCAGAATGTGCATTGTAATGTGCAAAGTAATATACTGAGTGCTAGTACAAGACTAAAAAACAGAATTTTATTTTATTGTTTCCTCCAAACATTTACCTTTTGCTTGCTCTCTTTTAAGGATTTGACTAAACAGAAGTCTTGTCTGGATATAAAGTTACAGGCCAGATTATGCAATGTGCATATTCTGCAATTGCCTTCTCTGTGCTGTCTGCATACTGCTGAGTGGCTGTAAATCCAAATATCTCCTGCTACCTCCTTGAAGGCAATTTGCAAGATTAAGCATATAATCTCTATTGAGAATTCTGCCATTTATCAAATGTTTAATGTTTTGTTCTAAGATCAGAGCTGTGTATGAAACAAAAATTTGGGCTATAGTGCTTTAGGATCATATTTTTTGAAAATCTTAGGTTGCTGCCAATACCAATTACTGAAATTGTCGATACTGATCATATGATTGTCAGTTGATACCGTGCAGGGTTGCAGATTAGGCAGTAAAGGCTTTGTTCATATGGCAAACACAACATCATAAGGAACTGGCATCCAAAAATTCAAGCAAGATTTTTGGCAAAGAATTCTTTCTGCCCACCAGTCCCTTGCTTTCTGATATCTGAACAAAAATTAATTTTTAAAATGGAAAATATAATGAAAAAACCCCAGTATTTTACTGAAAACACAATTTAAATTGCAGCCTTATGTACAGACAAGTAATGTCTACAATCTGTTAGTTTAATGTTGAAGTAAAGTTCACTGTGATACAAATGCATGCCACCTCATCACAGGATTTGCTCTGTAAGCTGTGCTTCAAAATTTGCAGAAGGTATAAATGTCTCAAACAGGACCGGACGTCAAGCGAGGCAGTGTCCTTCATGGCAGTAATATACCTGTAAAAGTAAGGCAGCCTCTGATCGGAATGCAAGTTGGGAACAATCGACTACTCTAATTGTAATTATGCTGAAGGCACACAGGTGAGTCTCACCTACTGCTTTAATATCAGCAAGAAGATCACCTTTGATAAGTCTTTATTTTTCAAAAATTCTCCATTTTCTAATCTTTCAGACTTTTATAAACAGCCTCTCTTTTGTGGCAACAATAAAAAATAATGAGAATTTTATATGTAATATAAATTATATATTAAGGTGTCCTCCATTCTGTTGCAGTACTTGCTCAATTATCACCAGTAAGCAGGAGCACTAAGTTGTCTGAAGAACCAGGCCTTGCTTATGTAATTAAATTTGGGCTTTTTGGGGCACCTGCCCTGGGATAATCAACATGTGAAAACTTTGTTTCTTGTGGGTATGGTGATAGACTGTAGACTTTTTCTCATCCAAATTATGTGTTTTACCGTTTTCCTGGGGGGTTTTTTAGTTTGTTTTGAGGTTTTTTCGGGTAGTTTACAGAAAGTTAGTTTCACCAATGTTGGGTGGGGTTTTTTTGTTTGGGGTTTTTTTTTTTTGTTTGTTTGTTTTTTTTTGTTTTTGTTTTTGGTTTTTTGTTTGTTTGTTTTTTTTTTTTGGGTGTTTTTTGTGTGTTTTTTTTTTTTGAGGTTGGAAATACGTTTGTAATTCTGAAGATAAAGCCTGAAGATAAGGCAGCATAAGATAAGTAACAAGTTAAGTGGCATAAGCCTTCCCTGGTGGAGGGAAGTAATCAAGTTAAACACCAACTCCATTTATTTATGAGCAAACTTCAGTGAACTTTAGAAACTCTGACAGCATTATTTTACTTTGAACATTTTTTTTCCTTTAGTCTTTATGTTTAATTTAGAAGGAGAAAAGAGGACTGCAGTGAAAAAAAAGTGGAGAAAGCTATGTAACTAAATGTGTTATTTGTAATTCCAAAATCCTGAGACTTTAGGCAATTTTTATTAGTCTTTTGCCATTTAATTCTTTTGTCTCTTAAATGAAAGCTAAGGGTTTTTTTTTTTCCTCTAATGACAGGACTTCTATTCCCAGTGAGGGAGCAGAAATAAGAAAGATGAAAAAGGTTGCAAAAGCCATAATACAATCTTCAGCACTTTTACTGACTACAGAGCCATCGTAGCCAAAAACAAAGAACTGAAGTGGAAGGAACTATGCTGCCATTTGATCCCATTAAAACTTTGCAGAAGGGAGGTAAGATATGCCCCTTTCCTCATCAGCCCAGAGGCAGAGAACTCGGTCTGTGTGCATGGGACATACCTAACTATAGAGAATCTGAATGAATGTGTGTATTCACTCCTAAATTTTAATAATCCATACACATGTTGGTAGAACAACACCATCCAAGACCACACAAGCAAATGTACCCTGAAATTTTCTCACTACAGGAATATATCCATGCTAATTGTACCATACTCTTCTTGTTAAAGAGAAGAATGAGTTTCAAGAGTGATAATTCAGCTAGTTTTTAATTCACCCAAATTCAACATTTATGTAACAGATACAGAACTATTTAAATACTCACTGAAATGATGCATACCTAGAACTGAATAGCTTAGTACTTTAATATAAAAAAAGTATGTTGGTTCAGAGAGAGGTGGTCTTGGATAATTGTCTGTGTGTGTGAAGGAAAGCACTATTTTACCACAAAACAGTCTGAAAACATTTCTAGTTCTTTGCATAGGGAAGGGCCATTTTCCAGTCTGCAAATATTTTGTTTGGAGAAGTGGAAAAAAGTCAGGCAGCAAACAGAGTTCAGACAAACGAAGGAAAGCCATCTGAGCCTCAATATTGAGCAAATTACTTGCCTGCTGCCATAAGAGTGATTATCAGGACTCAGGGTCTGCATGCCAAGAATTTATGGAATTTTATTTTTCCCATGTTTGCTTCTTCTGGCTGAATATGCATCATAATTGTACTGTTTTTCTGGTGCCTAAAGTGATACTCACTCTTTACTTCTGCAGGGGAATAATTTTCATCCAGAGCTGTAAACCCCTTCATTAGAAGTGTCCTGTGGGATCAATGAGAGCAGCTCCTGAGCTATGAGTAATCTCATGTATCTTTTTAGTCCTGTAAGTACATAAATATTATTTGACACTGGAAATAATAGAGTTAAAATGGCTTTTTCAGCTGAGATTATGTCACACCAGAGGAGTTCAAAGATGAACTTCTGAGTGTGACTTTTTAACAGCAGATTTGTTCTGCAAGGCGTTTTCACAAAGGATTTATTAGGGTTATATTACAACTTGGATAATAGTTCCAGAGACAAAACACATACATATATTTAGCAGTGAAAGTAGCCTAAAATATATTGCTGTATAGAATGTGAATTTCAAAGTGAAAAAGAATAATCATAAGTAGTTTTTAGGTATGATTCAGCAATTGTTTATATATTTCCAAATACTTCTGTTCTCAGTAAGATGTGTGAGGATTATACAAAGATAACTTATTCTAATTGAGTTTTACCTTTCAATATAAAAATTAATTAAAAAATTATTAATGAAGAGAAGAATGTTCACAGTGTATCAGTAAGGAAAAATCTACAGAGCTGTAAAATTTCTTCAATAATAACTGATACCAACTTGTCCTGGCTGATCTCTGAATTTTACTTCATGTTTTGTAAACCTCAGAAACACCAGGGAAAAAAAAGGCATCTCTTCATTTTTCATTGTTCCAGCTTCCTCTGTAATGTGTTTTGCCTTCTTTTGGTTGTGAGAGTTACTGGAAACAATAGTTAATTGTATCGTAGCATTTCAATTTCTAGTGTAACAATTAGTTTACTGTAATTATTAGATTTTGAATGATTTAGCCACTAATTAGAGTTAGTACTACTAAGACAGTTTCTTGTAAGAAAAAAATAATTTTATTTGGTTTTTAAATAACTCATATAAGAAGAACAGTAAATTGTATCTGACAGTTGTAGGGCTTTAGAAAACAATGCTAAGGGCTGCATAGTTATTTACTGGAAAATTATGTTTCAGATAAAAATGTTTAACAGTCTACTTTGAGGATATGAGATCATTCCAACTATAAAGTTTACTTATATTCCTCAGTTTGACTCACAGGGTTTGAAACAAGTCTGTCAGAAGGAAATGTGATCTCCCCATGTGGACCCTATTCCCACGCTTGACAACATTTAATGTGCTTGTCCTTACATCAACCTCGTGGGTAGTGTTAAGTCCAGTGAAACACAACATAGCTCACCCGAGATAACCCAGGAAAAGGGTTACATTTGACTCTTCTTTTCTAGTTTTTTCTGCCCCGTGCCAGGTTCTTTTTGATTCCAAGGATAAAGCTGAGTAGATAGAAAAGGCTACTTAGGGTGCACTGAAAAAGTCAGAGGCATTCCCTGCTGACCTTTATTATTCCCTGCTCTTCTTTCTTTTAGGAGAGAGCAAACCATGCCCTTTGTACAGACAGCATGTTTGGCCTTGGCTTGGGAAGAATGTGAGTTGCAGTCTCTAGCGTACAGTGCAGATTGCAGGTGAGCATCTGAGGCAGCAGACAGCTCTGTGAACAGAGTCATTTTGATGGAAACAAGTGTTTGAGCACTTTTATACATTGGCATTGTTGGAAATTAGATTCCAAGTATGAGAGACCTGAAAAACTGCTGTTCAAGTTTTACTATCCTCTAGGACCTCTGCAAAGGATTTGATTCTTTGTAGATCTGTAGGGGCTTCATGGTTACAGAGCTCCTTGATTTGCAGCTGGTGTATCAACTACAAAAACTACTTTTTTTGTTAACTAAAACCTTCTTAGAGAGGTGTATTTTCTAGGTTTACGAAAAATGCTGTCCAGATTTACTGTAAAAGTGGTGTGATCACTTCTACATTTGAACTGTCCTGGGATTTTCAAACTAGAAATAAAATTTCAGTTTTAGTTTCATATTGATACACACTTCCTTTAAACATGCCTGAAAGTTTCATAAAATTATTCCAAGCTGCTCATAAAGTTGTAAAGACAAAGCCTATTAATTCTAAATTACATTGAGTCTTTTTCTTCTCTCAGTTATAAACTCTTGAGTATGGTGGTGCTTCAATAGTATAATGCATCAAGCCAGGGGCAGTGCAGGTGTTAATTACATTTTTAAAAGTAATAATTAAATAGTTTTTACTTCACACAGAGACCGTGAACTCCATGCAGCAAGTTAATTGAATTTAGTAGCAGGAAAATAAGAGAATAAATCTGAATTGCAGAAGGCACTGCCAAAAATCTGTGACTAGAGTGATTGGAAAATGAATGATACTCTTTTCACACATCTTTCTTAGTCATCTTTTCATTTAATCTTGATAAGGGAGGTTGGACTAGATGTCCTTTTAAAGTTCTCTTCCAACCCAACCCATTCTATGAAGCTTCTATATGGGCATGGACAAGCCTCCTGCATCATCTAGTACATATCAGTTTTATCAGTGCAGTATATTCATCAATGATATAATTCATCATTATTTTTACAGCTCCTGTGCAGCTTCATCCTTGAACAGTGAAAGAGAAAACAGTTCTTAGGCAGTTCTCATGACAGTACAGTAATTTTTCCAGCTGTTGTGTACTGCAGAAGTTGCTGTGCCCACTGAAACTCTGAAATCATATATTTCCTTCCTAGTAGGAAAAACAAATTGCCCATGCATTACCCATGAAAACCTTTGCACTATTTAACAGACCCCCCAAGCATGTTCTGTGATGTCTTACGTAGAAGCAGTACAGGTGTACTACTGGAGAAACAGAGAACCTTGCAAGGAAAGGGCATCTCTATATCAGATTGTAACCAGGAATATAATGTGGTCCATAAAACAATTTTATCTCATTGTCAGACTGAGTGACGAATGTGCTGGTTTTGACTGGGGTAAATTTAAATTTTTTCACAGTAGCTGGTATGGGACTGTGTTTCAGATTTGCTGAAAACACTACTGGTAATACACAGATGTTTCAGTTATTGCTGAGCAGTGCTTATTCAGTATTAAGGTCTTTTCTGCACCTCACCCCATCCCACCATCCATCCTAGGGATGGCTGAACACCTGCCTGCCAATGGGAAGTGGTGAATGAATCCTTGCTTTGCTCTGCTTGTATGTATGGCTTTTGCTTCCCCTATTAAACTGCTTTTATCTTGAGCCATGAGTTTTCTCACTTGTATTCCTCTGATTCACTCCCCCATTCTGCTGTGGGAGGAGAAGTGAGTGAGTGGCTGTGCAGCTGAGTTCCCACCTGGGGTTAAAAATCTACACTTGGAGATTTTCAGAACAGAAACTTTTCAAAAGAGACATGATCTTGTAATGGCAACCTGAAGTCAACTGAAGCCAGAAGCAACACACTTTCCAATTTTTTGTCTGCCAAGTATGCAGCTTATCTGATTCACAGTATAACTGTCCACATTTAGTCCTAAACAGAAATCCTCTGTCGTTCAAAAAAATTTAAATTCTGGGCTTTTGAAAAAGGAAGCAAAGTACAAAAGGGAGATCTCTCACAAACGGACTTGAGTTTCTCTGGGAACTGAGCAAGCATTTCTCCAGAAGATTTCTACTGAGAACAGCAGGGCTATCAAGTAGCACTTTTATGTTTCTTATTCAGATAAGGCCTTTGTGCAGTGTTTGCTACATTTTCCCTCTTACAACACAAGCTAGAGAACGTTTCTAAACTGCACATTTGTTTCTTTTTCTCTTGGTGTTACCTATCTGCAATAGCTTTTGCCATTTCGTATGTGTGTGCACGTGAGTATCATCTGAATGAACAAGTGCAGTCAGCAGTAGTAGTTCTTACTGGAAAAGATGAGATAGGAAATGTGAATATCATCCCTAATGCTGAGTTACCGTGGGGGGTTTTTTTATCACTCTTCTTCCTTCATAGACATAAAGGGAAAATGCTGTCTGTAGAATACATTTAGAATGTGAACTACAGGCACAAAAAACTGCCTTGTCGGAATCATGCACTGTTTTTCACAGTTTGAGGTAGCAGTTTCACTGTCAGTAGGCACTGATTAGAGAGCAGGCAGGAATGTGCTTGGGGTCACACTGAACAGTGGTCTGTGATTTGCTGTCCTATTAGCAATGGCTGAATCTTGCCCAAAGTCCATGTACTTCTGGCATGGATGAACTTCGACTTGAGTGCAGGTTTGGGTCTGTATCTGGAAAACAGTGTAGACATATCTAAACTAGTTATGTTTATATAAAACCCAGCTAACAACAATTATGCAAATAAGGCTTCAATTGAAACAAAAATCCTCTCTCCAATGCAAGATTAACTTTTTGAATGATAATGACAAATCATCAGTTTTCTTTCCAGATATCAGTAACTGCCCTGGGGCACAATTCTTCAGGAAAGAAAACCTCCTTTTTACAGGTTCTGCCTCATTATCCCTAGGTAACTTCACTGCTGATAGGGCTATACTGACATGCAAGCATGCAGGATTCAGTGACAGTAGAGAGTAGATGGGTAGTGGCAGTTATTTTATTTTGGGAAGGAAGGTGATCTCTACTCAGCTGGAAGATAAATTGACTTTTATCACAGTCTGTCTTCCAGTAAACATATTTTTAAATCAGTCTCTGTTTTTCAATTCAGTAAGCTCTGTTAAGCTCACAAGAAGTGCACATATCTGCAGTGAATCAGTGGTGGGTAAAATTTATGTATAACAGAAATCACTGATACATACTAAGAAAAAGCTTTCTCTTTTCAAGACAACCAAGAATAACATATATCTTAAAATCATACCAAATCTGCCCTTCTCTGAGTTCTCATTTTGTAAATCTTGTTACAAATGTTTATCATTAGAAAATAATAAATTGGAAAGCAAAATTGGATTTGTTTTGACTTTTTTTTCCACTTTGTGCTGCACTTAATGTAGGGCACAGTTGTACTTTCTAGCTAGGCAAGTGCATTTCTGAACCTTAGCTCTGTCTAATAAGCTAGCAGAATATCCTATTCATAAAATAACAGAATCCTTTAGGTTGGAGAAGACCTCTGAGACCATCGAGTCCAATCCTTGACTGATGACCACACTGTCAACTAGGCTATGGCACTAAGTGACACTTCCAGTCATTTGTTGAACACCTCCAGGGATGATCACTCCACCACCTCCCTAAGCAGTCCATTCCAATGTTTAACAACCCTCTCCATGAAGAAACTTCTGATGTCTCAATTCCTTTTGATGTCCAAAACTGGCACACCATCTTATTTCCTCTATTTATGACACAAATTCTTATTGGAAAGCAGTCAGTCCTATTGGGATAGCTTGATCTCCTCCTGATACTCATTGTAAATTGTGTATCTCCTGAATTCCAGCTCCAAACAACAGCACAGTGCCTGGTTGCAAACATGCCTATAGCTAGGCTGTGTTTGGACACCATATACCAGCAGGTTAGAATCCAAGGCACTCAGAGATGGTTGGTCCATGCTTAGTAAGCACTAGGAAGACACTTTTAAACTGTAGTCCCCTTGTTTGTGTTTGTCTTTGAAACTGCAGAGAAATTCCTGGGACTACAATGTATAGTACTGTTTTAAACAGATGAGAATCTGATGGCATTACAATAAACAATGTACTTTTTTGTGTGTAGTTTTCAACCAGGTTTAGAATCCTAGTGTGTTTTGTTATTACATTGGACACTCATACATTTACTCAGTGCATCCTTTCATTTTGAAGCTATCTTTCTTCAAAAACAGATTTTAAAGGCATCTTCCTTCAAAAACAGATCAGCAGCCCATGCTAGCTTTACATTTCCTGAGCTTACTATTTTGTGGGACATGTCTAAAAGTAGGTATTACAGTTGTTTTTAAAAGTGCTAAAATTATCCTTATAGACTGCAATGTGCTTGCAGTCCCTACAGTGCAATAAAGTTTTGGCATAAAAAGCTCAGAATGCAACAAGAATTTATAGTGCACTGTATAAAGTACTGAATACTTTCATGAAGGTAACAGCATTCACTCATTGCTTCGACAAGCTCATTTTGACTGCTGACCTGTAAGACAAAAGGAGAGGCCCTCATTCTCTTGAGACACCTAAAGAACTGTGTAGTTTCAAATGTAAAAAATTGTTCTTGGTCCTTGCTGGAAGGTAGTGTATGTTTGGGGTTTTTTTTAAGATTTGGTTTTTTGAGTGGAGAATTTACCACTGGTTGAGGTAAATCATACATTTAGTAAAAGTCATAGTCATAACATCAGTGTTCCTAGTAACTGAATTTTACTCACAATATTGAATCTCAGAATGGTTTGGGTTGGAAGGGACCTTACAGATCACCTAGTTCCAAACCTGTCGTGGGCAGGGACACCTTGCTCTAGACCAAAGCCCCATCCAACCTGGCCTTGACCACTTCCAGAGATAGGGAGTCCACAACTGCTTTGGCCAACCTGTTCCTGTGCCTCCTCACCCTCACAGTAAAAAAATTATTCCTAATATCCAATCTGAACCTGCTCTGTTTCACTTTGAAGCCATTCTCCCTTTTTCTGTCACTGCACACCCTTGTCGAAAGTCTCTCACCAGCTCTCTTTAAAGTCCCCTTCAGGTACTGAAAGACCACAATAAGGTCTCCCCAGAACCTTTCCTTCTCTAGGCTGAACAACCCCAACTAATCTATCAACCCACTGATAACCTTGGTGGCTCTCCTCTACTCTCGCTCTAGCAGGTTGTGCTGCTTTGGACAAACTTGGAGCAAAATAGCCTCTAATAGAAGGCAGGTTACAATCACCCCTCCCCCACGAGGTTCAGGAAAAAAAAATTCCTCTGAGGAAAGTGAAAGAGACAAAAAACCTATTTATTTAACAAACACACAGGAAAAGGATAATAATGCTAAATAATGAAACCTCTCGCTGTGGAGAGAAACCTGAGAGGATTTCAGAGTCCTTTTGTTGGTGTGGTCTCTCTCCTCGTCCTCGGAGCTGGGTCAGTGTGGGCCCACCTCTGGGGCTTCTGTGGAAAATTCTCCTGGTGTGTTCTGATGTTGAAACAGTCCAAAAGAGGAGAAGGGAAAAACCGAAGTCCCAGGAAAACAAAGTTCAACTCTCCGTCTCCCTCTGGAGAAGAGGAGCTGAAAGCTGGCTGAAAAGCAAGCAGCGTGCTTCCTCCGCTCTGGCTGCTGCAGCAGGACGCAGAGGAGTGTGTGTCTGTGTCCTTGAACAACTGTTTTGAAAAGTTCGCTCGTTTTTTTCTTTTTTTCTTCCCTCTCAGGCTCAGTTTAAAGGCACAGAAAGGCACAAAATTAATTTCTGGGCATAGAGCAGCAATAGGGGATACACACCATAAAGTCACCCCAAGACACAGGTCTTCCTGTGCTGCGGACCCCAGGGTGGATGCAGTGCTCCAGGTGGGCACATGCAAGCAGAGGGGCACATGCAAGCAGATGGTCAGAATCCCCTCTCAACCTGCTGGCCACACTGCTTTTGATGCAGCCCAAGCTGGTTTTCTGGGCTATGAATGCACATTTCCTCTTGACAGCAAGATGCAAGACGATGAACAACAGTTGTATGACTAGGTAGAGAAGTGTGAATGCTTCAACATGGTCTGTGTGATTTTTTGCTGTTATTTCTGATCATGGTTACATCAACTCAACTTTTGAAACCATTATTCATCTCTCATGGCTATTATAATAGTAGGTTAGATGGTGACAGGTGAATTTAAAACACTTAGAAATCTGAGAGGATGCTGAATACTGAATGTGGCAAAGAGTTATTTTTGTTGCAATCTATACAAAATGAGATGGCCTTAGAAACAATGCCTTGATTCTTTCTTGTAAAGATTAAAGTGCTTTATTTCAAACATTTGAATGCTGCAGTTAATCCTAGCATATCTGCCTAAATGCTACTGAGGACATTCCTGTAATCTGGTAATTAGTAAAGCAAAGCCTTAGTTATCTAATTGTAGGTGATTATTCCAGAGTTCTAGTGACAGTGGTAAATACATTGTGAAAAAATGCAGCACAGGAGCTTTTGAGAGCTTTCACTTCTTTTAAGGAGGAAAAAAATGCAAAAGTCTGGGTCAGATGCTTAAAGTTTGCTGGGCACAGCATCTTGAAGTGCTAGATGCTTCATGTTGTATACAGCATCTAACAAAAAGGATATAGCGGGAAAGGTAAGGAAACCACTTTTGGGGAAAAACGTTGTTGTGTATCTCAATGTTTCTTGGTGTGCCTAATTATTTATCTTTTTTTTTTTTCCTCTCTTTTTGTATCTGCCCAAACCACCATGAATTAAATGTTTTCCACATTTCTCTTTATGGTGAAAAAACCTGAGACTTGAGAAAGTTGTTCCTTAGGCTAAGACTCATGTCCTTTTTTCCTGTTTTTGCTTTGACTACATTCTCTCTCTGTTTACAATCCAATTGTTGTTCTAGATTTTGTCTCAGTTATTTATTTTGTAGAAGCAAGGATTTTATGTACTCCCGCACCTAAACATCTGCTTATCTATCATTATGCTGGATTCAGTACTACAGTCAGCACTTTGCATATGTTTTCATGCTTGTAGTCTCTTATAATCTGTATCTTTTCAGGTCTCACATTCCCCCTCTCAATAAGGGATTGTCTTTATTCTTCCCTATCCCTCATGTTTGTCATGAGACTCTCCAGAGCTTTGTTCTTTTAATAGTACTTTCTATCCTAGGTTCAACAATGCTTTTATTTTTGTACCTATTTGGCTTTGTGACATTTTTTTATTGTTTCGGTAGCTATGCTTGTACAGACACTTCAGAATATATTGGTTTTCTTAAGGAAGAATGTAAAACAAACTTGCCTTTGTCTGTCTCATATGGTACTTAAAATACATAAGCAGATAATACACAGTCAAGGTAAGAGTCATTGATACAAACATCACAACTAAATTGCACTTTCTACCTTTATAATTAGAGTAGATACAGAGATGTAGAGTAGGTACAGAGATGTAGAGTAGATACAGAGATGTGTCCTAGGGATTGACCCTGACCTGAGTTGGTTGATGGGTGAGAAACTGTGAAATGACATCCTCTCAATGTCCAAAGTGGGACAAAATCCCAAAGTTGGATGGCACTGAAATGGTACTGGTTCTTGCACAAGATCAGGCTCCAGCCCCATCCCTGTCTCTCCATCCCCTCTGAAGTAGTTTTCACATTTGTTACAGCATAAATAAAGATTAATTGGGTGGAAGAGGCAGGCTGAAAAATGGCATGAATCTGTGGCCACATGGTCAGAGCACTCACTGGGGAGTGACTGGAAATACTGTAAATCCCATTTATGTACTTTGTTCAGTAACTGTTCTTGAAACAGAATCAGGAATTGAATTTATTATTTCATTTCATATTTCAAGTTTTACTTTTAGAGTAAAAGTGTTATCAGTAGGTATCAATTCATATTGTTCCTGTGGTGGAAACATTTTTCAGCCCTTTGATGGGAAGCAGAAGAAGCCCCATTAGCAGGAGAAGGTGCCGAGCCCATGCCCCAAGGTGTTCAAGGCACTCTGGGTAACTCAAGCATCTTTGACTACTCCAGTCATTACATAAGCATTTCATCTAATGACAGTTTAATTAATAGACCTTAAAACACAGACCAGGAAAAGGGCCTTGTGAAGTTAAATCCCTTTCATGTTCCTGCCAGCCTTTCAATCTCAGCTGTCGAACAGGGGCTTGGCGCAATGGGGAGGCCTCACCTGCAAGGTGAGATGGGGGCTCAGGACATTCCCTGGGGGAGGAGAACTTGGACCAGTGTCTGTGCCTCACAGCAGTGTCCTACCTGCTGATCCTTAACTCTGGCTCCTGGGACTTGCTCCAGGGCTGTCCTGCATGGAGCTAGTGTTAGGGGACTGGCTGCCCTCGGGAAGAGAGATGGTTTTTTGCAGTGCTAAAAACCCGCCCTGGGAACACATAAGCGCATGCAGGAGGATTATAGTGCGGTCACCTCAGTGCCACCAAAACGAATATATGATGCACAGAGGCCTTTTGAGTGACGCCTATCAAACGCACAGCCCGTGGCACTTGGTGGCATTTGATTGACTGCAAGGTAAGGTGCCTTCTAAATGCTGTTTTCAGGCTGAGTAGATAATTCCTCTCTGAACACCTACATGAAGGACCTCTCTCCACCCTGAATCTGGCCCAGGTTTGTACTCGCTGTGGTTTGATGGTTACATACCTCCTGAGGGTTACATTTTCTCTTAAGGAGTCACACAGTAATTTATTCAGAAAAAGTTATCTTTCATTGCCTCAATACAGGCAAACTCTTTTATTATTCTCGCTGTGAATCTCCTCAAAACTGAAGCACTTTTACATAGTTCAGTCTTTAAATATCCTCTTTTATTCTCATTCAAGAAAGTCTGGTTTTGATAACAGTCAAGGATTTTAGTTTTTCATTTCAACTAAAAAAAAAAAAGTCCAAGGAGAAATATGGTAGTTTTAATTCCTTTAATTATGGGGTTTTTTTCGTACAACATAGAGCATTGAAATCTGGCTAACAACATATAATTGAAGTAAAATAATTTTGTCTTTGATTTTACTGTTTTAGTGATTGAAGTAAAAATACACCTCTGTATACGATTTTGCTCACCCACTACTTTTAAGCCTCAGTAAGAACTGCTCATGTTGCACAATAGTCAGCATTTTGCCTATCTTTTTATGCATGCGATTTGTCATCAGTTTATGCCTCTTTAAGGTTTGGCAGTGAGACTTAAAAAGTCTCTTCTAGTTGCAGTGTTCTTTTCAAAAATTACTTTTTTTTCTTCCTGAGGCTTCTTATTAAAGGACAGAAGAAAGCATAGTGGCAGAAGTATTACAAACTGAAGCAGATGGCATTTTGGTTTTGCAGAATATACTGAAACTTGCACACAAAGTTAATTGTGCCATAGCCAAGTACATTTCTTGAACTATGATGAAAATCAACCAGACATTTCCAGGAGAAAGGATTTTCACATAATTTAAGAAAGTGCCAGTAAATAACATGCAAATAAATAGAATCATTCCAAGCTGGAAAGACCTAGAGAGGTCAACAAATAAGCTAAAGTAAGGAGTTTGGCTGACACGTTTGAAGATATCTAGTCCTTTCTGATGGCCATGTTTAAAATTCTCATGTGAATCAGAAACTGTAAATAATTTCAAGGACCGAAACATCAAGATTAAGGGAAGCATTGAAGGGGCTCATCCCCAGTCACTTCCTTTGGGAACTGCCAATAGCAGGATTAAATCAGATTTCACAGATGCATCATGGTCATTTGAGAACAGAGAAAACCGCTTATAGTTCACTTTGGAGAAAAAAATAAAATGTGTGCTACCACGACAGACTAAACAGTGGTAGTAATCTTATTACTTACCATAATTGGCTGTATTTTTAGGGATGAACAAAATGGTATTAGATCTGAGAACTTCTGAACAGACATCAGAGAGTACTAATAAAACTACAGAGGCAAAATTAGTGCCTTCAGTGCAAGATCTCTGTTGCTTGTTTTTATGTTTTTTTATGTTCTTACTAGTTTCTGAGCTGTCTTATCTCTTGCAGTCCTTCCCATTGTTTTCTGTCAACACATTCTTGGATTATAACTCTTTGCCATGATATATATTTAAAACCTAATACTTTCTATTTCATTCTTTAAGATTGCATTACTAAATTATATGCAACATATACCATGAACCTTATATAAAATACAGAAAGAGTTGACAGCCATAAGTCTCGCATGTGCAAGGGGACAAGGAATTCATATCTGATTATGCTGCCCTTCATCAATATTAGTGGAACTCTTATTACAACCCAGTAGAGTATAGTCTGTATATACAGATGGCTGTTTATTAACCACAAAATAATAGTTTTACACAAACCCTCCTACTTGGTTTTGCTGAAACTACAAGTGGACATGTTTATGTTTTTTCAAATACCCAGGAGCGTTTCTTCTTTTTCTCAAAACAGAAAATAACAATGAGTAGTAATGATCTAATACAGAATGAGGAAATTTCTCATGCATATGAGAAAGTAAAGTAGTATTTGGAAGATATGTGCATGATCAAGAACCTGTATGGGGGGGAAGAGGGGAATAACCACAGGTGCTTCCTTAAATTGAGATCTGTAATCATACTGGTTTTTGAAAGATAATATACTTTTACCAGGGAAATGCTATTGAACTAGAATATCAAGGTTAAACTATGACACCAGCAGAAGAGAGTCAGACTCCATCTGGTCCTCCAGTGTCTGCAGGAGGCTTTGCTTCCTTAATGTCAAAGCATAGACTTTGACTGTAGTCATACAGGATATTTGTAGGTTCTTTCTGCAACAGTTCATCCAATGTATTTTCTACCAGCCTGGACATTGTGCAGTCACATTGGCTGTGCCCTTGTTTTACTGTATACTTCAGCTGTATGAACTTCATGCCTTTCAAAGGAAATCTGTCATTGCTTTTTGTTCCCCATCCCCCATCCCTATTCCTAGTGTTGAAGGAAAACTCTGCAAGATAGAGTTCAAGTCTTCTGTGTAACTGCCTGCAGAGCTCGCAGCCTGGCAGACAGCAGCAGCCGTGAAGAATGTATGAAACTGAAGGCGTGGCAGGCAGAAACAAACAGGTAGTCTGGGGACACCTCCAGCCCACGGCAGTGAAGGAAGCTCTGGTTACCTCATGACATTTGCAACTAGTCAGAAAGGGGGGAATGGGTTTCAGAACATAGGCATGCACTTCAGTAGGACAGGCAGCTTGCCTCCAGCTATAGAGGAGAGTAGCTTAGGGAGTCTACAGGAGCCTTATTCTCTACAGTTACCTACCCCGATTCTTCAGTGTTGCAACAATTTTTGTCATGTGGTATTACCTATAGCAGTGATCAGCATACCATTGAAGAGACGAGGTGGATGTTGGATGAGGAAATGATCCAGAACTCAAGATTCTGCTACAAAAGCACAGTTGCTGAGGGGAAAAAAATAAAATGTGAGGTAACTTTTAAATTAAAACTAAACCATCCACTTCTGCTGTCCACTTGGCTTATGTATCTAGCACATTTCTTTTCTTGTTCACCTGTTGTGTTGAACCTCACACACTTATTTCCCAAAGCCCTCAAGTCCCCTCATGTCTCAGAAGACTCCAAGATAAATAAAATTGTACCAATCAACCTGATGAGAAGTTCTAGAACTGAAAGAATATGTACAGCCAAAAAGCAATTTTTAGCTTTCAAAAATAATGAATGTAAAAGGCCTCAGATATCCAATTGAATAGTTCTGATTGCATACAATTAAAGGGCCTCTTACTAAGATGTCTGTTATTTGCTATGATCTCAGGGACAGTTAGATATCAAGGTGGGAGTTAGCAAATCTTACCAAATTCTTTTTACATTTTAGTAGTGGTATTGATGCCTTTTCCTGGTCTTAAAATCAAGAGTCAAACACGGTTAGAAGGGAAAAAAGGGATTTTACCTTGGTATTTATTTTAAGGATCCTTAGGTGCACTATGTCCAGGTCGAATGCACCTCCATGCACACCACAATGCCCACCCACCAAAGATCTGGTATAACATTACAGGTCTTACTAATTATCATATCTATCAAAGATTCCCCAGTGAGAGGCTCAAATGAGCCCCCCCTCCCCAAGGAACCTTCCCCTGGATGGTTCTATCTTAGTTTACAAAATGTGTTCTGGAGAGGACTTTGGGGTCTGGGGCATTCTGATCCCTAACTCCGAAGTTTCTAAGATGTTTAGTCTCCTAGCTTAACAAACAAGTCCAAGAATGCAGGCAAAAAGCACTAAAGAATACAGAAGTTGTAAAAATGTATAAAAAGGGTTTAAAAGAAAAGGCAAAAAATCATCATGGCATCAGTATGAAGTTCTGAAGCATAAAATTTTCTGCTGGTTATTTCTGGATGTAAATGAGAAAGTAAACACAGGCAATAATTAGCAAAAGCTGCAAACAGGCACATAAAAAGCTTTATTCTTTGCACTCACAGTGTGAAGTCTGATGCCAATACACTGTCTTTACCATGAAAAAATACTTCAGGATAATGTAGATAAATTGACTAAAGTCTGTAGCTGAATACAGCAGCCAAAGAATGGATACAAGTATACAGGTCTCCACACTCATTTAGTCCAGAAGAATTAGGAATGCTATATTACTTTCTTAAAATGTAATATGGCCATACAAAAATACATAATTTTAAAATGTGAAGAATTTAATGGGGCATATGCTACTAAAGAAGCCTAGTTTCTGAACTTATGATCAAATGCTTGTACAGCAAGTAACTATGCCTCTTTTTTCCTTCAATATTTCTTCTGAAATATATTCTTCACAAATGGTGTTTAGAACAACTTATTTTACAGTATTGCCACTCCTCTCTAAGTAGGAGGACAGAAGTGAGGGACGGTCTTAACAAAGTTTGCTTCTATGGATCATCCAGCAGGAAGCTCACATAATCAAAACTGCTGGTGCCTATTTAGGTGAGACAGTGATGTTTGTTATTGCAGGCTGCAAGGAGGCTTGACTCGAAGCTCTGTGCCCTCATTAACTGGAACACACAGATCTGTTCCTGGACTGTCTGAAAAAAGGGAGACTGATGTTTACATTATGAGGACCATTCCTTCCTGGGTAGTTTGTGTCCTTTCCCACTTGGCAGCCTTCTCATCTCCAGATTCCACCTATTCTGATCACCTGTGTGTTAAGGAAGTAACTGAGACAATTGCACCATATTGTGTGGCCTTCTGCTTTCTGAGACCCCACTTCGTGATGAGTTACTTGGTCATCACATCAAATGTTTCAGCAGTACAGGTCAGCCGGCGTTTTTTAGGACTCCTGATGTGAAGTGGCATATTCTGTACTTCAGTAAAAGGTTTATGTTTTAGATCATCATGTTTATGTTCTCGCCTGTGCAAGGGGTGAGTGGACTGCTTGGCTCTAATCAGTGTACGCACGATGTCGTTTGGACTTGGGAAACTTCTCAGGGTAGCTACAGCTGACCAGTGTGCTTTGCTCTGGTCCTGTCCCCTCTCTTGAGTCAGTCTACAGTTTTGCAGAAAGCCATTTCAAGAGCTGATCTTGTTGAAAATTGCTTTTTATTTATACCTGATTTTCGGTTTCATTTCCTGCATTAGCTCACTGTTTGCGCAAGCTCAAATGGTACCCTGGCAAAGGGGCTTAAAACACACAGGCAAAGGTAGAAGGTAAGTTGACTATGGAAGCTTGAACTGAACCTGTGAAATTTCATAATCATTTTAGAGGGGGAAGTGAGGAGGGGAAGGAAGAAACTGCCTTCTATAGTATGTTGTAGTGGCTGTTGTTGACATTCACATAAAAATTCACATTCAAAGTTTAGTCTGGATTGGGGTTCTTTTATTTTATCTCTTTGTTCTTTTTTTGCATTTTTTCTCCTGCTTGAGTGCATGCTTAAAAATCTTGTATTTTACAGTGATTTTTATTGATCATATTTTGACTCTCTCAATGTTCTAGTTCAAGGAGCACGGCCTTGAAAACACTTAACGACTATGTCAATTGACCAGTTTCTGAAAATTAAGTATTTCTGAACTCCAAAGGTGCTCAAATTATGCCTCATTTTCCTTGGACATTCTTCTTATTCCTTCCTAGGAGAGTATCAGAGTGGTATATGAACAACTGCTCTTTTTATCAAGTAACAGCAATGCTTTCTAAAGCAGATTTTGACTTTTTTATTCTGGTTAAATGCATGAATAGGTTATTTTTTTCCCAGCAGAAGATAATCTTCTCCTTCATTGAGTAATGTGGCTTGTGCATTCACTTCAGATATGGGAAGGTTGAACTGAGTTCCTTCCTCTTCCGGAGACAGATCTTATGCTCCTGAACAGAGCATAAGATACCCAGCTCTCACATGAGTGCTCTTGCTCTGCGCTTGTAAAGTTGTTTCTCTTTGTCTAAACCAAAACATTGAGCAAGGGCCTGGGATCCTCCCGAGGGATTTCAAACAGCAGAGCTGAAGGTTCATTGCTTCTCTGTTCCAATCAAGGCAGAAAGAAGACCAAACCTGGATTCTGCCAAGTATTCTAGGTAGAAGCTGATAGAGTTTTCTTGAGTGGGGGGCCTTTGTTGAAGCTATTTCACCTTCTATAAAATATTTCCATACATGCCAAGAGGCATTCTATAAATGGAATTTGAGGTCTCCTCAGGCCTTGTAAGCCTGAATAAAAGGATGTTTCTTCATAGTGTGGTTTTATATGCTCTTTTTTTTCCTCAAATGAGTGTCCCAAAACAAAACTTTCTGTTTCAGGCTTAAAAGATTAGTTTTTTGATAAATGGACAAGAACTTCTCTATGTCCTATTTCAATCTCAAGAAGAGTTGACAAAAATAAGTTCAGCTTGATAAAAACCAAATATGATTTTCCTTTTTTGTTGATTCAACAGCAAAAGTCTCAGATGAAAGGACCTCAGAATACCAAAAACCATTGCCCTGCCATTTTGGTGAACATATGTATCACTTCTTTATTATTTAAACACTTTTCTGTATACATCTATTGAGTACTATATTGCTTGAAAATAGTTCACTCTAATATTTTTAATCATTTATTTATGGTATGTTCTGTGATCATGTTACATAATACTGTGTCTTTCTAGACCTTGTAAACCGAAAAAAAAATTTCTGGCTCAATGTAAATGCTAATACTGGTACCAGAATTATCATGTCTGCCTCTTGATATCATCCAGTACAACAATCCTGCTGAATATTTTCTAAGATAAGCAAGTATAAGGGATTATACTTGATTATAGTCAAGGGAGGGATTTGTAAATGTCTCCATGAAGATTTTTTCCTACTATTTACTCAGCTCTGCTCTTATGACTGGGTTTAATGAAATGCATAAATCAGAGCTGAGTATTTTAGAAGTCTATCCATCTGTATTTCTCTTTCAGCATTCTCTTGTCAGTATGAAATACTGTGCCAAGAGCTACATCTGTGTAGTTTACAGAATTCAAATAATTATGTAGGAAGATGAAAAACTAATTTAATAAGGAAACAAAAAAAAAGAGCTGATAGTATAGAAATGTCCATAGTGTCATAAAAAAAATCACAAAACCAAGAAAATGAAGGTAAATCTCCTTATGTAACATTTTATCACTGTTTTGCACACCAGACCTCATACAGCATATATATATAAAACTGAAATAAAGACAATGATGAGCATATTAGTAATTAATTCAGGGGGATGCGAATCTCTAAAGAAAATTTGCTGACACGTTATCAACTGATTATTTTCACTCTTGAAATATTTTACAAATATATCTGTTTTCTAGATTTGAAAGAAAAAGAAAACATGAAACATAAAATGATGTATAAAAATATAAAACAACGGAAGTTTACACCTAGAAATCATTAATAATGACCTAGTATCAATTGTGGTTGCTTTTCCATACTACTCCCATAAAGCAAGGATAGTATAATTGAGTTAGTCTGTTTAGACAAGTATATACTTTATGTTGTGAATGTTACAAGAAATTGATCTCATTCTACACAAGGTTTAGTATAAACACACTGTATGCTTCTTAAAAAAACTGTATCAGTCACAAGACACTTCATCTACATTTTATAATTTATTTAATTAGTGGTTATGGGTTTTAGATGGGACAAAGTAAAGACAAAGTTCAATCAAAACAGATGGAGCTACAACAGGATTTGTAAAATGGGTTACTTCACTGCTGGCAGCCTAGATATCATTTCAGAGAAAGAATCAAAGCAGAACTGAGAAAGAAAAGGAAAGCTGAAAAGGTCACATAGAAGAGCTGAAAAACACACTTAATCCAGAAACTTTTTTTGCATGTTTTTCCTCAATACTTTTGTAGTTTTAATTGCTATGATACCCCTTTGATCTGAGGTAGAGAAACTGTCTACAAGAGTGTATCTTTTAGGATATAACCTCAGTCTTAACTGCATGTTTTGTGTATCAGGGAAGTAATGGAGAAGGTAGGGTGACTGCTGAACCCATACACTGCTATAGGCTTTGCTTCATTAATGGTCATACCATAGAATCACAGAATCACAGAATGGTTTGGGTTGGAAGAGACCTTAAAGTTCATCTAGTTCCAAACTCCCTGCCATGGGACAACCAGGTAGCTCAGAGCCCCATGCAACCTGGCCTTGAACACTTCCAAGGATGGGGCATCCACAGCTTCTCTTGGCAACCTGTTAGTCTAGTACCTCAGCACCCTCACAGGAACCTACTCTCTTTGTCCTGTCACTACATGCTCTTGTAAGTAGTCTCTCTCCATCTTTCTTGCAGGCTCCCTTCAGGTACTGGAAGGACACAATTAAGCCACCTTCTTGTCTTCAGGCTGAATGTTCCCAACTCTCTCAGCTCTTCCTCATTGGAGAGGAGCTCCATCCTTTCACCAATCTTTGTGTCCCTTCTCTGGACTGGCTCCAACAGGTCAATGTGTTCTTGTGCTGGGAACCCCAGAGCTGGATGCAGTGCTCCAGGTGGGTCTCAGCAGAGCAGAGCAGAGCAGAGGGGCAGAATCCCCTCCCTCCCCTGCTGCCCACACTGCCCTGGATGCAGCCCAGGACACGTTTGGCTCTCTGGGCTGTGAGTGCCCATGTCCAGCCTCTCACCCACCAGCACCCCCAAGTCCTTCATATCCCAACTTCCTTTCCAAAGATATTGATGAATTTTTACAATAAACACAGTGAATTATTTTGGAATCCTTTTGAATATGAAGAATATGTTGTATTTATGGAGGCTTGCTTTTAGTATTAATTTAATTGGATAGATAGATAGATAGATCGATCGATCGATCGATCTATATTAGATATAGATAGGTCTATATCTAATATTACTGGAATAGGCAAAGTGTCACTAGATTTACAGAAAATGCCACCTTTTTTTAATATGCTGGGGTTGTTTTAAAAATACAAAGTATGGATATGGCACAAATAAGACTTGTGTTAAAAACGTAATTAGTAATTTAATTTTAATTCATAACTTTTTTTGCTTGCATCAGTGGGACTACTCATGCTGAAAACTTAGATGTGCTTTGCAAAAGCAAGGTCTTCATTAATTGTTAATACCCATGGACATTATTTTTTTTAATGAGAAGCAAAAATACTGACATTATGTCCTTTAAAAAAAAGAAGGACCTAAATACTTCTTCTCTTCCAAGGAAAAGCCTTTTTCAGTCATTTTCTTCCAGTTATTTCTTAAATTTTTATTAATTTTGGTTTTTTCCTCCCCTTCTTCTCTTTCCCCTGCCACATTGTACATTTGCTTGGGACAGATCTTTTTGTTTTAAATATTGCACATTTTCTTCTACATTTGATACACGTCTGCTGGAGAGCTCTCAGGTTTTCTTTTCATTGCCGGGTCTTCTCTTTCCCCCATTTCCTATCTTGTAGACAGCCAGCAGTCTTACCACTGGACATCTGAAGCTGGTCATCTACTGAAAAACCATCTTAAGTTAGCACATGGTTTTAAAAGGAAAGACATCTACTGGATAGGTAGTAAGCATGATTTCATACAAAGTGCAGAAATACATGGAAGGGAATGGATTTCTTTCTCCAAATTTTTCAGTGGTTTTGATTTGCAACGCCATATACTTTTTGCCTAAGATTTTTTTAATTGCTCCAGTCTGTTTGGGATATAACAGAGACTGAACGTTTTTACTAGTTTAGATTATAGTGTTATTTAGCTTAACAGTGACTTCAGCTTTCTGGGTGCTGTTGGCTCACACTGTACTTAAGGTAACAGGGAAATCAGGAAATGGGTTGACTTGCGGCAATCATGAACATGGCTTGCAAACAAATTGTCTGGATAACTACTAAAAGACGTGGTCAATGTGATGGATACTTTATGTGTTTGGCTGTGTTTCCTGACAGCTACAGAAATAAGCAAAACCTCACACAATGCACTCCCTTCCATGATTTTAATGTTAAATACAATGTCTGAGATACTATTTATAAAGGGAAAAAAGCTACTCTAGCTCCTGCCACATGACACAACTGTTCTACCAGATGAGAAACAAGCATAAAAGATGGCCTGTAAACGGTTAAAAAGATAAAACCTCTAGCTGTTGAGGCACTGGATGGGAGACTGTGGGAAAGTGACCAATGAAGACACCCTTATGGAGTCTGAAAGTTTGGCTGTTGTATACAAGCTTGGGATGCTTTTGGTAAGAGTTAGATGAGACAGTTGCATACGCTCATTAATTATTGTAAATGTCACTTTCTTTTATGTTTAGTTCCTTAAGATTAAAGAGTGCCTTGGTTTAAGAAGACTGACTGAACATTGCATTAACTCCCGGTTCCAATTTTCTGAAGGGAACAAATGCAGGGACCCAAATCTAATTATGTCTGTGAAGTTAAGCACGGTTGTGCAGCACTGGTTGAGCAAACACTATATGACTTTGCTTGGGTACAGGAAAGAGTATAGCTGCAGCAGCACAAAACACTGCATGGCCTAATCTTCCCTCTTCTTCAGCCTCTCATTTAAAGTTTGGTCAGAGATCAGTACCCCACAGTCTGCAGTATAAATGAGACATGGTCTACTGATGGAATTAGTCCCCAGCTTCTAAGGGTTAATCTTGCAAGATGCTGAATGCTTCCCACTCTATTAATTGCACCTAAACAGGAAATACTTGACAATTCCTTTTAATTTGAGGTTACAGATTCTTAGTTAAGATCAGGTTGGCTGCAATGGAGGTTGTTCAGCAGGAAAGCATCGGTACCTGATAACAGATGGTGACTTGGTGAATCGTATTTACTATAGCAGAAAATGGACTAAATGGATTATTTTTAGCAAGGTAAGTATTTTATAGTTTGAGTAATTTCTGGCATGACTATTTGCTATTTAGAAATTGCAATCTGGATAAAGGGAACAGAGTAGTTTTGTTTTAAGGCTTTTTAACCATGTGTTTGCTCAGAAATTGAGAAATTTATCATGCAGTAAGTTCAGCTACAGTTAATGACACCAGTAACAGTACAGATTTCAGGAATTGTGTATCCTTGAGCCATTCACTAAACTTCTGGGACCAAGTGTGAACTGGCAGCAGTGTTTACATGTCTCAGGGCCATAAATGCAGGTATTCTGTGAGCATAGGAAAGCCATCCAGGTTCCCTGTGAAGTGACTGGGAGCAGTAAAGCTCTTGAGAAGGTTATTTAGAATAGTTGTAAAGGGAGCATAGCCTATGGCCAAGTAAGGAAGGGAGCTGAAATTCCGCCTCTCCCCTGGGCTTAGGTGCTTATCTGCACCCCTGGAGACAGGTGAGGGTAAGGCTTTGTTATGCTCAGGCAGGAGGGTGGACCTTCAGTGCTGATCACTGCTTGGCCTTAGGCTGTAACTGATAAAAGGCACAGTAAACTCAACTTAATGTCAGTCTATTATACACTCACAGCTCTCAAATTTTAGAGAAATATGCTACCTACCCGGCTGCAGAGTAACCGAGATTGAGGCCCCATCACCTGCCTTAGAGAGCATTGCCGTTGTGCAACCAGGAATGCCCACAACTTGTGGAGATTGCAAGGATACTGGAAAGAGGCAACTCAATTCAGGAGCTGGCAGGTACTTTAGGGTTCCCCTTTGGACTTGTTTGTGACTGACATCAGAAAGTTGAGTATATAAGGTTTAGAAATATTCCTGCTTGGCTTTCTTTTAAAACTCCAGTTTCTGTAAAGAAAGTTCAATTTTAGCACTCCTAACTTGAGCTGCTTATGAGGTGAGACACCAAGAGTGATGTGCAAGAAGGGTACTGAATGGATGGGATATACAGAAGAGTTGAAGAGAGGGACTAATGAGATGCACTAGGAAAAAAAATGTCCTAATCATGTAAGAGTTAGTAAGGAAAGGAAAAATAAACAGGAGACGTGAGGCAAACAAGCCAATACTGCAAGCCGAGCTGATACTAGTGAAAGAGGAAAAACAAGTTAAAACCATCATTAAAAAGTATAATGCTAAGAGTTACAATGAACTGTGGTGTCATTTGGGACTCTAATTGTATGTTTTAGTGAACATTGCTAGGAGCATTTATCATGCCAGCAGCCATAGGTTTAGCTGCTGTGGGCTTCAGTGCCATCTGGAGGGATGAGCACTCAGTCTTTAATGGAAAGTTAGAGATCACTGTCATAGCAATTCACAGCAATCCACACTACATCTGTGTGTACCACCTGTACATGCTTATGTTTTGTTTGAGGTGACTATTGCTGCTGTTTTAATACATACACTTTTTTAATTTAAAAAAAATGCAGTTGATTTGGAAATTTCAACACTGAATTGAAAAAAGTAAGGCTTGGTTGTCTATCACTTCAATGCTTTTTCCCCTCTCTATTATTATTAAAATAAAAAAAAAGTAATGTGAGAGTTTTTACACTCCCTAGGCTACAAAACATCTTAAAATAATTCTTAAAAACTTACTCAGGATTGGACAGGTGATATTTTAAGCTATTGTTTCATATTGTTATTGAAGACATTACTTTTTAAAATCAAAAATATTTGAAGTTTTTATTAAGAATTAAACAGTATTTTAAGTCATGTTATTAACTCCATTTTAACTTTTTTTTTGAAAGCAAAGGACCAGTGCTAGCTCACTACAAAAATCAGTAAAGATGCTTTACTTACAGTGAAATTCAGTCTGAAATAGTGATAAGTTCAACATGTTAGTGTATTTTAAGCCAAGTAATCACAGACTTGCAGTGGTGACCCAAAAAAGTCAATGTATTTATAGCTTCACCAGGAAAACATCACTAAGGATTGTGTATACACAGAGTGCCCATTGACTACTTGGATGGACAACTGTAATGGTATAGAGCACAGCTGACTTTGTATCTCTCTTAAAACTCATTCAGGCTTAAAGAAAATTACATAAACTCTGAGTATTTACTTGGCTATTACATCAAAATATTAGAATGTAATTGCTAATAATGGATGCCTGTTGAAAATTATACCAAAGATGTTTTCATGCCATGTGTCACTTCTCTGTTAGCGTGAACAGGTAAGTAGTGCTCCTACATCTCTCACCTGCTAGTGCCCAGGTTTTCAGGCCAATCACAGAATCACAGAATGGGTTGGGCTGGAAAGGCCCACAATGGATCATCCGATCCTCCCTGTCTAAGCAGGGCCATCCTAGAGCACACGGCACAGGATTGCATCCAGATGGTTCCTGAGTATCTCCAGTGAGGGAGACTCCACAACCTCTCTGGGCAATCAGAAAAAAGTTCTTCCTCATGTTCAGGTGGAACTTCTGTGCATCGGTTTCTGCCTGTGGTCTCTTGTCCTATTGCTCAGCACCTCCGAGCAGAGCCTGGTCCCTCCTCTGACCCCTCCCTGCAGACACTGACAGACATTGATGAGGTCTCCTCTCAGTCATCTCTTCTTGAGGCTGAAGAGGCCCAGCTCCCACAGCCTGTCCTCAGAAGTTACCCCTTGATAACTGTGTAGCCCTGAGCTGGATGTGCTGCAAGGCCTCCATGTCTCTCTTGTCCTGAGGAGACCAGAACTGGGCACAGCTGTCCAGATGTGCCTCTCCAGGGCTGAGCAGAGGGGCAGGATCGCCTGCCTTGATCTGCTGGCAATGTTCTTCCTAATGCAGCCCAGCCCTCATGGCCACAAGGGTACACTGGTGGCTCATGGGCCGCTTGCTTTGGAAATTACTGCGTCATTTTAAAGAAGATTACTGGAAGGCTGGCATTGTGTTTTATGCCTTAAGAGTGGAATGGTATTGATCCTTTAAATGTTCCATCTCCCAGAGGTCACTGTCTACAGACACCACTGAGTTTTCACTTTTCTGGTGACTGGCAGATAGTCCTGGACCTTGGAGAAAAAGTAGAGATTTGGTTTAGTTTGTACTAGAGCTTTATTTGGAGCATATAAAAGTGGTAAAAGATTTCTGTGCTCTTTTGGAGTGTTGATGGCCATTTTGTGGTTTTGGATTCTTTTCCTAACCTCTGCTCTTTTGAATGCTCTCCCGCACTAGAGATATTAGACAGATGCCATATACCATTGCCCTAAGTTCTATATATTCCCTGCAATGGCAAGCTTTCAAGATTTTTTTTTTTTTTTAGCTTTTCTTAAGACGTCTAATGTGTGCTTATATGTCACATGAACACGTTTAGAAAAATATATAAAAAGAGTTTGGGAGAGAAGAGGGTGTCCTGATGCTTATTGAAATACTTCTATCAGCTTTACTAATAGGTGGGAAGGGGGGGTTATTTCTGGCATAAAATGAAAGAAATCTGCTTAGTCTAAAATAGGTAGAACCCATTTAAGAGCAGAAATTGTCTGACCTATGCATTTCCTCTCAGTCACTGTTTACACATTACTGAAACACATTCACTGTGTTGTTTCTCTTTCATTTTCCTCCCTTACATTTTGCGCCAGTCTTCTCACACGTATTTTCTAATCATGTACCTCCATTAATTTAATTTCTTTTCCCCTCATTTACACCTCTGTAAATATTTTCAGGTTTTCAGAAACACAAACATAAATGTTATTTATGTTTCTTTTATACTTAATTGGAGTAATCAGTTCAGTACAATGTAACTGAGCTGAGCTGAACTTGGGACAAAACTAGAAATGACATGAACCACTTTTCAAGACTGAAAAGCAACTGGAAAGACATATACTGAATTCCCTTGAGCTATGACCATTACTTTCAAGACCAGCTGTCCTATTGTTCATGAAATTACTTGTAAAGCTCTCCAGGAAGTTTCTTCATGGCTGTGTGTCTCTACCCCAGCCAAAACCAGCACAGGGGGTACATCCCCTGTACAGGGATTACAGCATGCATGTAGATACCTTTGCAGTAACACTTGGGGTACCTGGATGCCAACATCTTGTCAATCTTTTTAAATTTAGGGATCAATTCCATGGATTCACCTTGACTTTCTAACACCTTATTTTCAGTATTTTCATAAAAAGAATGACTTCAAGGTCTGATTGGGCTCTTCCTCACTGAAATCAGCAATTCCTGCCACAACTGTACTGAAGTCATTAGGTAAATCAATGGCCAAATTGACTAAGAAACTAGGAGTTTAAGAGCCACTTACAATAAATAAAAATTAATAGAATAAATAACCAACTGTATTTGCAGACTTCTTGTTCAATTCAGTTGATGCTGTGAAGCCAACCATATTAACTTTCTTGAACATGGTGTTTTTTCTTTGTGGATGACTTTTCAATTCACTGTTATCAAGCCTATGAAAACAGTCTGAGGCTTAAAAAGGCAGTCAAGAATTGTGCTAATTGACATGACACTGAGAAGAACCCTGTGGTTAGAATAAGCTGTAAGCAGAATTGTCAGCATAAGTATACTACAACTGGCTAATAACCTCCCCCTTTCCTGATCCACCTGGGAGGCATAACGGAGACCTTTCACTACAAAGTTCAGGACCAAAACCCCACCAGAATAAATCAAGTTCTGATTAAACCTTCTAACTGTGATTAAGGGGAAGGCAGCAAACATGGCTGCTGATATTCTAGCTGGAATAGCTAGAAAAACACCTCAAGAAAAGCATCACTTCTTGCATCACTTGACAGAATGACAGTGTTTTACCATATTATACTGCATTTTAGACTACAGTGACAATTTCTGTATGTCTTGGAAAAGTGTTGCTGAGGAAAATCATAGAACCATTGAATGGTTTGGCTTAGAAGGAACCTTGAAGATCATCTAGTTCCAAACCTCCTGCCATGGGTTCTACTACAGCTTTCTCATATAAATCTCCTCCTGAAAAGCATTAGCCAGGTGCTCCCTGTTACCAAATCAGAAGAGAAAAAGTATAAGCTTTTATGGTAAGAAAATCTATTCCTAATTGTATGCAAGTTTTATCCAAGGATAGACTAGCATGAAAAGCAATCTTGTACTGTTTCTACACTGAAAACTCATCTGGAAGTCTCCCTTCAAGATGAATTATTTTCTTAAGAGGCAGAAAGTCGGATCATGTGATGGATTTTAAGTTCCATTCCGTTCCCTCCTACACAAAGGAAAAATTACGGAGTTCTTTAATTTTTCATAAAAATACTGTTTGTCTTCCATGTTTGAAATCAATAATACATGATTAATACAGACTTCCTAAATGAAAAAAAAAAACCCCACCCACTAGAATGGCTGAGCTCAAGAATGAATAATCCATAGGAGCAGTTTAGAGCTGGGTGAACACATAAAAACTAAATTTTGAATATTCTTTTGATGTTACAATCAAATCTGTTTCTACTACTTTCAGACCTGGTTTTATTCATTACAAGCATTGCACTTGGATGAAAAAATACTTGTTTTTCCAGACTTGATTCCTTCCAAGTTATACTATGGTCATTACTTGTTCTGGACTACAGCCCCAAGCCTGTAACCTAGATGAGCACCCACTGCTAGGCACTGGACTGGCCAAGCCCTCTCCCAAACCGCTTAGGTCTGAGACAGTTTTGCTGGATAATGAGGGGAGAGGAGCGCAATTAACATCACGGTGGTCGCAGAAAGGCTCTAAATCCTCCTTTTACTGTTTCCATGGGCACGCACACCCTCCGACAGGTCGGAGGCGGAGGCTGGCAGGGAACGGCATTCGGCCAAGGGTGGGCTGCCGGGCTGTCCTGCCCGGGAAGGGCCGGGCACAGCCCTGCCCGCGGTGCCAGCCAGAAGCGCAGCCGCCGCGGAAGAGCCGCAGCCCCGGCAGCGC